>LR999453.1:16475705-16878205 GCA_905216605.1 Arabidopsis arenosa | reverse complement strand
TCTTTCTCTTCTCTTCTTTTCTCGATTCTAACTTCTATCTTTCTGTTCTTCCTTTGTTAAGGCTGAGATCTTAACAAACTGGTGCTTTCATTGAGAGGATGGCTAACACCGAACCAATCGGAACTCGAGGCAAGAGTGGTGGCGGATACGCTGCTGGTTTAAGAAACGGCGGAGCATAAGGAAGCTCATCGTGACAGAGAGATGAAGCTGATGCAGGACTCCATCTGTAGTCTCAACAGCACGATTCAACAGATGCAGCAGTTCATGTTTGGAGATCGCAGCACTACTCTGCCGATGCGATTCTCCAGTCCCATCGGATTGGCTAACCAACAAGCGTCAGGCTTGGCGTCAGCGACCACAAAGGCGGCTCGACCGGACCGGATTCTTCCTTTCACAAACCCTAGACCGGCAGAGGGTTTGCTTCCGGCTCCACCAGGGTTTCAAAAGCCTGAGGTTCAGCTTCAATAAGTGGACATACCGAAGCAAAGAGTTGATCTACTGTGTTTTGAAGGTACCAACCCTGATGAATGGATCTTTCGGGTAGAACAATCGTTTGAGGTTAACCACACACCAGAAAGTTCAAAGCTTGGGGACGCTCTCTCGTGTTTGACGGGAGCAGCAGTGGCGTGGTGGAATGTGTACAAGGCTCGTGAGAAAATCACTACTTGGGAAGTGTTTCTAGAGAGGTTCAGAGAACGTTTTAAACCGAGTAGAGGATTTGATATGTTATGTTTTTATCGGTTTTGAGTCTTTGTTTTCTTTTTTACATCATATGTTTTATCGAGTCAAAGTGTGTTTTTAGAGTCTTTTAGTCGTTTATCGACTCTCTACAGGTTTTAGGTTGTTTCGGAGGAAAACGAGCTGTTTTGGGATATAAACACACTTTTGGAGATGCAGTTTCGTTTAGAAGTGTCAGACGTTTTGCCTCAGATGTAATACTTCCCACCGTTAGATCTTTCTGAATTTTTGACACAAGTTATATGAAGATGTTAGCTTGAGTATACAAGTGGTTTGAAGGAAATCTAACGGTGCATTCAAGAGTTATACCCGAATTAGTGAAGACAGGTCATTCTGCCGAGCATTTGAAGCAGTTGCGGAGTTGGAGACCAGAAGATCCAGATCGATCGATCCACTTGTGGATCGATCGATCCCATCCTCTGACGGACGAGAAGCAGTTTCCAGTGACTCGGGATCGATCGATCCACCCACTGGATCGATCGATCCCTTTCCCAGACGTACTTTTGGCCCAGAATTGACCCGATTCACTCCAGATCCGACCCGGCTCGTTTCCTATTGTTTTAAAACCCTATGCTCGACTCTTTACACATGATCCTTGATATTTTTCAGTTCTAAACTTTTTTCTTTGGTTTGTAAACAATTTTGGGCAAAGGAATCCATCCTATTGACACTTGGAGAAGTTCTAAACCCTATCTTGTTATTTCTACAATTTCATCATGTTTTCTTCATTGATTTTTGTTATCTCTTTTTCTATGTGTGAGTAGTTCTCATATTGGGTTTTAGGTTTCTAATTAGGGGATTCAATAGATTGATGGATTGATTGTTGTTTGGAATTCTCATTCTATAGGTTCTTTGATTCACATGTTCTTAATGCTAGAATAGGATTGATCACCCTGTTGTAGATTCTAGGTTTTTCTATGCATCAAAAGTGTTCGATAGAATGCCTGAAAGAATGTGAATTGAGCAATGTATTTCTAGCCAACGAAAGTTGACGTTATGACGCATTGTGAACTTAATGACTAGGAAATTACATGCGAAAGTTTAGTAATCGAGTAGTCAAATTTAGTGATTAATGTCTTGAAAGAGAATTAGTCTAAATGTGTTCATGTTCAAGAACGGTGCTTAATCATTGAATTCCTTGTCTCATGTTTCCATTATTCGTTGATCTCTGAAATACCCTAATGCCCAATGTCTTTAATTCATAAGTGATTCTTAACCCTAGATAGGCTACTGGGCATCACTCAAGTAGGGACAGCGGATCAGTACAGAGAGCAGTTTGAGGAAATCTGTGCAGGATTACCACAGCTGGCTGATGAGGTAATGTTGTCTTCCTTCATCAAAGGTTTAAAAAAGGTTTTGCGTGACCAGGTTTTTAGGTGTAGACCAAGAGATCTGAATGAGATAGTGGTATTGCATGACTCATTGAAGCTCAGGAAGGTGAGCAGGATGGGTTTCAGCCACAGATTTTTTTGAAGCCTCTGTATGCTGCAGCTTACAAAAACAGCAACAGGAGCTCAACCCAAGCTGTAGTTAAGGGGAATGAGTTTGTGCCAGCCAGGAAATCAATGGGTATGGGTGCTAACCGCAGCAATCCTTGTAGATTTTGTGGAGATCAATGGGTTCATGGTCACAAGTGTAAGCAGAAGTTGAGGTGTTTGGAGGTAGATGATGAGGATGGTGAACAAAATGCTATGGTAGAAGAGCAAGATGCTACTGAAGAAGTGGAGGAGAGGCAAGAGATGGTCACTCTGACCTTAACTTCAATGTCATGTATAAATGATGAGAAGTCACTGAAGGTGATGGGGAAGATAGGGAACAAAGATATTGTGGTGTTAGTGGACTCAGGAGCTACCAGCAATTTCATATCTGAAAGAGTGGTGAAAGAATTAGGCCTTACCACTACAGATGAAAAGGGATTTGGAGTAATTGTGGGAGGTGGACAGGTGATACCAGGAAAGGGTAGGTGAAGAGGATTGACAGTAGACATACAAGGGGTTGTGATTACAGATGTGTTCTTGTTGTTTGAGTTGGGTACAACAGATGTGATACTGGGATTTCCTTGGTTGGAGTCATTGGGTGATACGAGAACCAATTGGAAGAAGCGTGTCATCAGTTGGAAAATTGGGCCACATTGGGTAACCATAGTGGGTGATCCAGCTTTAAGCAGAGAGAAGGTCTCACTGAACTCCAAGGAGAAAATTTGCAGAAGTAAGGAGACAATGTATTTGTTGGAGTTGACAGCATTGTTTGAGAGTCAGGCACCATGTGACAAGAAGGTGAAGGAATTGGAAATTGATCAGTTGCTCACTAAGTACTAGAAGGTTTTTGACATGCCAAAGGAGTTGCTACCAGTGCGCAATAGGGAACACGCTATAACACTTCAGGTGGGCACTTCTCCAGTTAATATGCGGCCTTACAGGTACTTTCCACACAAAAAAATGAGATTGAGAAGTTGGTACAAGACATGCTGGAGGCGCAGATAATCAGACCCAGTGTGAGTCCTTATTCAAGTCCGGTTGTTTTGGTGAAGAAAAGGGATGGAGGTTGGAGGTTTTGTGTCGACTACCGTTCCTTGAACAAAGCCACCATACCAGACCGCTATCCTACACCTGTCACAGAAGAGCTGTTGGACGAATTGCAGGGAGCCACTGTATTCTCAAAGATGGATTTGAAATATGGATATCACCAAATCCGCATGAAAGGCAGTGACATCGAAAAGACTGCTTTAAAGACTCATTAGGGGCATTATGAGTTTCCGGTAATGCCCTTTGGGCTCACCAATGCTCCCTCTACTTTCCAAAGTGTCATGAATGACCTTTTCAGACCCTACCTAAGGATATTTGTGCTAGTGTTTTTTGACGATATCCTCATTTACAGCCCTACAGTTGCATCACATGTGAAGCATATGGAGATCGTCCTTACACTCTTATTCCAACATCACTTCTACGCCAACTACAAGAAGTGTTCTTTTGGAAACACTGAGGTCTCTTACCTGGGTCATATAATTTCAGGTCAAGGGGTTGCTGCTGATCCGGAGAAGATAGCAGCCATGAAGGACTGGCCTGTGCCTAAGAGTTTGACAGAGTTGAGAGGGTTCCTAGGACTCACGGGATCTTATGGACAGATAGCTAGACCCTTAACTGATTTGCTGAAGAAAAACAGTTTCTGCTGGACTACTGCTGCTACAGACGCCTTCCAAGCCCTTAAGGAAGCTGTGACAACTGTCCCTATTCTGGTCTTACCTGAGTTCAATCAAGAGTTTACGATAGAGACAAATGCCTCAGGAGCAGGGATTGGAGCTGTCATGTCTCAAGGTAAGAAACCTATAACATTTCTAAGCCAAGCTTTTTCTTCTACTGGCAGGATCAAATCAGTCTATGAGAGAGAGTTGTTGGCCATTTGCCAAGACAGTCTCCAAGTGGAAACACTATGTAGCTGGGAAGGAGTTTGTGATCAAGACCGATCAAAAGAGTCATGGACATTTGCTTGATCAGAAAGCAGTTTCCACAATGCAACAAAGATGGGCTGCAAAGCTAATTGGGTTGAATCACAAGATTGAGTATAAACCAGGCGTGGAGAACCGGGTTGCTGCTGCTTTATCAAGGAGACCCTATCATGAAGAAATCAACCAACTCTCTTTAAAGGCTCCTCTCACCCTAGACAAGATGGCTTTGGGAATTCAAATCAAGGAGGATGAAGAGTATGGTCCTATTGTCACAGCCTTGAAGAAAGGTAAGGTCTCTAATCTGGGTTACAGTCTGGAATATGGGTTGCTGTACAAGAATGGTTGCCTAGTCATTCCTACTAAGTCTCCTCTCACCTAGAGTCTGCTGGAGCAGTTCCATTCCAGCATAATAGGGGGCCATGAAAGAGCGTTGAAAACGTTTAAGAGGTTGGCACAAGAAGTTTACTGTAGAGGCATGAGAAAAGATGTGGTAAGTTTCATTACTAAATGTCAGGTTTGTCAAGAGAATAAGTACTCTACACTCTCTCCTGCAGGGTTACTTTCTCCTCTTCCAATTCCTCAACAGGTTTGGGATGACATTAGTTTAGATTTTGTTGAAGGGTTACCTACTTCAAAAAGGGTATAATTCCATCTTGGTAGTGGTAGACAAGTTGAGTAAATACTGCCATTTCATACCGCTCAAGCACCCTTTCACTACAAGAACTATGGCTGACGCTTTCATCAAGGAGGTGGTAAGACTACATGGGTTTCCAGAAACCATGGTCTCTGATAGAGACCACATATTTTTGAGTAACTTTTGGTCTGAGTTGTTCAAGCTGGAGGGTTCAGCTCTCCACAAAAACACAGCCTACCATCCACAGACAGATGGCCAAACTGAAGTTGTCAACCGCTGCCTAAAAACTTACTTGCATTGTTTCTCAAGCCGCATGCCTTCATCTTGGGCGGAGTGGCTGCCATGGGCGGAGTTTTGGTACAACTCTTCCTTTCACTCATCCATTAACAACAACCCTTTCTTTGCAGTTTATGGCAGATCACCTCCAAAGTTGTTGTGATATGGTGATGTTCCCACCTCCAATGCCAATGTAGAAGAGTTGCTAAGGGACAGGGACAGTTTGCTTGTTGAGTTGAGGGAGAATTTAGCAGTAGCTCAAGGTAATATGCAGAAACAGGCTAACAAACACCGCTAGGATGTTGAGTATCAGGTAGGTGAGTGGGTTTACTTAAAACTGAGGCCATACCGTCAAGGGTCCTTGGTACACATGAAGAATGAGAAGTTGGCTCAGCGATATTTTGGTCCATACCAAATCAAGGAACGCATTGGTAGAGTAGCTTACAAGTTGGAGCTTCCATCACACAGCCACATCCACTCCACATTTCATGGCTCTCAGCTGAAGTTGGCCGTGCCTACAGGTTATTCTGCCCAAGAATTACCACCTATATTGACACCAACGTTGGAGTGGGCTACACAGCCAGAGACTGTACTTGATATTTGTCAGGCTGCAAAAGGAGAAGGCACCGAAGTGCTGGTCAAATGGGAAGGGTTACCAAACTTGGAATCAACTTGGGAGCCTCTGGCAAAGCTCATGAGTCAGTTTCCGGATATCAACCTTGAGGACAAGGTTAGTCTTCTTCGGGGGAGTATTGATAGGTTAAGGCTGCCCATGGCTTTCATGAGGAAGAAGCTCAGGACAAAGGGAAGAAGAGCTCAACAGTGGGAGAAGAGGAAGACTGTTGAAAGTGGCTAAGTATGTAGAAAACTCTATTTGAGAAGGAGGGTTTGTCTCTTCTCACTTATGAGTCAAAACTCTGTCGTTTTACATTACAATTGCAGCTACTATGTATTTAAGCGGATTCCCATTTCTAGGGTTTCCTTATGAAAGAAATTACAATCAATCTCTTCTCTATCTCTTTCTCTTCTCTTCTTTTCTCGATTCCGACTTCTATCTTTCTGTTCTTCCTTTGTTAAGGCTGAGATCTTAACAGAGACTCGGTCACTCTTAGACCGCACCAAGACCTGGTTAGACTCTCTCACTCGGTAATCTAACCCTCGCTGGTTCACTCTTTGCCGAAAACCTGACCTAACCATAGCTAAAGACACAACGAGGAAGACGGAGAAGTCAAGTGGGAATCTTTTGATCCCAATTCCATCTCCAGATTCTCTTAAAACTCATTGGGTTTCTGTGGTTGCAATTGGTTCTAATATCTACAACATTACTGGCTCTGATGACAATACGAAGAAGGAGAAGTCATGTGGCAAAGTCTCGATCTTGGATTGACGATCTAACACGTGGCGTGAGGCTCCAAGTGTGTGTGTCGAGCGGTACCCTTTTTGCAGATAATTACAGAAGTCAAATATCTAAGAGCACAACGATTGAAGGACAAATTTGTGTGTTTGCGCGTAATGGTGTGCCTTACAAGGCAAAAGAAGATATATTGGAAGCTATATGAATGCTGTATTATTTGAATCCAAGACCGGAATCGCGTTCTTTTTGCGAGATTGATAATGTGCTATACACTGGTTGTGAGTCAGATGGAATTAAGTGGTAAGACTCTAAGCGAGGAGACTAGAAATATTTGAAGGCTTTGGAAGGTCTGAAAAAGTTTGGAGATTATGGTTATTTTAGATTGGTAGATTATGGTGGAAAGATGGCGGTTTTGTGGGATAAGTACGTATCTTCCAGTAGAGATTACATGATTTGGTGTGCGGTGATTGCGCTTGAAAGACATAGTAGTGAAGAGATTTGGGGAAAGATTGAGTGGGTTGATGCTGTTCTTAGTACAGTCGCTCTCTCTTATAAATTTGTGTGTGCTCTTACCGCTACTATTTGATAAATTGACTCGTGAGAAGGCTTAATGTGGTGAATCTCTCTAGTGATTGCGGGTAGATCATTTTGTTGGATGATTCTGTCTGTGTTTTTACCTGAAGACAATAGACATGATTTTCATTTGTAAAACTTTGATTTTTTTATTGTGTACTGCTCAAAAGGCCTTTGAAACTCTGTCTGCCTTTGATTGAAGGGTGTTTGGTCATTCTAGTGTATAAGTAATTTGCTTTTTATGCCTTAAGTTGCATAAAATAGGGGCTTGAATGTGTCTGTTAAGAAGAAAACAAGACAGAGAGATGAAACAAAATGATTCAATTATATACAAACCCAGTAAAAAACTTTGCATAGACAAGCTTTGATGAAACAGGAACGTGTAAAATTGCTCTTAGCCATATCGTTTTCATTGTCTAGAAAGCTCTGACCTTGGTCAAAGGCCTGATGATGGAAAGGAACAGAGAGGTTCTAAGACTTACCTTAATGGCGATTTCATCTATTGTAAGATCTGAGACGCTTCTATAACCGAGCTTGGATATAATCCCTTATATATTAATTGAGAAGCATTTTTAAAAAATAACCTTACCCTCATGTGTGATTAACAAAAATGCCATGCTGACGTGTCGTTCTCACAGAGCTTCTCAATCCATTTAATTAAAAACCCAACATTTATTAGGATATTTACAGATTTTGCCATTAGTTTTAATTATGTTTATTTTCTAATTAATTTATGCTTTTTATTTTACTCAATTAATTAAAACGAAAATACAATTAAAATATGTAATTAAGAGATACAAATCTATACAAAATGGAGTACTTAATACAGTAAAACCTATATAAATTAATAATGTTGGGACCTGAAAATTTTATTAATTTAGAGAGGTATTAATTTATAGAGAGAATTTACTAAATTTGTAATTTCTTAAAAAAATTCTATCTAAAGGGAGGTTTTTTTTTATTTATAAGCAATATCTTTTTAAAACTAATTATAAGTAGAGAAGCAATTATTAAGTTTAAAAAATAACACAAACTTTTTTCGAATAAGAGAGTCATATTTCATTTAAAATTTTACATATAATATTTTAAATATATATTAAGTTAAATATACATATATATTCACCAGTTTATACAATTATTAATTTATAAAATTGATGAGACCATATGTCCATATGTTTACATAAGATTTTTAGAAAAATTATTATCTTATTAATTTATCGATTTGTGTCATTTTTTACATTGGTCCCAACTCGGGACCGGAAAAATTTATTAATTTAAAGAGGTTATTAATTTATCGAGTATAAATTTATAGAAGTTATACTGTATTTTTTGTATCTATTAATATAACAAGATATATATCATTAATCATGATAAACACAAAACATTAATACATAAATGAAAATTTTCACTAATCTTGATAATATTACTCCCTCCTTTTTTTTATAAGTTATGTTTTAGGAGAATGCACATATATTAAGAAATTATTTATTTTTTGTTTATTTCTAAACTAAAACATCACTTATTATCTAATCAACCAGTAAAAAAAGTAACCTACTAGAAATATAAATCGTCAAAACCAAGAAAAAAGTAATTAATTTTACATAGAAAATAAAAAACATCATCTATTTAAAAACAAAATTAGAAGCTTAAAACATCACTTATAAAAGAACGGAGGGAGTAATACACTACCGTTTATCTAATAATATAAAATATTATATATTAATTGAGAAGTCATATTTCATTCAAAATTTTACATATAATATTTTAAATATATATAAAGTTAAATATACATATATATTCATCAGTTTATACAATTATTAATTTATAAAATTGATGAGACCATATGTCCATATGTTTACATAAGATTTTTAGAAAAATTATTATCTTATTAATTTATCGATTTGTGTCATTTTTTACATTGGTCCCAACTCGGGACCGGAAGAATTTATTAATTTAAAGAGGTTATTAATTTATCGAGTATAAATTTATAGAAGTTATACTGTATTTTTTGTATCTATTAATATAACAAGATATATATCATTAATCATGATAAACACAAAACATTAATACATAAATGAAAATTTTCACTAATCTTGATAATATTACTCCCTCCTTTCTTTTATAAGTTATGTTTTAGGAGAATGCACATATATTAAGAAATTATTTATTTTTTGTTTATTTCTAAACTAAAACATCATTTATTATCTAATCAACCAGTAAAAAAGTAACCTATTAGAAATATAAATCGTCAAAACCAAGAAAAAAGTAATTAATTTTACATTGAAAATAAAAAACATCATCTATTTAAAAACAAAATTAGAAGCTTAAAACATCACTTATAAAAGAACGGAGGGAGTAATACACTACCGTTTATCTAATAATATAAAATTCGAACACGTTCAATATAATTAATACATTAAAATGTATTTAATAATCGTTTTGTCCCGCACATAGATGTAGCTGCAGTCTGATTAAGTTGTTGAATGAGTCAAGATGTAATACAAGAGTTTGTCTGATGGAGTTGCTGAATGATTCAAGAAGTAAGTCAAGATGCGACTGTTTTTGTGTGAGTGTCGGTTTCTAGAAGGTTTGAGAAGATATGTTTGGAGCGTGTTTAGAGGATGAATCACAAAGGAAAAATGACTTAAAGAGATTTGGAAGACTTGATGAAAGTGGAGTTTGGTGAGAAAAAGGAAAAGTATAAAAGGAAATTTACTTTTTCTTATGGAAATTGGAAATCTTCTCCTATGGTGATTAGGAAATCGTTTTGGCTATATAAGGAGGAGCTGAGGACGTCTTTGAGAAGCAAGAGAGCTGAGGCATAGAGGCAAATCATTGAGAGCTTTCAGAGGGTGTGTGCGACATAGTTTCGTGGTTTTGTGCAACTTAGTTTTGCGGGTTTTGTGCTTGTGTGATCAAGTGGTTTTGTTTTGAAGTCTAGGCTCAAGGGGAGTTTAGCTCAGGGTTAGGTTATCCTTATTAAATCTAGACTCAAGGGGAGTTTAGTTAAGGGTAGAGATTATCCTTAAGGTTTTACGTTATAGAAGGGAGCGGTAAATCAAGAGGGTTGGGCTTGTTTTACGCGTTTGCGAATTGGTTATAATTTGCTTTCTTGTTCTAGTGAAATCGAAATCTGGACTTGGTCCCGGGGAGTAGGAAAAACCGAACCTCGTTAACAAATTTCTTGTCTCGTTTACTTTCTACAATTTATCTTACCTCATCCGCACTTACAATTGGTATCAGAGCGGGTTCTCGATAGAGATTTAGTCTTGTTTCGGGTAGATCAGGGTGAGGTTCAGGAGATTGTTCAGAAGATTGTTCAGGAGATCGTTCAGAAAGTAAGACAGAGCTGAGAATCGTGTGAGATGGAGTCATAAAAGGAAGGTACGTCTATGACAAGACCACCACTTCTTGATTCAGCAAATTATGGATATTGGAAGAAGAGGAAACTGTGGCTGATTTTAGTGCAAAGTTATGTGACATATCTAATGAATCGTTTGCTCTTGGAAAGCTTTACAAGGATAAAAAGCTGGTGAAGAAGTTGAAGAGATCATTACCTGCAAAATTTGAGTCAAAAATTTCTGCAGTTGAAGAAGCTCATAATCTAGATGAGATGGCTTTTGATGAGTTTGTTGGGATTCTTCAAGCTTTTGAGTTAAGTAAAGCATATGAAGCTAAAGGAAAGATGAAGAAGGTAGATGAAGTGAAGAAGGAAGTTGACATTGGAGTTGCTCTTAACGGATCATCAACTGAAGATTCAATGGCTATGTTGTCAAGACAGTTTACTAAATATCTGAAGCGAAAGGGAAAAGATAAGAAGGATAGAATTGATGAAGAGTTGAGAAGTTCATCAAAGAATGTGCAATGTTTTGAATGCAAAGGATATGGACATGTTCGTTCGGAATGCGCCAATCTACAAAAGCATAAGAAGAAGGCCATGAATGTTGTCACTAGTGATTCTGAAACTGATTCAGATGAAGAAGAAGAAGATCTGAAGAATTTTGTGGCTTTGATAACTTTCAATTCTAGTTCAGATATAGATTCTGCGTCACTCTCTGAATTAGCATCTGCAACAGGGTCTGCATCAGCATCTGCAACAGGGTCTGCATCAGCATCTGCAACAGGACCTGCAATTAAAAGTGAAAACGATGAATGTGATAGTGTTGATGATGAAGAATTTGCTGAGAATTATAGAGCCTTATATGAGCATTGGCTTAAAATGGTTGAAGAGAATTCAGTGTTAACTAAGGAGAAACTCAGGTTAGAGGCTAAAGTCATTGAAGTACAGAAATATGCTGCAGAAAAAGAAGAAGAAGCATCACAAGCCAAAGTACAACTTGAAGAAACTCAAAAGAATTTGAGGATGCTTAATAATGGCACAAAGAAGTTGGATCATATTCTGAATATTGGCAAGATTGATAAGTGTGGCCTTGGATTTGAAGGAAAACTTTCAAAATCGGATCCAGTGTTTGTTTATGGTGGAAAAATCACGTCTGGATCAGGAAGTGTGTCAGAAACTGCAACTATGGCAGAGACTGCATCCGGTACAAGAACTAGTACAGAGTCTGATACAGGAAAAGTTAAAGAACTGCAGAGTGCACCTCGACGAGTTTTTCGACCTGTTTGCCATCATTGTGGTATTGTTGGGCATATTAGGCCAAGGTGTTTCAGATTGTTGAGGGAGAGAAATCGAATGGAGAATGCTTATGATAAGAGATTTCATGGTCCTTCATTGTGGAGGTCAAGGGCATATTAAGAGGAATTGTTTCAGATTCATTCGAGAATCCAGTCATGAAGGCTTAAGGCGCAGGAAGATTTGGGTTAGGAAAGATGATTTCTATGGACGTGGTGTACTAGGCTATCAACCTCGTATTGCAAAGCGGGGAGAATTTTCTAAGTAGTTTTGACCATGTTGTGACTCATTCAGGGGGAGAATGATGATGTGTTTCGTGATGTTGTTTTGGAGTTAGAACTGTTGAGTTCACAAACATAGTCAAAAAGGGGGAGAATGAAGATGTAGCTGCAGTCTGATTAAGTTGTTGAATGAGTCAAGATGTAATACAAGAGTTTGTCTGATGGAGTTGCTGAATGATTCAAGAAGTAAGTCAAGATGCGACTGTTTTTGTGTGAGTGTCGGTTTCTAGAAGGTTTGAGAAGATATGTTTGGAGCGTGTTTAGAGGATGAATCACAAAGGAAAAAGGACTTAAAGAGATTTGGAAGACTTGATGAAAGTGGAGTTTGGTGAGAAAAAGGAAAAGTATAAAAGGAAATTTACTTTTTCTTATGGAAATTGGAAATCTTCTCCTATGGTGATTAGGAAATCGTTTTGGCTATATAAGGAGGAGCTGAGGACGTCTTTGAGAAGCAAGAGAGCTGAGGCATAGAGGCAAATCATTGAGAGCTTTCAGAGGGTGTGTGCGACATAGTTTCGTGGTTTTGTGCAACTTAGTTTTGCGGGTTTTGTGCTTGTGTGATCAAGTGGTTTTGTTTTGAAGTCTAGGCTCAAGGGGAGTTTAGCTCAGGGTTAGGTTATCCTTATTAAATCTAGACTCAAGGGGAGTTTAGTTAAGGGTAGAGATTATCCTTAAGGTTTTACGTTATAGAAGGGAGCGGTAAATCAAGAGGGTTGGGCTTGTTTTACGCGTTTGCGAATTGGTTATAATTTGCTTTCTTGTTCTAGTGAAATCGAAATCTGGACTTGGTCCCGGGGAGTAGGAAAAACCGAACCTCGTTAACAAATTTCTTGTCTCGTTTACTTTCTACAATTTATCTTACCTCATCCGCACTTACAATTGGTATCAGAGCGGGTTCTCGATAGAGATTTAGTCTTGTTTCGGGTAGATCAGGGTGAGGTTCAGGAGATTGTTCAGAAGATTGTTCAGGAGATCGTTCAGAAAGTAAGACAGAGCTGAGAATCGTGTGAGATGGAGTCATAAAAGGAAGGTACGTCTATGACAAGACCACCACTTCTTGATTCAGCAAATTATGGATATTGGAAGAAGAGGAAACTGTGGCTGATTTTAGTGCAAAGTTATGTGACATATCTAATGAATCGTTTGCTCTTGGAAAGCTTTACAAGGATAAAAAGCTGGTGAAGAAGTTGAAGAGATCATTACCTGCAAAATTTGAGTCAAAAATTTCTGCAGTTGAAGAAGCTCATAATCTAGATGAGATGGCTTTTGATGAGTTTGTTGGGATTCTTCAAGCTTTTGAGTTAAGTAAAGCATATGAAGCTAAAGGAAAGATGAAGAAGGTAGATGAAGTGAAGAAGGAAGTTGACATTGGAGTTGCTCTTAACGGATCATCAACTGAAGATTCAATGGCTATGTTGTCAAGACAGTTTACTAAATATCTGAAGCGAAAGGGAAAAGATAAGAAGGATAGAATTGATGAAGAGTTGAGAAGTTCATCAAAGAATGTGCAATGTTTTGAATGCAAAGGATATGGACATGTTCGTTCGGAATGCGCCAATCTACAAAAGCATAAGAAGAAGGCCATGAATGTTGTCACTAGTGATTCTGAAACTGATTCAGATGAAGAAGAAGAAGATCTGAAGAATTTTGTGGCTTTGATAACTTTCAATTCTAGTTCAGATATAGATTCTGCGTCACTCTCTGAATTAGCATCTGCAACAGGGTCTGCATCAGCATCTGCAACAGGGTCTGCATCAGCATCTGCAACAGGACCTGCAATTAAAAGTGAAAACGATGAATGTGATAGTGTTGATGATGAAGAATTTGCTGAGAATTATAGAGCCTTATATGAGCATTGGCTTAAAATGGTTGAAGAGAATTCAGTGTTAACTAAGGAGAAACTCAGGTTAGAGGCTAAAGTCATTGAAGTACAGAAATATGCTGCAGAAAAAGAAGAAGAAGCATCACAAGCCAAAGTACAACTTGAAGAAACTCAAAAGAATTTGAGGATGCTTAATAATGGCACAAAGAAGTTGGATCATATTCTGAATATTGGCAAGATTGATAAGTGTGGCCTTGGATTTGAAGGAAAACTTTCAAAATCGGATCCAGTGTTTGTTTATGGTGGAAAAATCACGTCTGGATCAGGAAGTGTGTCAGAAACTGCAACTATGGCAGAGACTGCATCCGGTACAAGAACTAGTACAGAGTCTGATACAGGAAAAGTTAAAGAACTGCAGAGTGCACCTCGACGAGTTTTTCGACCTGTTTGCCATCATTGTGGTATTGTTGGGCATATTAGGCCAAGGTGTTTCAGATTGTTGAGGGAGAGAAATCGAATGGAGAATGCTTATGATAAGAGATTTCATGGTCCTTCATTGTGGAGGTCAAGGGCATATTAAGAGGAATTGTTTCAGATTCATTCGAGAATCCAGTCATGAAGGCTTAAGGCGCAGGAAGATTTGGGTTAGGAAAGATGATTTCTATGGACGTGGTGTACTAGGCTATCAACCTCGTATTGCAAAGCGGGGAGAATTTTCTAAGTAGTTTTGACCATGTTGTGACTCATTCAGGGGGAGAATGATGATGTGTTTCGTGATGTTGTTTTGGAGTTAGAACTGTTGAGTTCACAAACATAGTCAAAAAGGGGGAGAATGAAGATGTAGCTGCAGTCTGATTAAGTTGTTGAATGAGTCAAGATGTAATACAAGAGTTTGTCTGATGGAGTTGCTGAATGATTCAAGAAGTAAGTCAAGATGCGACTGTTTTTGTGTGAGTGTCGGTTTCTAGAAGGTTTGAGAAGATATGTTTGGAGCGTGTTTAGAGGATGAATCACAAAGGAAAAAGGACTTAAAGAGATTTGGAAGACTTGATGAAAGTGGAGTTTGTTGAGAAAAAGGAAAAGTATAAAAGGAAATTTACTTTTTCTTATGGAAATTGGAAATCTTCTCCTATGGTGATTAGGAAATCGTTTTGGCTATATAAGGAGGAGCTGAGGACGTCTTTGAGAAGCAAGAGAGCTGAGGCATAGAGGCAAATCATTGAGAGCTTTCAGAGGGTGTGTGCGACATAGTTTCGTGGTTTTGTGCAACTTAGTTTTGCGGGTTTTGTGCTTGTGTGATCAAGTGGTTTTGTTTTGAAGTCTAGGCTCAAGGGAAGTTTAGCTCAGGGTTAGGTTATCCTTATTAAATCTAGACTCAAGGGGAGTTTAGTTAAGGGTAGAGATTATCCTTAAGGTTTTACGTTATAGAAGGGAGCGGTAAATCAAGAGGGTTGGGCTTGTTTTACGCGTTTGCGAATTGGTTATAATTTGCTTTCTTGTTCTAGTGAAATCGAAATCTGGACTTGGTCCCGGGGAGTAGGAAAAACCGAACCTCGTTAACAAATTTCTTGTCTCGTTTACTTTCTACAATTTATCTTACCTCATCCGCACTTACAATCTAGTTTACTATATATTTTTGAAGTACATTTTAAGGAATCTAATCGGGTCGGATATTTTTTATTTTGACCCGGAAATCTTCAATCGGATCTTTCCTTAAATGTTAGCAAATTTTAAAAACGAATTTATTTAATAAAATATAAAATATATATATTTCTCAACTAATTACTATATCTAAAATCTTTATTTATGGTATATTAAATCAAATACGATGATTTAATGCTAATATAATAAATTTGAGTTAATTTCCTAAAACATCTTTACCTAATTTAAACATAAATATATGATTCTCATTTCATTTTTATTTGATCTTATATTATATTATTTTGAATTATTATAAAATATATATAGTTAATAAATATTAGTTTTTTTTTCTGCATATGTTATGATTCAAATTTTTTAAAATGGACATATATTACTCAATCGATAAAAAAAAAGTATGTGTGCAATCTATATTAACATTTTTGAAGAACAAATTGCGCATTTAATCATGTCATTTTTTTTATTCTGACCCAAAATTGAGTCATTCGGGTTTTTCTAAAATTTATACAATTATCTAAAATGGGACAGTATACCACGAGTAAAATTCTAAAATTAACAAATCAAAATACAATTATTTAGTATTTTAAGATACAATTATAAATTGTTTTTGCGGGTTGGTCCAAAAACACACACTAATTTAAAAATATATATATTATGTAAACCATTTGAAAGTAAACTTTTAAATTGACTCGAATTATATGTCTTTTAAATAAAAGTGTTATTAAAAAATAACAAAATAATGTATAATTTCACAGGACGGGATTATATATGGTGGGACGGATTTGGGTCGATATTAATACGGGACAATATACCACGGGTGAAATCCTAGATTCAACAAATCAAAATACAATTATACAATCTTAAACACTAAACAAAACAAATACTACTTAAAATTTTTATTTTTTAGTTACAACGCATGTGACCTGCGGTGTACAACAAAAAATATTATACACAACAAATTCATCAATTTATAAAATGATAAAAAAAAATCAAATAATTAACTCGCGGGTCATATCCTAGTATCTGAGTGATTGGAGTAACAAAGTCACAAGACAAGTTTGTGGAAAGCCAAAGAAGGCAAGAACCATATAACATGGAAGGTAAAAAGTAGGGAGATTTACTCAGATGTTATACATTTTATATGAAATTACCAGAAACATACAGATCTTTTTTTTATTACTATCATATTTCGGGTATATTTTTTATACCCAGCGTGCCCCTGTTAAACGTTACAGGAAAAAACGTAATTACAAAGAATGCCACTGCCACGTCAGCAAAGCCGCGTCGCCACGTCAGAAATCGCTGACGTGTATTAATGAACTCAGCCGTCGAGCGATATAGCGGCAGTGACGGCTGAGTTACGGTATGTTGCGGCTGATTTAAGAAAAATGGCTGAGTTATGAGCAAACGGCTGACTTACGAGTATAACCCAGCCTGGAGTTACGGCTGACTTACTGAAATCTGTCTGAGTTATGATAAAATGGCTGACTTTCGAGCAAAACCCAGCCTAAGTTACGGCTGAGTTTTCACCCGATGGTTGATTTGTCAAATTTTTGGCTGAGTTATTGCTTCGACACGGCTGACTTAACTTTCTCCGGCTGGCTGAGTTATCAAAGACGGCTTAGTTATGGGATGACGTTACGGCTGATTTATGTTCGAGTATCATAAATCAGCCGTAATGAGCTGGATTAACGGAAAACTCGGCCTTATTATGGCTGACTTAGTAGCGAAAGATTAATTACTAGAATAGCATGCAATGACGGCCGACTTATTAAACGACACGACTGAGTTAAATATTTTTGGTTGAGTTACGACAGTAAACGGCTGAATTTGGCTGCCGTTTTTTCGTTTTTTAATTACTGTAATAGTATTCATGTTGCGGCTGAGTTAAAGTTTTGTTTGATGGCTGGTTTAATTAAGCTGATTTACATTTTCGTTTGGTGGCTTACTTGCCACTTCATCAATTAAAAAATGACGTGGATGCAACATTCCATGTCATCATTCCATGTCATCATCATCAAAGGACAAAAAAATATGGCCAAATTTTTTCAACTCGTCTTCTTCACCTGAGTTTATCACATCACCGGAACTTCCAATTCCTCATCGTCTTCCTCATTCTTCTTCAATTTCTTTCATCCTTCTCCCGATATGGTTGATCCGGTTCCGGTAATTGGGTATAAAACCACAAATACGTATTTAACACCGATGAAAGAGGGTGTAGAGTTGTGCAGATAGATGCGAAAACAACGCACGAAAAACTTGTGAAGTTGGTGCTCGATGATAAAGTTAGAGGAAATGTTGCGTCTCTTATTGTTTCGCTGCAAATTTACATGTCACGGCTGAGTTATATGCTTAAGGGAAGACGAAAGGTTCGGTCAATTTACATGTCACGGCTGAGTTATATGTTCCAGGGAAGACGAAAGGTTCGGTAAAATTACATTACGGCTGAGTTATATGCTTAAGGAAAGACGAAAAGTTCGGTCAATTTACATGTCACAGCTGAGTTATATGTTCCAGGGAAGACGAAAGGTTCGGTAAAATTACATTACGGCTGAGTTATATGTTTAAGGGAAGACGAAATGTTCGGTAAATTTACATGTCACGGCTGAGTTATATTCTCCAGGGAAGACGATAGATGGGTGTAAATTATATGTTACGGGTGAGTTATATGCTTCAGGGAAGACGAAAGGTTCGGTAAATTACATGTCACGGCTGAGTTATCATTCAGGGAAGACGAAAGGTTGTGTAAATTATATGTTACGGCTGAGTTACATCACGTTACGGCTGAGTTACATCACTTTACGGCTGATTTATAATACAGATCGGAAAGCAACATTTTTTTGGAGAAGACAATATGAAATTTATTGGTCAAATAACAACAATCAAATTAAGATTCGTAAAAATATGTTTGAGGGATACATAGGAGGAAGACTAAACCGTATGAATCAAAACATAGATAGAAGTAGAAATGTCTCCAAATAGATCGATTGAGAGGAAGATTAAACGAGAGACATGTAAAATCAAAGTAAAAGAGTAGCTATTCTTGATTTCAACTCAAACCTGTAACGAATCATGTAGAATTCCATAGATCTCTTTGTTTTGGGTTTTGATTTTTGATGACTTTTTTCGTGAGCGTGGTTGCGAGTAGATCTGACGAAGCTTTTGATTTGGGACCCTATGGCAAGCGTTGTGGCTGTGAGGTCTACGAAGATCCAGCCCAATCCTGCAATTTGAAGATCTCTGTCAATGTTGTACCCAAGTTAGTTGCAGATTATTAGATCTAAAAGCTTTTCTTGGATTTGGAGACAAAAAAAAAGAGAAGAGGAGAAATGATCTAAAAGCTTTTCTTGGATTTGGAGACAAAAAAGAGAAGAGGAGAAATAACGTGAGTTTGAGGAGTGTGAGATTGGTGATGTGGATTAATGACATGGATAATCAAATTTTTATTTATTATTTTTAATTAAAAACTAATTAAAAATTATTAATTAAAAAAAACTAATGAAGGGTGTTAATTGTAATTACACAAATGCTCAAAACATATGAGTAATTTTTAGAAAATGTATGATATTCTAGTAATATTCGAACTTTTGGTTAACATCTGAGTAAATATTTCTAAAAAGTATATTGATTGACGATTGTAATCCTGTTTGGATTGAGAAAAAAACGGGAACGGATTGAACGGGCCGGTCCGACCGGATTGGATTAGTCCAATTGATTGAAATGCGAGTACAAACTAAGGAATTGCCAAAAAAACATGCATGCGAGTACAAACTAAGGAATTGCCAAAAAAACATGCGAGTACCAACTAAGGAATTGCCACAAAAAAACATGCGAGTACCAACTAAGGAATTGCCACAAAAAACATGCGAGTATCCTCAGTTTTTAATTCCAAACATCAAAGACACTTGTTCCTCTAAAAAATGATTAGCCCTGAGAAAACCCATAAAATGTATGCTTGTGCCTTGTGGGTCTCATACCTTTTTGGTAACAATTATTTCATAAAATCACATCATAGTCTTTCCACATTGTACCATGATGCTCGAATCAAAATATCAAAATATCTAAACTACTCAGAAAGTCTATCATTGCTAAATAATCAAATGGAATAAACTAAATGACCAAAACACCCTTCGTTGTGCATCTAAAAAATGATTAGCCTTGAGAAAACCCATAAAATGTATACTTGTGCCTTGTGGGTGTCATGCCTCTTTTGGTAACAATTATTCCATAAAATAACATCATTGTCTTTCCACATAGTACCATGATGATCGAATCAAAATATCTAAAATATCAAAATATCTAACATTGCTAATAATCAAATGGAATAAACTAAATGACCAAAACACCCTTCCTCGAAAAACACGTCTGCTGTGAAATCGCGTGGACATTATAGTCTTTCGCCACGCAAATCATCTCCTCCAGCTTCATCAAGCAAAATGTGTTTTAATGTCTTCTTCTTCATCACCTTTTCGTCTCTCCACTCTCACACTAGAAATTACTCCATTTTTTATTTTCGTGTTTCTTGTGTCACAAATCACAATCAGAAAATTTTCTAAGCTCGTCTGATTTTATTTCACTTCGAAACGGTGGATTTTTGTCCGTACGTGATTTTGATTTCCGAAGATGTCGAAGCTCTGACGTAACATTAGGGTTTCGAATTTCGATTTCTGGGTTTTCTTGTAACTATGGCGGTGGAATATGAATGTTGCGGGACGGACTTCTTTATACACATCGGTGTGATAGTGTTACTAGTGTTGTTCGCTGGACTAATGTCTGGTCTTACTTTGGGTCTTATGTCTATGAGTCTCGTTGATCTTGAAGTTCTTGCTAAATCCGGTACACCCAGAGATCGTCTTCATGCTGGTACTTTTGATTCTTAAGAGAATTTTGATTTTGATTTTTTTTTGGAATTTTATAGGAATCGGAATCTTTAGATGTCACGAGTGTTTGGTTTAGTTATTAATTAACTTACTAATTTGGGATTAGATATATTTCTGGGAATATTAAATTGTAACTTGTGGATTTTGTATTGTATATTAATCTTGTTATGTTTAGCTTTTGTAAACTTTCTTGTAACCAGAACTTGGAATTAACAAGTGTTAACATCAATGACTTGTTTCCATGGTTGTCTGATCAATTTGATTGTCTTGATTCATTATCTTGATGATTCACAAGTGGGTTTTGTCTTTGATGCAGCAAAGATATTGCCGGTTGTGAAAAATCAGCATCTTTTGCTTTGTACTTTACTGATATGTAATGCAGCTGCTATGGAGGTATATTGTTAGGACTTGAACTTATTGGGTTCTTGAATGTTATTTTTATCTTAGTAATAATAACTTCTGTTTTTTCAGACGCTTCCTATATTCCTTGATGCTCTTGTGACGGCTTGGGGTGCCATTTTGATTTCAGTGACGTTAATTCTTCTCTTTGGTGAGGTGAGATTTGATTTTACTTCTCTTTTTGCTGGAGTATTTTGTATTTGATGCTTAGTGGTCGCTTTAAGTCAAATTTCATGTGTATGTAATGTAATTTTGTATGATGAAGATGATTTAATTCTGCAGATCATACCTCAGTCAGTTTGTTCCCATCATGGGTTGGCGATTGGTGCAACAATGGCTCCATTTGTTCGTGTTCTAGTATGGATCTGCTTACCAGTTGCATGGCCGATTAGTAAGGTGATTAAATGCTCACTCGATTCCTTTGTATTGGGGTTATTAGTTGTGCGGGAGGTTCCCAAGAGCGAGTGCCCTGCACATAGAGTCTTTGTCCTGAAACAGTCGTTGATGCATTTTGGTACTGCTGTATATATTCCAGCTGCTGGACTTTCTACTAGGTCATGGTCATGTAGCCCTTTTCCGAAGGGCTGAGCTGAAAACACTTGTGGATTTGCATGGAAATGAGGCATGTGTTCGATTTCTCTGATATCTCAAATTTTGAGTTTATACAACTGTTCCACATGCCTTTTCCTCATCTTCAAGTTGACAAGTTTCCATTTATGCGGTTTATGTTTTGTTTTTAGCGAAATAACATAGCATTCAAATTCTTTCAGGCTGGTAAGGGTGGAGAGTTGACACATGATGAAACAACAATCATTGCTGGAGCTCTTGAACTATCTGAGAAAATGGCTAAAGATGCAATGACACCAATTTCTGACACTTTTGTGATTGATATCAATGCCAAACTTGACAGGTCTTAGTTTGTTCAACCCCCTGCACGGATTCCTTAATTCTCTAAATCATTCTAAACTTAGTTTCTTTGTCCGTTGCCAGGGAATTGATGAATTTAATTCTTGAGAAAGGTCATAGCAGAGTCCCAGTATACTATGAGCAACGTACCAACATAATTGGACTTGTTTTGGTAAGTTTCTATCTCATGATACGTTAAAATCATTTTCCAAGCAGCAGAAGAATCTTAGTAGCAAAGCGGACAAAAATTTCTTTTGTATCTGCTTGTTTAGACTCCTAAATTTATCTTCAGGTAAAGAACTTACTAACTATCAACCCAGATGATGAAATACAAGTCAAGAATGTGACAATACGAAGGATTCCAAGGTAACTTTACCAACTAAAGTTTTATTTCCAGAATTAAACAATTCAAGACTCGTTTAATGTGCTTCAATAGTTGATTGCTTGTTCTTCTGCTGTTGTTCCTCCCATGCACTCCAGAGTTCCAGAAACCTTACCGTTATATGATATATTGAACGAGTTCCAGAAAGGACATAGCCACATGGCTGTTGTTGTGAAACAGTGTGACAAAATCCACCCATTACACAATAATGATGCTGCAAACGGTAACTGGTTTTTCATCGTGGGAATAGCAATGGGGATGGAAAATTCTTACACAAACTAATAGCTTCCTCTCCACTTTAAATAGAGACTGTAAATGAAGTCAGAGTGGATGTGGATAATGAGAGATCCCCACAGGAAACAAAGTTACAGAGAAGGACATCACTTCAGAAATGGAAGAGCTTTCCAAACCGAGCAAATTCGTTTAAAGCAAGGTCGAGGAGCAAGAGGTGGTCCAAAGATAATGATGCTGACATTCTGCAACTTAACGAACATCCACTTCCAAAGCTAGATGAGGAGGAAGATGCTGTTGGTATCATTACCATGGAAGATGTCATTGAAGAACTTTTACAGGTATAAATTAACAAATATTCCCTCTTCAATTCTCATAACTTTTTCTTATTATTTTATTTAAATTCAGTTGTCATTTGTTTGTGAATGTGACTGTAGGAAGAGATATTCGATGAGACGGATCATCATTTTGAAGACTTGTGACAGTCGAGGGCTCAATATTAGTTGTCTGAACGGCTGAACCATATACATGGTGCTATACCTCAGAAGATCCAATTTCAACTGGACAAGTTTTGCTGCGAAAGATTCGTATATATATAAGTCAGATCATATGTCATGTAATAACACTGCTTCTTAGGGTATAGTTATTTCCCTATCTACAAACATACAACACAATTCTCCAAGCAGAGAATCCCTGCATCTGCGACTAGAAAAAAAGTGCTCGATATGTCAAAAGTGCAATGTCATAGTTTATAATCAGAACCAAAAGCAGACATGAGAAATAAAGGAAAAGTTGGTAATTTTCAAATCCCAGGGAGAAACCATCGAGCATCCATGAGCTTCATGTTGGAGAGACGAGGGAGGCGTTTGAGGGTCTTGGTTTCGAGATTGAACACACAGATGTGCAGGTTTATATCCTGACGGTGTAAAACACGGTCTTGACGGGTAAAATAGATGGAGTTTGGTTCGATACCAGGCATAGTGATACCCAAGTCAAGAAGTCTGCAAGGAACATAGTCCCTAAGAAGTCTCTTACCGATTTGTAAATCTTGTCTTCGTCTGGATTGTACAGCACGCAACCATCGTCTCCATCTGGAAATAGCATTAGCCATGGAAATCTGTTTTGCTGGGGAACTGTTTGTTTCGAAATCGAATTCCAGTTCGAACACACAAACTTAGTACGATGTAAATCCGAAAAACTCAATCGTTCAAAAATAGATCTCAGCAAATCATGAGGGAGCTCTGACCAGGTGCGAAGGTTAGGAGTAGTATCCATAGTGTTTGGACGTTAATGCTTGTGTAATGCTTTCTCTTTAATAAATAGGGTTTCGACGTTAGTAAAAAGGTTAAAAGGGTTTGGACGTTAATAATAATACTAGGGTTTGGACGTTAATGCTTGTGTAAAAAGAAAAGTTTTTTTGGTAATTCGTATCGGGGAATTCTGATATTTCGGGTTTGATCGGGTAAAATTTGGGTAATTCGGATATTTTGGGTTTAATCGGATAATTTGGATCCAAATCTGGAACCAAAACCGAACTTATCTATGTTTCGGTTAGATTTCGGGTTCCCAAAATTTTTTAGATCAATCTGAATCCGAAAATGTCCAAGCCGATCCGATCCCAAAATCATTGAGATACTATTCTGATTCTAAACATCCCAATCCGAATTATCTGATATGAATCTGAAATCCGAACACCAGGCCATGTTGCAGCTTGGTTATCATTTGATCTTCTCTTTTTGGTTTTAATGTTAAGATTTAGTCAAGAAGTTAAAAGTTAATACAACGGTTAATTAGTTTATGTGCTTCAATAGTTGATTGCTTGTTCTTTTGTTTTTCCTTTAAAAAGTATATATATATATATATATATATACTAGATGTTAACCCGCGGTACACCGCGGGCCTATATTTTTATTAAATAAAAAAATTGAATATTTTTTTTAAGATGATCTATAAATATATGCTACTGTATAGTACACCTTGGGACAATATTTTATAACTAATAATTTGAAATTTTAAATTGTATTTATTTTATTAATATTGTTTGTCTTGTTTTGTTTAGTGTTTAAGATTGTTAATTCTAGGATTTTACCCGTAGTATATCATCTCATATTAATATCGACCAAAACCCGTCTCACCATATAACTTTGTCCCGTGAAATTAAACGTCATTTTGTCATTTTATTATAAAGTTCAAATATTTATAATAGTTGAAACTTCATAAAAGTTTTAATATCAACCCAAACTTCATAATTATATTTTGATTGTTATATTTAGGATTTCACCCGTAGTGTACCGTCTCGTATTAATATTTTTTATAAATATTTATAATATTTAAACTTCTTATAAATTCGTATAAAGTTCAAATATTTATAATAGTTGAAACTTCATAAAAGTTTTAATATCGACCCAAACTTCATAATTGTATTTTGATTGTTATATTTATGATTTCACCCGTAGTATACTGTCATGTATTAATATCTTTTATAAATATTTATAATATTTAAACTTTTATAAATTCTTATAAAATTCAAATAAATATAATATTTGAAACTTCATTAAAGTTTTAATATTATACATATTTAAAACGTTTAATAAAGTTAAACTTTTTCTAAGTAAATTCATAAAATTATTATATAAATGTGATCAAATTACATATATATTTTGTTTTTAAAACATTCCTATTGTTGATCCTTGCTTAAGTAGTACACCACATTAATCTTTCTCCAATAATACTTTCACGCTTAAAAAATGAGATCAAATCAAAAGAGGATTGCTATAAACTTCTACTTTCCTGCAAGAAAATATAAACAAATTAAATTAAGAATTATATGGGTGAAATTATATAAACAAATCAAATTAAATATTGTTACGATCTATTTTAAGTAATCTATATTTATGTCAATGAATAAAAATTAATTATTTGCTAAACTGATTCGAAATTGATTTTCAAATTATTATTCTTTCCAAAATCTTAACTACAGATTTGAGCATTAAACGTTTTTAAAATGTATTTATAGTAAGTGATTAATTTTTCCTAAAATTTCTATAACAGTTGTATAAAATTCAGTTAGTTGTTTAGGCAAATAATTAATGGATTAAGATCAACGTGATTATTGCTAATTGATCCGTTAAAAAGAAATGTTAGTGTTTTATGTAAAGTTAATACGAAAAGATTTAAAATGATTTTTGTGATTTTGTTTTGTTTTTAGTTTGGATTTTAATCCAACCACTCTTTCTTTGAATTGTTTAAAAGATTGTATAGTAGAATTTAAAGGAACAATAGATGAGATAAGATATGTGATATTAATTAGTTTAGATTGTGAATATATTCGAAATCAATTAGAGAATAAAGTTATTAAGTTACGATTAATGTGGCAATTAGTTTAGGTAATAATAACAAACTGAATTCTGCGAATGGCAAATGCTAAGTATCCGGAGATGATTAATATGGAAATAGTATAAGAATAAGTAGATGAATTAAAGACAACATGGCTTCATTTATCAGTTTGAAATTAAGACAACATCCCTAAAATTGCTTATCCAAGATCCGAATAGACTAAAACCGGGTCAAACCCGGATCCAAAAGAATTAAAGCAAAAAAGTACTGTAAAAATGTATATGTAGATATATATAAATCTTTTCTACTTACTCTTACAAAGGTACCTTTTTGAATTTTGAGCTTACGTACTTTTTATTAAAATTGCTGAAAGGTAGAGAAAGGTAGAGAGTTGATGAAATCCGTCAGCTTGGAGGCGAGCCGAGACCATTGAATGTAACGGAACCAGGTGCAAGTGGAGAGATGATTCTTGATTTTTATTATTTGAAAGAGCTTGAGTGGGAACAGAATGTTTGCACTAGGATATTAATAACAGTATAGAATAGCGTTTTTGATGGTTCTGCTATAGTTGAATTTCAAAAAAAAATTTACAGCGTTTTTGATGGTTCTGATTGTCTAGACTAGCTAGCTTACTTCTGATGATTTGTTGTATCTTACGACCAAGCTGACGTGCCGGTTTAGACATAGCTGAGGAGGAAGATGTCGTTGGCATCATTACGGAGATGTTTTAGACTCTAAGAGCATGATTAGTGGTAGTCTCTCAATGAGTCTCTCACAATTAAAAATAATAAAAAAATATTAAATTAATGTTTTTGCTAAAAAGTGCATGAGATTGGACTTCGAGAACCTGATGAAAGCCTCTAATATGGGACACATGTCATCTTGTGAATGGTTTAAATTTTATTAGGATAAATCAAATATCCAATAGTTTAAAAGTTAATTAAATAGTTTATATTTTATTATTTTTAATTTTTACTTTTTTTATAAATCATAAAATAAAATTACCTATCTAACAAGTTCCATTATGCATGAATTTTTAAATTATATATTAATATTATTTTAATTAATATTAGTTAAAATTATAATAATAAAAAATTAATATTATTTTTGTTAAAACGCTTATTTAAAATTAATTACTAAAAATATCTGATATTCAAAAAGGTTAAAATATATTTTGATAGTTATAATATTATATATTATAATAGTTTATTATGTTGACCAAAAAAAAAAAAATTATTCCCTATATATAGAGACTCCATCTCTTTAATTATATCTTTGATCATGGTTTTATATGTTATTATGTATTTTTGCATTTTAATTCTTTTTTAAAAATTTATGTTATTTAATTTTATGTTTAATATTGTATATATATATATATATACCCTAAATTGGAAATAGGGAACCCAAATATAATACCATAAACTAATATTAAAATGAATCAAAATCTCTTTTAAATGGTGGAAATATATACTCTAAATTGGAAATAGAGAACCCAAATATAATATTTTAAATTTATTTCTAATTTATTTTGTTGAATAGCTTTTATATAAAAGTTGTGATATTATTGGAAAAAAAAAGCTAGTGATAAAATTTTTAGAACAAAAACACTAATAGTAAGTTAACTAGTGCTATTTTTGGAAGTTTATAGAGTGTGTGCTATTATTGTCAATAAAACTTGTTTTAGGGCCATTTTTAGGAATTTCTCTATATATATATAATTTTTTTTTTGTCAACCACACATTAATTATTAAAAAACTCCTTCATTGGTTGCCCAACTAGGAGGAGTAGTGCTTACAAAAGTAACTTCAGAAAATAAAAGACGAGAAGAACGGGCTAAGCAGTCTGCCTTAACATTACATAAACCAGAGATTATAATATTTACTATTACAGATTATATAAACAAATATAACTAATTAATAAAATTGAATATATTTAAAATATAATTTGATATAATTTAAAAATCTTTTAGTTTAAAATAAAATATAAAATATATTTTCACCTTAAATTATATTACAAATAATAAACTATAATAATATTGTATTTGTTTGTCTGAAAAATAATTATTATATTAGTGAGAGATTCTTGGTGAAAGACTCACCATTGAAAGTAAAGTTTCTGTAAAAAGTTCTCATAATAAAGTACATACAAAATAATAATATTATATTGTGAGAGACTAACTCATTTTAGTCTCTCACCACTGCACATGCTCTAACGGTTCTCACAGTCAAAATTTTTGTTTGCTTTTGTTTACATGTGAAAAACTAATACAAAAAATACAAGTTTATATGTCCACCAATGAGGTCAAAAGGGAGGACTCATCATATCAAAAATGCAAAGTGATTGTTAAGGTCCAGCAAGTGTTGCCTAAAGCCAGCATTTTCATAGTTTATAATTAAGCATAACCGAAAGAACAAAAAGGAATAGGCACGAAACAAAAGGCTATAAGATATAGAAAATAAAGGAAATGTTTGGAATTTTCAAATGCCAGGGACAAACCATCGAGCATCTTTGAGCTTCATGTTGGAGAGACTAGGGAAGCGTTTGAGGGTCTTGGTTTCGAGATTGAACACACAGATGTCCAGTTTTGAATCCCGCCGGCAAAAATAACGGTCGTCACGGGAAAAATATATGGAGTTTGGTTCGATACCGGGCAAAGTGAAACCCAAGTCAAGAAGTAGTGCCTCCTCATCACCTAGAGAATCTACCTCAATAAGCAGATTGGAGTATCTATCTGGGTCTACATTAGGATCCTTCTTGGAGAGACGGAAGCTCTTACCGCTTTCAATATTTGTCCTTTTAAGGTTGTTCCGAACCAAAAAAACCTCTCCTGATGTTGTAACTACAATGCTATCGAGGTAACATATCTCTCGAAAATCCCATTTAGTTAACATTGTCAATGGGAATTTTCCAGTAACATCCTTGATTTGTTGTTCAGACAAATCGAGGAATCGAATATAAGCATGAGTTGTAGCAATGTGAAGAAAATAACCATGAAGTACCATATCAGATATATCTTCAAACCCCTTTGGGAGTGATGTAGGAACAAGGGGGGCTTGTTCTTACAAGGGATAATTGATGGTGAATCTATAGCTGGCCGTACGACGCTCTCTATGAACTCAAGTGGATGGATGGATCAAAGTTCGCCACACAAAGTTGTGGAATGACTTTGTGATAAGAACACGAATCAATATCTATGTGAATCGCACACAAAGACAGAGATTCAACTTGCTTTCTAAAGGAATCACATACAATAGAAAAGACAAGCAAACAAAGCCTAAGCTTTAAAGGTGAGAAAACTCTTTTTATATTCCAAATATTCTATATATTTACAATGGATGGAGAAATGAGCTTATATAGGCTCAAATTACAAATCACCAACATAAATGCAAAATAAATCAAATTAATTACATAAATAAATCATGAATTAATTTTGAGAGATTTTATCAATCATCATTAATGGAGATTGGTTCTTTGTATGTAGATATTTTCTTGATATATCCATGAATTGATTGTCTTCTAGAAACTCTTTTGAATTTTGGGCTTAATTTGCATTGACCCATTTGTTGATGAACCATGGATATGAACCGTATTTTTGAGACTTCATCAGGGAGGACGTAACATAGCTCAATGAGACTGTAATAATCATCACCTTTCTTGCAATAGCCTAAAAATCTGTAAGAGTAACTGAAGAACCAAACTACAACAAACTCTTTCGTTTTCTTGTCTATCCACAAAAGACCTCTTAAAATTTCGGCTATTGAGTACAAAACAAGACCTTCATGGTTGATGCGGACATCCAAATCAAACCAAACCGGGAGTATACCAAACCAGCCGATACATGTATCAAACCGGTTGATATGGAGTATTTTGGAGGATTCTTGCCCAAATGGAGTCCTAATCAAGCACAAGGCCTAGGGTTAATTATTCACCAGCAAACTAATCCTAAGAAGACTAACGATAGTTCAGGAGGAATCAAAGACCAGCGAGCCGAATCACCATGTTGGGGAAATTTGACTGTTGCACTCTTTTTCCCTTATCTAGGGTTTGTCCCAATGAGTTTACCTAGAAATGTTTTTAACGAGGCAACATCAAGTCATCAAGGAATCATTTACCAAGCAATTGATTCAAAGATGTTACAAGTACATATAGTTGATGTACTTCCTGACAGACCGGCTGAACTACTTGATGAACTACTCACTGAACTATTTTCTGAAGTACTGCGCCAAATGAAGCCAAACAAGGAAATCTTCCTTATTCTACACTTGGACGCACCTCAAAGCTACATATAGAAACCAGGAGAACATCTAGGCCACACAAGACATGTACAACACGAACTTTGGTACACCTTACCACACAAGAACCCGTGGAGTTACTACTTGCCATATATGGAGCCGAAGAAGATCAACTTGCAACAACTCTTTCCTTCTTTGTTTGTGCACTTGTGTGAGAATCTTGAGACCCTCCAGAAGCTTCCAAGACGTCACAACTTCCTCCCCAAGTTGACAAGATACAAGGCACACCTCACTTGCCTTATTTGGACATATTCTACAATTAATGTCCAACGGCCATATCTCTTTAATGCTGTGATTTGTTTCTTGTTTTAGAGTAGTAGAATATTGTACATGAGCCTATATAAGCTCATTATTTCGTTCATTCTAAAGCACCCTTGATCATTTTAAAGTAATAGAAATTGTTTCTTCTTGTCAAAGTTTTAAGTCTTTGTCATTTGTTCTTTAGTTCTTTGTGAGTGAGTCACTTAGTACTTTAGAAACCTGCGGATTAAGTTTGTTGAGTGATTCAACAACCTTCATTCGTTCATTGATCGAGTGAGTTGATTATCCCACCGATTGAGCGAGTCAATCACCACTATCCATTGAATCACCCCTTGATTCACGAGAGAGTGCTTCAGAGCCAGCTCGTGAATTCCACCTTTCGCGTGACAAGCTTGGAAATCTCTTGATCATCAAGTGGTCCAAAGTTGGAGTGATTCCAATCTTGTATCAATGGTTATCAGTTACTTACAATTTGAGTTTCTTATCTCCATGTCGCTTGAGGGCAAAATTATCTGACATGAGCAACTCTAGAGGCGGAAGATCGATCCTATTCTCGCTGAATACATCGATAATATAGAGATTGGAACGAGAATCTATAACTAGGAACCTGTTGCCGTAGTTTGCAAGAAATCGAATACCAGAGAAGTCTCTCTCCGATTTGTAAATCATGTCTTCGTCTGGATTGTATAGCACGCAATTTGTTTTCCATCCGGAGATAGTATTAGCCATGGAGATCTGATTTCTTGGGGAACTGACTTGAATTCCAGTTCGAATATACGAGCTTAGCACGATGGAAATCCGCAAAGCTCAACCGTTCGAAAATAGATATCAGCAAATCAGGAGGGAGCTCCGACCAAGTGTCAGGCTTAGGACTCTTCATAGGGTTTGGAGTTTAATTTAGACCTTAATGCGTATGTAATGCTTGGTCGTTATAAATAAGGGTTGGATGTTAATAATTAGCTAGGGTTTCGGACGTTAATGTTTGTGTGAAAAACAAAAATAAGAATGAAAAAGAACAATATAATAACATTGAGTGGAAATTAGATATGGAAAACTAGAAATTATTTCAAAAGTTGAATTTTACGTTTTTTTTTTCTTTTTGTGAAGAATTTGGAAATTTAGAAATGCTATTGTTTTGGAAAGAAGCCATTGGTTCGTAACCCAAATATGATAAGTAAATCCATTGTAGATGCATAAGCTTGTGAGGAGGTGAATAAGAAGCAAGTATCATGAGAGCAAAATAGTTACCAACACACCCAAACAACTTCATATGTTTGCATTAACACACAAACTATCTGAAAGTGACCAACAAATTCTGGGCCCCATTGTAATTTTTCAAAAATACCATTATTCATGTTATTTCTTTTGTAATAATTTTTTTTTGTTTAAAATGCGGTTTCATTGTAATAGGAAAAATAATATTATTTGTGTTTTTCCCTATAATATTTTTTTTCTTAAAATGTGAGCCTCTTTGTAATAAAAAAAAATTCTCCTAAAGTAAATGTCCCATTGCAATGTTTCATGTCCATGGGTTCAAGTACGGCTCTCTCTGAAACTGATCTGTCTTTAAATCCAACTCACCATGACCTTCTTGGTTATCATTTAATGTCATAGTAATTAATTTTATAACTTGTAGTCGAGGTAAACTCACTGCAACAGTCTAGTTCTTATACTCAATCATATGCATAAGATTAAGTTTTGCATCTTACTTTAATAACAATATTAAGTTTTCATGGGTTCCAAACATGTTATGGACCTGTATGCTACATTACAAGAAGTCCACCTCACTTTTGCAAAAATATTTATCATATTTTAGGGTTCTTTTGTCAATATTTTAGGGGCTTTTTAAAAAAGGTAATCATGTTTTTATGCCTAAAATTATAACTATTTTAGAATATTAAACTACTTCATAAGAATAAAATCCGACAGAATTTATTCCTTTTTGAATAACTTTCATAAATCTTTTATTATATAAAACAGAAGTCAGTCAGCAATTCTCTGAGTGACACGTGTCATCTACAATTTTAAAAAGCTAAAAAAAAAAAAAAAATCTCGGCAAAAGTTAAAAAAAATTAATTTAGTTTTTTTTTTTCCCTTTAATCCCTTTTTATCTGTCGAAAACTGATTTTTTTTAAACTACAATTTTTTTTAAATGAAACCACGATCCCACTTTTCTTTCATTTCAACCATTATCAAATTAACTAACTTCCCACTTTCATCCACAAATTTCTTCGAACCATCATGTATCCTTTGTCTCATAATATAAAAGGATGAGATTTGCAACTTATTCCAGATCTTCCAGTTTTTTTTCTAAATTTTGTCTTTCTATTTTTCGGTATTTGCTTTTCTTTTTTTTGGTGAGTTTTCGGTATTTGCTTTTCTTATCATAATGTTTGCTTCGTCCTCTAAATTTCTTTCAAAATCATGTCCTCAAAAAATTTTCTCAGTGTCTGTTAATACTTAATAGGTTTCATCAAAAAGATGGATTTGTCAAATATTCTCTATATATTTTGATCATTTTTTATACATCATAATTTCTTATTTCTAAATCCTTTAATATTAACAAAAATCACTAAATTTTTAACAATAGCATATGCTCCTGCATAGCAGGGGCCATAATACTAATATATGATAAATGTTAAGTTGTGGATGCTTAACTTAAGATTAAGAAGACCAGGCCAACTCATCAAAAAAAGATTAAGAAGACCAGGCCACAAATATTGTACTGTTCCGACAATGATTAACTTATTTTGCATCATAAAATAAAATAGAAGGGAAAAAAAAACTGAAAAAGACAATAAAAAGGAAAAAGAAAATGATATGGCTTGGAGTATTGGACTACCAAGAATTATCTTATAAAATAAAAAGGACCATTCCTATTACATAAGACAATATAATATAAAGCTTTTCATTCTTCATCTGTCCAAGAAAAACAGCATAAACTATCAAAGTACATTATAATATAAAGCTTACCAAATCAAACTTATGGATATATAGAAAACAAATGAACAATAGAAGACTAGATTTAAATTATATACTTCTATTGGTGGAGATGGATCCTAATCGGAAATGTCAACATGCATGTACCAATAACAATAAGGCACGTCCAGTGTTGGACTAATCGTCTGAGCAAAACCTTACAAGTGGTAAATTTGATGGTCTTCTCGTTAGACTTTTGTCAAGTGGTAGTATAAAACCTTACAAGTGTGTCACGTCTAAATTCTATAAAATGTTGGTTGTAAATGTTTATTCGTTGAGATTTTAAATAGTTTTGATTTAATGTGAAATTTCATGAAAAAAAAAAAAAGTGAAATTTCATGATATTCTCAACAAAATATTTTGTACATGACAAATTCAAGTTGCTTTTTTAAGCAGCAAACATACTAGCTAGCTCAGAAATAAACTTTGTTTCTAAATTTAACACATCTCAAAAGTTCCAAAAATAAAACAAATTTAATATACAAAAATATTCTTAACTTTGGGGGCAATTTAAAACAATGTCAAAATCGCCTAAAAACAAAATCCTAAATACTAAACCCAAACCCAAAATTTTAAATTATTAACACTTGAAAATTATTTTTAGTGTTTGTAGTATTATGATAAAATTATACTAAAAATTTTGGTAGTAGTATGTTTGAGAAAAAAAAAACTAATGATAGTAATTTGGGAACAAAACTAAGTTTAGTGGTATTTTAGAGTTTTTTTAAATATTTTTATTTTACATTTGTGTCAACTAATGCTTTTTTGGAAGTGTGTGGAGTGTGTGCTATAATTGTCCACAAAACTTGTTTTAGTGATATTTTAGGGCATTTCTCAACCTTAGAAAGTCTTATTTTCAAAACCATATAATGGGATTAATATTTTTTTTTTATCAATTATGAATGTTCTTTGTATATAATGAACCTAAACCAACTTAAATCTCCTTATATGTATAAATCTCCAATATTATCAAATATCAAAAGCATTTAAATTTCTTCATATCAAGTAATTCCAAATTTATTTTAATTTATTATCCTCGCGCTATGCCCATGACAACAACTAGCTTTAAATATACTAGGGTAAAAACCCGCGCTCCGCCGCGGGAAAATTTTTATAAATTATTTTTGTTACTAATGACTTTGCTTAAATTAAGATTATGAGGTCCACAATGAAATTTATATTTTTGGTTTACATAAGAAAAGTTGTCTTGCTTTTTTTGTAACACAAACAAAAGAGTATCCAAACTTGAATTTAAACAATAAACAATATTTTTATGGAAGTTAGAAACAAACCGAGAATATAATAAATTATATTAAGTATATTTATTAGACATCATTTGCAAATGTTAAAATCACATTATTTGTTTCCATTTTTTTCTTTTTTTATAAACCGATAAGTAAACTCTTCTTCGTGTATTTAAGAAAAAAAGACAGGATTCAAAATAAGTTTTTACATTTTGTTTCATTTTAAATTTCTTTTGCAATATATTATCTAAACATCAGTCACATAGTCACGTACCTAAACTATAGGTATTTTGTCCATAAAACATTTTTATGTCTGTGGATTACTCTTATATTAAATAAACACCTAATTATCATCCTAATTATATACGGTATAGGATGATAATTAGGTCTTTATGCAATCAAAGTAATTGGCCGACATAGAAATTTATACATGCCTTTAAGGTTTAAATAAAGAGGCTTCTGAATCTGTAATTGATCAAAACTATATAAAGCATTTAACCCATTATGTAGCATGGATATACTAAATAAATAAATAAAATAAGTAAATAAAAAATACTCTAAATCATATTTTTTTGTTAATCAAATCTTTAATCAACTAAATTTTCCAAGTTGACAAAGTTTTTGTCAATAGATGAGATAATCAAAACAACAACGATAAAAAGGAAGTTCAAATCCACGATATTAAGATGAGAAGAGATAATTGTGATATCAAACAACAGCATAATACCTTTTTTTTAAATGTTTACCTTTAATTTATAATTAATTGGTAATTTTGAAAAAACACCTAAGTTAGTCTTTTTTTCAACATCATGTGTAGATTAAGAACTAAAAAATCAAAAACATCATGTTTCTCTAGTAAATTTCAGGCTTAAATTACATTAAATAAATATTAGTAAGCTATTTGGATTTTTCTAAATAAAACATGGCGTAGGCGAAGGTTTCATTTTCGGCAACGTAGGCACGGGCCTGGTGCCAACTCAGCATTAGTTTTTGTTTTACTCTGTTTAGACCTTCTGTTTTTCTTCTTCTTACGATAGTATACTTGCTCTAACGTATCAGACTTCTACTGCTAAACTTTGAGTAACATCATCTCCACTTCTTCCTCTTTTGTAACGAAAATCAGAATCAAAAAGAAGATTGCAAATTTGATAGTGAAATAAAACCGTAGACATTCTGCTGGCTTAAAACCCGTAACTGAAGTCTGAAGCTGATAAGGTCAATGCAATGCAACTATTCCCTTAAAACCAAGTCAAAGTACAGAACATCAAGCAAAAGAACATAACCATACCAGTTTAACAGGAACATAAGCTCTAAAACTGCCTGGAGTGTAAGACTCTGTTTTCAGCTTTAATCAGGTTTATTTGCCAAAAAAAAAAAAAATCTGAAACTGCCTTTCATTTTCCAAATTCATCAAACCAAGAGACTTTAGTAGACATATAGCTAAAGCTTATCACAAAATTGAATTCAAAAGTCCTAGATGTTGGAAACAAATGAAACAAAGTTTTTTTTTTTCAAGAAAATGCTTACAGTGAATAAATGGCAGAAAAGAAACCGAAAACCTATAACCTATAACTTATAGTAGGATAAGTAAAACCTCGATCGTGGCAGCTCCAACAATCGATTGCCCGTTCTACTTCGACACCATCAATGTATAAATCTCACCCACACCTAATTGAAGCTGAAAATTGAAAAGAAAACAAACAAAACATAACCTTTGATCAAGACAAAGCAACACACTTTAAAATCTAGCTCAATGTAGAAAAAAATTGTGTTAATGATATTTAGAATTAAATTCTCATAATTAGATCAAATTGTATGAACTTAAGTTTGTTAAGTGAAATGTACCTAAAACACCGAATATTGACTGAATTTACATATCAATATGATTTTTATAACTTTGTTTCATTAAAACCATAGTATAAGATTAATCCTCATCAATATATTTTTATAACATAAAAGAAGGAGACTTGTGCATAAGATTTGAAAGTCATATATAAAGTCCCCTTATATATTACGGTACGAACCTCGAGAGCCTCTGTGTCCAATAAACTCTAAATAGAACAAAGAGAAATAAATTATCAGAAGAATGATGAAAAGGATAATAAGAGAAATCATTTGTCAAGAGTGATGAAGCTTATTATATGCCCAAGGATTATAGCGAGTCCTGTTTTAGGCAAGCCAAATACTGGATTTTCGCCTGAGAATTTCCGAATATTAACCATAATTGCCTATCTTTCCCCGTAGACTATAATAAGAAAATGACCAGATAAGTCAATACCACAGATTCGAAGATCACAAGCTAGAGCCATTTCGACTCGACCTCCCAGTGCTGCACCTTATATTGAAGCAATAGTTGGGATACTCGGTGCCTAGAAACACAAGTCTTCAAAGTCACTATAGCATGCAAATCTCACTGAGATCCAAAATATAGAACTTTAACGTAGCAGTAAAGGAACACAAAAAAAAATCAAGTCCTCAAAACAATTTCATATCAGTAAAAGCACTATACATTCCTCTTCACTTTGAGTTTGAAGACTATTAAATTCCCGTATCTTGATAAAGCTAGAGCTACATTCTAACAATTTGATGATACAATATTACATAGATTAACGCTAAACATACTTTAGGTTGACCTTTAACTTTAACAATCTTTCCATAAAGACTTGCGGTTAATTTTGCACTCAATTTCAACACCAAAACACCAAGAAAAAGAAGGTAAAACTGTTAAAGGTGTCAAACAAGACTTGTTCATTTCAATTTGTTCAACAAAAAAAAGGATCATTCTTAAGAAACCATTCAATATCATTTATAGAAATGAAAACTGAAAGAAACAAACCAATGAACAAGAAAGGAGATAAAAGAAAAGCGAAATTACCGGAATCGGAACCAGTTAGACGGAAAAGCTTGACAAATTCAGGCGGAGCGGTTTCAATTATAAGAGTCCGGCAGTTTTGAAGCATGACTAACTGGAGCATCTCGGCGGAGATTTTTGACAAAGCTCATATTCTACGACTCCGACCTGTGAACCCTCAAAAACTTTTCTCATGGATCCAAATACCGATTTTTAAAAACCTTTCCTTTTCTCGTTCTCGTCAAAAATTCCGATTTAGTTTTAGTCTTCGTCTCCGATTGGTGTTATTGTGTTAATAATACTAAGCCCACTGCAAAATAAAAATAAGCCCACTACTAAATAAGAAAAAGCCCAAGTTGGTGATATAGAAAAATGATGTGGAACAGAGGAGAATTCTTATTGGACAAATATGATGATCTGTATTAATTGTTATAATTTGATTGGCCAAAGTTTTTAATGATGTGTCATGTTCAGGAAAGCTGAAAAAGCTGATGTGTCAGATCAGGAGAGAAACCTAGTGTTTTTATTGTATTGATTATACTATAAGCTTTTTCAGTATTTATTTTTTTTTAAAAATGCATAATTTATTTATTTGACTATAAAAATTAATGAATGACTTAAATTAGTATGGTTAATAAAAATTTAACATCTTTAATTATAATTTTAAAATTATATTTTAAATAAACCTCAATCTAAAACTTTATGATCATCTCATTATATCATCACCTACTTTGAGAAAGTCTTGTCCAACTTTATAACAATATAGTTTTAAGATTTCTATGTTGAGTTGAAGTGGTAGAACCATATATTTTTTGACAGCTTCTGAGCTTCCTAGAAATTACTCATTAATTCCATCTTAGACTATTATTAATTTAGCTCATTTATTTTTGGAAGCTGTGACGTTTCCATATGTTGACATTGCCAACTTTGTAGTTCCAGTTCTCATAAGAGGGGTTCTAAATATAATGTATCAAGACTTTTTGGTTGAGAACTGAAAAGTAGTCCAGAATCGAGAATGGAGTATCTTAACAAGCTTCTGCTTCTCGCTTGTGCCACTTTCTCCGTTATGTCTCTTGTTAAGTCTCAAAATCAACAAGGTATTTAATTTTAATTTTACTGTCTTACTTTTTTTCTTCTACTTTTAATATTTTTGATATATGAATTATCTCAAACAAAAGATATCTTGTTCCTCTTGTTACCCTATCATGTTTTGCCAGGATTCATCAGTTTGGATTGCGGATTACCTTCTAACGAATCTCCTTATATCGAACCGTTGACCAATTTAACATACATATCAGATGTCAATTTCATCCGAGGAGGAAAAACTGGTAATATCGAAAATAACTCAGAGACGGATTTTATCTCGAAGCCATACAAGGTTTTGAGATACTTTCCGGAAGGAACTAGAAACTGCTACAATTTGAGTGTGAAGCAAGGCACAAAGTATCTAATCAGGACTTTTTTCTTATATGGAAACTATGACGGTCTTAATACTTCTCCAAGATTTGACCTCTTTCTCGGTCCAAATATTTGGACAAGCATAGATGTACTAATACCGGGGCTAGGTGATGGAGTCATTGAGGAGATCATTCACGTCACAAGGTCTAACATCTTGGACATATGTCTTGTAAAACAGGGACGAGTACACCAATGATATCGGCCATAGAATTAAGACCTTTGCGATATGATACTTATACTGCTCGAACCGGTTCCTTAAAGAAGATTGTGCACTTTGACTTCACCAATCAACGCAAGGAAATACGGTATGTCGACAACATAAGTACATAACAGTAGAACCATATGTTTTTTTTGGGTTTATTGATATAAAGTTAATACTTGACTGTGGCAGTTATCCCGAAGATGTTTATGATCGTATTTGGATGCCATATTCACAACCGGAATGGACTCAAATAAACACAACCCGAAATGTAAGTGGCTTTTCTGATGGCTATAACCCGCCACAAGATGTAATTAAGACCGCCGCCATACCCACTAATGTCAGCGAGCCATTGGAATTTATTTGGAATTCGGAATCCTCTGATGACCAAACGTATGCTTACCTTTACTTCGCTGAGATCCAGAAATTAAAGACCAATGAAACTAGGGAATTCAAAATTGTGGCGAATGGTCGTCTTGATTACACTAATTATATTCCAACGAAGTTTGAAGCAGAGACCTTAATCAACCCTGCACCACTAAAATGCGAGGGAGGGCTATGTCGTGTGCAGCTTTCAAAAACACCGAGGTCGACTCTACCACCCCTAATGAATGCTATAGAGATTTTTAGCGTCATACAATTTCCACAGTCAGAGACATATACAGATGATGGTATGTAGTCGTGTAGTTTTTTTTTTTTTTTTTGTCATATTAAATTTATTAAAAAGGATGAAATTAAATACTGAAAAATACATATCTATTAAAACTAAGCCAGCGGAAAATATTGACCCTAAAGAAGGAGATAATATTTAAAAAACAACCTAAACATACAAACCAAAACTGTGTATAGTTTTATTCATTTATAAAACGTATAAGTTCTTACGCATAATTTATTCTTGATTCTTTTGTATTTTTGTTAGTCATTGCTATCAAGAACATTCAATCTACTTATCAATTGAGTAGAATCAGCGGGCAGTGGCAGGGCGATCCATGTGTCCCTAAACAGTTTTCATGGATTGGTGTAAGCTGCAACGTTATAGATATCTCCACACCACCGAGAATCATCGCATTGTAAGAAAATTCATATTATACATTGTTATCAAATTAAATGACAAATGTATCCTTATATGTCTCCGGTCATGCAAATAGAGATTTGTCTTCAAGTGGATTAAGTGGAATTATACCGCCTAGCATACAGAATCTAACTCTACTTCGAGAATTGTACGTATCTACAAAACTGAATATAATTATAAAGGAAAAATTCTTTGGATTACTTAACATTGATCTCTTGAAAAATTATAGGGATTTATCGAATAACAACTTGACTGGAGAAGTGCCTGAATTTCTAGCCAAGATCAAATCGTTGCTGGTCATGTAAGTTATCTAAATATTATTGTGTTTTCTTCATTAGTTTCTAATGATTTCTCCACATCCACAGACGCTTAAGAGGAAACAATCTTAGAGGATCTGTTCCTCAAGCCCTTCAGGATAGAGAAAAAAATGATGGTTTAAAACTGTTGTAAGAGTCTGTTTTGAGATGATTTTATGATTTTGATTATATCCACTCTTGTTTTATAATTAATTTCTTCAATAACGTTTTCATTTTTTTAGTGTTGATCCAAATATAATCAACCAACCAAGATCCTGGGTGGTGGCGCTTGTTGCATCTATATCTTGTGTGGCCGTTACTATAATCGTGTTGGTTCTCATCTTTATTTTCAGAAGGAGAAAGTCATCAACACGCAAAGGTAAGTTAAACTAAATATATGATCCATATTGAATGAAGTATGAAATTCTCATGGATCTACAAAATTATATTTTGCAGTTATACGTCCATCATTGGAAATGAAAAATAGAAGATTTAAGTATTCAGAGGTCAAAGAAATGACTAATAACTTTCAAGTTGTCCTCGGTAAAGGCGGCTTTGGTGTTGTTTATCATGGTTTTCTCAATAATGAACAAGTAGCCGTCAAAGTTCTCTCTCAATCATCAACTCAAGGCTACAAGGAATTCAAAACAGAAGTATTACAATCCTCCACTTATTTTTCTTTGGATAATCATGAGCTCATGAATTAACTAAACCATATTGTTAGGTCGAACTACTTCTAAGAGTTCACCACGTGAATTTAGTAAGCCTCGTCGGATACTGTGATGAAGGAAATGACTTGGCTCTTATCTACGAGTTCATGGAAAATGGAAACTTAAAGGAACATCTCTCGGGTAAACCATTAGAGTACGAAACAAAGATTTATGAGTTACATGCCAAAGGATTCAAAATCTTCTAATGAATTCTATCCATATTGTGCATTTTGGCAGGAAAACGTGGTGGCTCTGTCTTGAATTGGTCGAGTAGACTTAAAATAGCTATTGAGTCTGCACTAGGTTTGTCGAAAATTTATTATGTTACTTTTTCTCAAGTAGATATATTCTTCTTCCTTCTAAACTTCATTTTTATGAGAAATAGTTAACATATGAAGTTTTTTTATATATATGTACTAGGAATTGAGTACTTGCATATTGGATGTAAGCCGCCAATGGTTCATAGAGATGTGAAAAGTACCAATATACTGTTAGGTCTACGTTTTGAAGCCAAACTCGCCGATTTTGGACTTTCAAGATCTTTTCTAGTGGGAAGTCATCAAACTCATGTATCAACAAATGTTGCTGGAACTCTTGGATATCTTGACCCCGAGTAAGTTCTAGCTAGTTCATATCACATTAGTATTCAGGATATGCTTTCTTGTATGTTTGGTAAACACAAATCAAAATCTTTAATTACTTTTCTTGCAGATATTATCAAAAGAATTGGTTAACAGAGAAAAGTGATGTTTATAGCTTTGGGATTGTGTTACTTGAAATTATCACTGGCCAACCTGTGATTGAACAATCGCGTGATAAGTCTTACATAGTAGAATGGGCCAAGTCTATGCTTGCAAATGGTGATATTCAAAGTATTATGGATCCAAATCTCCATCAAGATTACGACACAAGTTCATCTTGGAAAGCTCTTGAATTAGCGATGTTGTGCATCAACCCTTCTTCCACACAGAGACCAAACATGACTCGGGTTGCTCATGAGCTAAATGAGTGTTTGGAAATATATAACCTTAGTAAAGGAAGGAGCCAGGATGAAAATTCAAGTAAGTCCACGGGACATAGCGTAACTTTCATCAGTGATATTCCTTCAGCTCGTTAATCTTTTCATGTTTCATCTATATATTTGTGTTTGAAAGATACATATAAGTTGTAGTAAAGTTTGGAATGTTTAAAAACTTCTCATGGTAAGCAATTTACTCCTATTTGAATTACATTCATAAATATATGATAAATGTTTTGGGGATGCTATATCCGTCCAGGTTACATTTTGTATATCGCTTGAGTATATTTAACTGTATAGTTATTAGGAAATTAAGAAGACCAGGCCACATTTTGAACCGTTGCAATCAGGGCGGCTCAATTAATTTGGAGTCTCTGTACAAATTTTAAAAATTGGCCCTTTCTTTATATTAAAAAAAAATGGGCCTTTTTCATGTTAAAAAAATCTTTAAAATTGGCCTTTTTTATACTAAATAAAATATTTGGGCCTTTTTCATACTAAAATATTTTAAAATCTTTAAAATACCTTTTTTTCTTATTAATAAAAAAAATTGGGCCCTTAAATTTACCCAAAAATTTTTTGGCCCGGAACATTTGCTCCCCTGGAACCCCCCTAACGCCGGCCCTGGTTGCAATAGTTATGGTCCTTATGGATAAGTTGTACCATACTTTTTTGCCTAAATTCTCATAATTTTATTTGGTTTAAACTATAAATTTCAATCCTTAATGCACAATTAATACTCTGAAATATATAATATCTTATTTTATTGACATATAAAATTTGATTGAGCATTACCAAGATTTGCTATACTACTACCATCCTATATTTGTCTTAAAACGATTTAAAAACTGGTGTAGAGGCGGAAGCTAGATGAAGAGAGGCGGAGGAGCTCTGTTTTAATGGCGGAAAACAGAGGAGAAGAAGAAGAGTTGAAGGGACGAGTTGAGAACAGAGGGGATGAAGGAGACGATCGGGATGGTGACAGAGAAGTGATAACGAGACGTAACCGGGGCGAGAGTCCTCCTCACACAAGCTCTTCTTTTGGGTTTTCTTTTTTATTTCTTTCAAATCAATGATCTTGATACAAGGATTTGAGACTCTATATAAAGGAAAACGGAAGCATAGGTGCGTCTAACCTAAGCAAAGATATGATCTAATCTTGAAAGATTTAGACTTATCTCGAGTTTAATGAAATCAAAACAAACGAAATAAAGAAATGATGCTAACTTGTCGAACAAGTATTACTAAACCGGCCTGCTTGTTCGACGGTCATAAACTGGTAGGATGCGCTACATCATGTCTCCCCAGGTGGGAGAGGATTCGCCCACGAATCCGGCTCATCATTGTCTCCATGGTAAGGTGAAAGATACTTCACGTTGAAGACGTTCGACGTGTTCAAATGAGGTGGCAATCGTAAGCGATACGCATTTGGGTTAATGCGTTCAAGGACCTCTATTGGGCCAATCCGACGGGCCTTGAGTTTGTTATACTCTCACGCCGGAAGACGATCTTTGGTGAGCACGACCCATACTAAGTCACCCGGATCAAAAAGAAGTTCCCGACGCTTGACATCCGCTGCCACTTTATACTTAGCCAAAGCTGCTTCCAAATTGGTCTTAGCGTTCTTTTGCACCAGCTCGAGCTCCGTAATAAAGTCAATAGCCTGCCCGTGGAAACGGGTCCGGTCCGGCATCGGGGTTAAGTCCGGCGGCCCGCGAGGAATCAGTCCATACACAACGCGGAAGGGGCTGAAACCCAAACTCCTATTCTCTGCATGATTGTGAGCAAACTCCGCTTGACATAACTTCGAATCCCAGCTGCGAATATGATCCCTGACTAGATAACGCAAGAGGCTGCCCAATGACTTGTTAACGACCTCCGTTTGTCCATCACATTGAGGGTCATATGCGGTGCTCATGTCAAGAGAAGTCCGGAGTAACTTCCATAACGACCTCCAAAAACGGCTAAGAAAACGAGAATCACGGTCGGAAACAATTGACAATGGCAGCCCATGGAGCTTATAAATCTCGCGGAAAAAAGTGTGGCCACATTAACCGCATCCGATGTCTTCTTGCAGGGTATAAAATGAGCCATTTTTGAGAAGCGGTCAATAACGACAAAAATGGAATCATGGCCTCGTTGGGTTCGAGGCAGTCCCAAGACAAAGTCCATGCTGAGGTGAGTCCACGGCTGAGACGGAATGGACAATGGCATGTATAACCCTGCGTTAGAAGCTTTGCCTTTTCCTTTTTGACACACATGACATCGTTCAACAAAACATTCAACGTCACGACGAACCGATGGCCAAAAGTAGGACGTGTTTACAAGGCTTAGCGTTCTATCACGCCCAACGTGTCCTTCATTGTGGAGCTCGCGGATAATCTGTAAACGAAGGCTGCACATGGGAATACACACACGCAACCCTTTGAACAAAAATCCCTCATGAATCGTAAAATCGCCGATAAAACCCGCGTTCAACATTGATTAAAATGGTCGCGAAGAAAGGGTCCGTTGAATAAAGATCAGCAAATGTGGTGAACCCGAGAACGGTGGAATGGATTAACGCGAGAAGTGAGTGGCAACGGCTAAGTGCGTCGGCTACGCGATTGGTTTTTTCCGGCTGGATGGCGGATAGAGAAGGTGAACTATTGGAGGAATGCGATCCAGGAGGCATGACGGGCCGAGACCTTGGCTTGACTATCCAAGTGGCGAAGAGCATCATGATCCGTGAAGAGAACAAAATCCCGGTGAACCAAGTAATGTCTCCAATGTCGAATTGCCTGCACAATTGCGTAGAATTCAGAGTCGTAAGTACTATACCGTAATCGCGCTCTGGAGAGTTTTTCGCTAAAATAAGATATTGGTCTCCCTTGTTGGCTAAAGACAGCACCAATACCCAACTTCGACGCGTCACATTGCAGCTCAAAAGTTAGTGAAAAATCCGGTAGCACTAGAACCGGGGCTGAAGTGTACTTCTCCTTGATAAGCGCAAAAGCTTGATCTACGTCACTGGACCACACGAACTTCCCTTCCTTCATGCATCCTGTAATAGGAGCCATTATCGTGCTAAAGTGGGGAACAAAACGTCTATAGAAAGACGCTAGGCCGTGGAAGCTACGGACTTCCGTGAGAGTGCGCGGAACGGGCCATGATTTGACCGCGGCAATCTTTGCCTCATCAACCGACAATCCTTTGTCCGAGATCACATAGCCAAGGAACTGAATTTTGGTGGTGCCAAACTCGCATTTTTGCTTTGCTACGAAAAACTTCTCTTGACGTAAAACGACGAGGAGGTCACGGATGTGCTGGGCGTGCTCGGTCACGGATGTGTTGAAGATGCGGATGTCATCGAAGTAGACGACGACAAATTTACCTATGAACGGGCGTAGAGCTTGATTCATTACACGCATGAACGTACTTGGTGCGTTTGAGAGGCCAAATGGCGTTACCAACCATTCAAACAATCCTTTCCGTGTTTTAAACGCCGTCTTCCATTCATCTCCAAGGCGAATTCGAATTTGATGGTAGCCGCTTTTGAGATCAATCTTAGAGAATATGTACGCTGTCCCGATTTGATCAAGGAGGTCGTCTAAACGAGGAATGGGGAACCGGTAGCGTACTGTGATTTTGTTGATAGCCTGACTATCCACACACATTCGCCACGACCCGTCTTTCTTTGGAATAAGCAAATCCGAGATTGCACACGGACTCAAGCTTTCACGTACGTACCCTTTTGTCAACAAATTTTCCACTTGGCGACGAAGTTCTTCGTGTTCTGTAGGACTCATGCGGTAATTAGGTCGATTCGGTAGTGTTGCTCCGGGAACGAGATCAATGTGATGTTGGATATCTCGTAATGGAGGTAAACCGGTTGGTAGCTCATCCAGAAAAACATCACTAAACTCGGTGAGGAGGGAGGTGAATGGTGATGCGGTTTTGGTTTGTAGGGAGCTGGCCGGATACGTGACCAAGGCAAAAGCAAACGCCTTCCAAACGAAACTCTTCTGCAAATGCTGAGTAGGAGCAAAGGAGGTGCGGGTTGTTGGCTGAGAAGGTGGTAATGAGAGTCGCGAGAACGTAGATGGTTGTGTAGGTGGTAAGGACAGCCGCGAGAAAGGAGATGGTCGTGACTTGGGCTCTTCTTTGGGTGGTGGTGGCGACGGGTTACATGTTAATTCCGGTGAGGAGAGGAGCACAATTTGGTGAGTTTCCCAAGTGAATTTATATTTGTTCTTGAAACCGTCATGTATGATTATACGATCATACTCCAAAGGTCTTCCCAAGATCAAATGAGCTACATCCATTGGTGCTATATCAAAATAAAAACGATCTTTGTAGAACTGTCCAATCAAAAACGGTACAAGCGTCCTATGTGTGATACGAAGATCCACACCATCGTGAAGCCAAGTGAGAGGGTAAGGACAAGGATGTGTTTCCACGGGAAGCTCAAGTTTTCGTACCGCTGCCTCTGAGATGATATTGCGGTTGCTGCCCGAATCAATAATAAACATATAAATGCGATCACGAATGGTACAAGTTTACTTAAAGATGTTGTAGCGGAGCCAATTGTCTGCCCGGCCTGGTGGTGCCACACATAATCGGCGAGAGACCAGTGTTGTTCCCGTGTCACCAAACGTTGCATATTCTTCATCGTGATAGGTACAATCATCTTCCTTTGTTGAGTCGTAGACGTCGTCCTTATCCGTGGGAATGTCTTCTAGGAGGAGAATTCGGCGTTGTTGTTTTGGGCAAGCCATTTGGCGGTGTCCCATTTCTCCACATGAAAAACATTGTAGTGCGTTTCTAGTAGATCGTTTGACTCCATTTTCGTCAACCTGAAACCCCAATTTTGGTTCAGTCTTGGACTGGTTTTCTCCGTCTTGAGCTGATGACGTTGATGGTGAGGCTGGATTTTCATAGGGACGAGATCGAGCTGGAGTTTGGTTCCATGAGGAGCTGCGGGTTTGTTGTTCGAAAGAGGCAGCTCTCCGATGTGCTTCTGCGATGGTGGAAGGATCGAATTGAGCAAGAGAGCTTTGGAGCTGTGGACGCAAGCGCCCTATAAACCGAGACACTAGCTGGATTTGGGTATCATGAATATCAGTGCGTGTCAACAGTAAATAAAATTCCTCCGCATAGTCATCGACAGTACGAGATCCCTGGCGAAGATTTTGGAGCTTGGTATACATCGTTCGATCATAGTTGTGAGGTAGAAAAGTATCCGTAAGTTTCTTCTTAAGCTTTTCCCATGACCGAAATGCTTCCTTGCCGTTGCGAGAGCTAGTCAGTTTCGTTTGCTGCCACCAAGAAGCTGCGTGGTCACGGAATCGGGTTGCGACCAAAGCAACTCCACGTTCTTCAGGGACTCCTTTGAATTCGAGGGTTTCCTCCACTGCGACAAGCCAATCTAACAGCGAATCACTACGGATTCCTCCATGAAACTCAGGGATGTCCACGCGGAAGCTCGTCTCCCACCTGTTGTCAAAGTGGCTATGCTCTTGGTGTCGTGGATCTTGCTGGCGGAACAGAGCTAGATCTTGAGGATGCTCTTGATGCGCTTGTAGGTTAGGTTGCGGATTGTGTTGTTGGATTTCACTGGCGGCTGCGTGTTGATGATGTTCACCGGCGGCTGCGTGTTGTTGGTTGTTGTTAAGTCGAGTCTGGATTAAGGCTTGCGTTAACGCTGTGATAGAATTTTGCATAGCAGTCTGAGATGCAAGCAACGTATCCCGAAACTTGATCCAGTCGATGGTATTGGCTGGCAGATTAGCTGCTGCTTCGTCCGGTTTTGGGGCCATGACTGATGAGAGAGATCTGCCAGGAACGACGAGAATCTAATACCAACTAGTGTAAAGGCGGAAGCTAGATGAAGAGAGGCGGAGGAGCTCTATTTTAATGGCGGAAAACAGAGGAGAAGAAGAAGAGTTGCAGGGACGAGTTGAGAACAGAGGGGATGAAGGAGACGATCGGGATGGTGACGGAGAAGTGATAACGAGACGTAACCGGGGCGAGAGTCCTCCTCTCAGGGCTTGCCACAAGCTCTTTTTTTGGGTTTTCTTTTTTATTTCTTTCAAATCAATGATCTTGATACAAGGATTTGAGACTCTATATAAAGGAAAACGGAAGCATAGGTGCGATCTAACCTAAGCAAAGATATGATCTAATCTTGAAAGATTTAGACTTATCTCGAGTTTTAATGAAATCAAAACAAACGAAATAAAGAAATGACGCTAACTTGTCGAATAAGTATTACTAAACCGGCCCGCTTGTTCGACGGTCATAAACCGGTAGGATGCGCTACATCAAAAACTTATAAAAATATACCACTATCATGTGGATTTGAAATATGGGAATATAGCTTCTAAAAAGAGGAGGTGAAAAAAGAGTTCACCCTTAGGGTGAACCCAATAATTCAATTACTCGATAGCACACTTTCTGAACATAAGTAACGTTTGTTTTGTCAAAGAGTAATAACACCCTCAACTATCACCTAACTATGTAACAAAACTCTATCACCCTTCTCTTTAGTTTTAAACCCATCGTCTGTAGTTTCACCTTTTACCACATTAAAAGAAAAACTATTATTCAGTATTCACCCCAAAGTAAAAAGCAAAAATCGAACCCTAGATCTAGAAATTTCATCCATCGGAGATCCATCTCCATTGTCCCACCGACTTTCAGAGAATCCCTGCGGAGATCCTATTTACTTTTTGTTTCGAACTCGAATACCAGTTGAAACACACAATCTTAGTGTGGTGGAAACATGCAAGCCTCAATCTTTCGAAAATAGATCTCAGAAAATCTGGAGGGAGCTCCTACCAGGGGCGATGATTAGGATTTTCCGTAGGGTCCGGACGTTATTGCTTGTTTAATTCTTGGTCTTTAATAACAAGTGTTTAGCATTAATAAATACGTTTTGGATGCGTGTATAAAAGAAAAGAAAAAAAAGCAATAGACAGAGTGTAACTATAAGAAAATACTAAAGTTCATTATTTTAAAAATTAAAACTAATGCAAGTGAATGAGATATTTTTTAATTCTCTTTGTGAAATCTACAAATGCTAATGTTTTGGAACTTAGACGGAAAACGATCTTCTTATATAAAACTTGGTTTCCCGAAGCGTAATTAGTTATTAACATGATTGCGACACGTGTCAAATCTATCGATAAGAGATTTTACCATGTATAAATATATATATATATATAAATATAATAGGTATATGGTTTGATAAAAAAAAAGTTTGCTAAGAAAATTACTTTTGTTTATTGTTTACTAAAGCTGAAAGGAAAAAAATTATTATTACTACAATATAATCCGGGGTTTTAACCACTCGACTAATCCTCCAATGTGATTCTAGTCATCGAGTAGTCCTCTCATCAAGTTTTCTAATGGACGTAAATTTTGACAACATTTTGACAACTAGCCAAACGGGAGTGATGATTTAGATAATTTTTTGTTTTAGATTTATCAGTCCCCTACCGATACCGAGGTGGCTAACTCCTCAATTGGAAACCACTAAACCACTACCACTTGGTTGATTAAAATTTCTGTAAGAATATTAGAAAATTAATTACTGATGGAGTACTTATAAATATGGGAAACTAGGAAGTTGATAAATATTTCAAAAACAAAGTGAATAAGATACCTTTCTAAATTCTTTTGTCCAGCAAGTATTGCCTAAAGCCAGCATTGTCGTAGTTTATAATCAGAACCAAAAGCACCAAAAGGAATAGGAACAACAACAAAAAGAGCTAATATATAGACATAGAAAATAAAGGAAGAGTTATAAAATTTCAAATGCAAGGGAGAAACCATCGAACATCTTTGAGCTTCATGTTGGAGAGACTAGGGAAGCGTTTGAAGGTCTTGGTTTCAAGATTGAACACACAAATGTCCAGTTTTAAATTCTGCCAGTGAAAAACATGTAAAATAGATGGAGTTTGGCTCGATACCGGGCACAGTGATACCCAAGTCAAGGAGCATAGCCTCTTCATCACCTAGAGAATGTACCTCAACAAGTTTGCAGTGTTCATCTGGATCTGCTTTAGGATCCTTCTTGAAGAGGCTGAAGCTCTTGCGGCTTTCAATATTTGTCTCGTAAAGGTTGTTCTGAACCACCAAAACCTCTCCTGATGTTGTAACCACATTGCTACAAATTCTAGGAGAACCCCATCTAGGAAACATTTTGAATGAATAATTTCGAGGAACATAATCGAAACCTATTTGGTTAGACAAATCGAGGATTTGAATGAAATATATACGAGTCATAGCGATGTAAAGAAAGTAACCATGGAGTACAATATCAGATACTCTTTGAAACGGATTGAGGAAATGGAATCGTAGTTCAATGTGACTGTAATGATCATCACCTTCCTTGCAATAGGTTATAAAGTTGCAATTGTCTTTGATGAACCAAACTGCAACAAACTGAAAGGACCTGAAGCGTCACACGACCTGGTCAACGTGTTGACTTTTCGGTTTGCCTCAAAACCGAAATCTTTAAAAATTCAAGTAATGAATAAAACCAACCTGAGAAAAATAATTAGAAATGGGGTGATTAATTAATTACTCAGTGAGAGGGTCAACACTGCCCACTGAAATACAATGACAAGTTGACAACAATCTACTCACATTCAACAATCGTTACATAGCATAGGATCAGACTCCATATTTTTGACATACGTCCCACAAACATACATATTCTTACATTACTCAATCATATACAAAATCAACAACAATAAAACTAAACCAAAATCCCATCGGCTTAGCATGGCACGAAACTAATCCCAGGCTCGTCCAATCGCCAGGCTCGAAACCAATCCCAGGTTCGCCCAATTACCAGGTACGAAACCAATCCCAGGTTCGCCCATCACGAGACACAAAACCAATCCCAGGTTTGTGTCCCCATCACATCAACTCATATTCTATCACAATGAATCATCATGTTATGGATAAAGCTTTCATATCATACATCATATCATCCTACCAAGTCACACAATATCAATCAACGAACAAATAAACAAGCACGTAGTTTCTAAACTTATACAAGTAATTCATGTAAAACATGCGTAGAAAGTAACTAATGTATTTCCGCAAATCCGCCTTCACGTTTGCCTTTTGATGACGAAGAACAGCTCACTTAAGTGTCAACTAAACACACTAGTAACTTCACAATGGACCGTTAACTCCTTAATCCCACCGTTGCATTTGAAGCGTGTTGTACCAAAAAACTCTCCACCAAAATTCAGCTTGATCGGATTAGTATTGGACCTCCAAACACTGCCCCAAAGAAGGTACCTCAGATCTGTTTTTCTAGGGTTTTAGGTTAACCAGTTTCAGATGTTTCTTGCGCACAAAGCAAAGGTCGTCCTAGCTAGGGTTTACCTTTTCCGGCAATTTTGGCGACTTGGGTGGCTTCCCTGATACCTCCTCTATCATTACCCACCGTCGGGTTTGTCTAATTCTCTCAGGTATGACCGGAATCCTCTCCCAAAAACCCCAACTTGAACCTGAAATTTTTATCTGAAAAACTTAGTTTTTTTTCAGATATCAGAACCAGTGATTTTTCCTCAACTTACGAGATGGATTCTGAATGGAATATACCTCCGTTTGACAAACCGTAAATTGCTATGGCTTCCTTGCAGTGAGATCTATTCAAAGAGGTCAAGATATCAATATAACGTCGTCTGGTGCGACGGGAAATCAATCCACAAAACTCTTACGTGGCACAGTTTTCTCTTCTTCTTCTTCACAATAAAAACCCAGATTTAATCTAAGGATCCAAGAGATCAAATCACGAACTTGTAGGAGAAGAAGTCATAAAAAGATTAGGTTTCTTACCCAACAAACCAATGATGACAAAAGCTCAACTCCGGTGAACAACGGTGATGAACGGTGGCTCCGACGGTGATATATAGCGAAGAACAACAAGGGTGGCTACGGTGCTCAACAGAGAAGAAGGTGGAATAAGGGTGGCTATGGCTACTGCTTAGGGTTTCAGGTTTTCTCGTGCCTCTGCTTAATGATTCATGTAATGCTTGGTCGTTTATAAATAGGGATTGGACGTTAATAGTTAGCTAGGGTTTTGACGTTATAATTAACTAGGGGTTGGACGTTATTGCTTGTGTGAAAAGGAAAAAAAAAAGGAGCAATAGCATTGAGTGTAAATTAAATATGTAAAACTACAAATTATTTCAAAAGTTGAATATATATACGTTATTTTTTCTTTTTGTTAAGAATTTGGAAATGGTAATGTTTTGGAAGGAAGCCAATGGTTCGTATCCCTAATATGATAAGTAAATCCATTGGGAGGGAGGCAAATAAGAAGCAAGTATCATGAGAGCAAAATAGTTACCACCACAGCCCAAACAACTTATTATGTTTGCATTAACAGACAAACTATCTGAACTTATTTCTCTTTAAATCCAACTCACCATGACCTGCTTAGTTATCGTTTGATGTTCATAGTAATTAAGTTTATAAGTTGTAGTCGAGATAAACTCACTGCAACAGTCTAGTTCTTATACTCAATCAATAATTTATATGCATGAGATTAAGTTTTGCATCTTGTTTAAATAACAATATTAAAGTTTTTCATGGGTTCCAAAAGAGGTTATGGACCTGTTGCTACATTACAAGCAGTCCACCTGAGTTTTGCAAAAATATTTATCATATTTTAGTGTTCTTTTATTAATATTTCAGGGGCTGTTTAAAAAGGTAATCTTGTTTTTTTATGCCTAAAATTATAACTATTTTAGAATATTCAACTACTTCATAAGAATAAAATCCAACATAATTTATTCCTGTTTGTTTTTGAATTACTTTCATTAATTTATGATAAATGTTACGTTGTGGATGCTTATCTTAAGATTAAGAAGACCAGACCACAAATATTGCACCCTTCCGGTAATGATGAACTTAGTTTGCATCATAAAATAAAATAGAAGAAAAAAAACTGAAAAAGACAATAAAAAGGAGAGAGATAATGATATGGCTTGGAGTCATATCATATAAAATACATAGAATTATCTTATAAAATAAAAAAGACCATTCCTATTACATCTATACTATTAAGAGAGAATGAGGGGCATCATTTTGAAAAGCCATTTGAGCTATTTTTCTAAAATACGGCTTATCTTTTTATTTTTACGTTTATAAAAAAAAGTTAAAATCGCCAAGCAATCTTTGAAATCGACCCAAGCTGATCCGATATCCGACCCGTATAAAAAACGCGTGGATCCTTAAACAAACTCTAGTCGGGTCAAAATTTGCCCCGAACTAAATTTACCCATTATATTTAAGCCTTTCCACATTTGAAGTAAATCCCCCGTAATATTTAAGCCTCTCCACATTAGTTAAAAACAATCTTCGAATTTGTCTAAGTTATAATCCGTAATGCCTACCACAAGAAGGAAAATGACAACAACGCTAAAATAATCTATATACTCGGTTAACATATACTAAAAGTAACACCAACACAATTTTACAATATAATTAATTAAATAACAAATAAAAATTATATTCCAATTTCGCCTCCGGGCGTCAGCACGGGTATCAACCTAGTAAGACAATAAAAGGGAAAATGATAATGACATGTCGACGGGAGGATTTTCATTTTTCTATCTGTCCAAGAAAAACAGCACAAACTATCAAAGTACACTATAATATAAAGCTTACCAAATCAAACTTATAGATATATAGAAAACAGATGAATAATAGAAGACTAAATTTAACTTATATAGTTCTATTGGTGGAGATGGATCCTAATCAGAAATGTCTAACATGCATAACCAATAACCATAAGGCACGTCCAGTGTTGTACTAATCGTCTGAGCAAAGTCGAAATAAATTTGATGGTCTTATGGTAAGACTTTTTTCAAGTGGAAATATAAAATCTTATAAGTGTCACGTTATAATTTTATAAAAACGATGGTTGTAAATGTTTATTCGTAGAGATTTTAAAAAGTTTCGATTTAGTGTGAAATTTTATTATACTCTCAACAAAATATCTTGTACATGACAAATATCTTGCCCTTGTACATGATAAATATCTTCCAAATGATTAAATTGATAATTTTTTTATGTGTTGACACATTGCCAAATATCACTAAAACTAAAATATCATGTACAAGGGCAAGATATTTGTACATGACGTTTCCATGTGTAGACACATTGCCAACTTTTTAGTTTTAGTCCTCATAAGAAGGATTACTAATATAACGAATTAAGACTTTCTGGTGTCCTTAAGTTTTTGTTTGGTTGAGAACTGAGAAGTAGTCCCGAATCAAGAATGAAGACTCGTAACAAGCTTCTGCTACTCGCTTGTGCCACTTTCTCCATTATGTCTCTTGTTAAGTCTCAAAATCAACAAGGTATTTTTACTGTCTTACACTTTTTCCTTTTCTCTAATATTTTTGATATATGAATTATCTCAAACAAAAGAAATCTTGTTCCGATTCTTACCTATTGTTTGACCAGGATTCATCAGTTTGCATTGCGGATTACCATCTAACGAATCTTATATCGAACCATCGACCAATTTAACATACATATCAGATGTCAATTTCATCCGAGGAGGAAAAACTGGTAATATCCAAAATAACTCACGGACAAACTTTATCTTTAAGCCACTCAAGATTTTGAGATACTTCCCGGATGGAATTAGAAACTGCTACAGTTTGAGTGTGAAGCAAGGCACAAAGTATCTAATCAGGACAGTTTTTTCCTATGGAAACTATGACGGTCTTAATATTTCTCCAAGATTTGACCTCTTTCTCGGTCCAAATATTTGGACAAGCGTAGATGTGCTAAAAGCGGGTGTAGGTGATGGAGTTGTCGAGGAGATCATTCACGTCGCAATGTCTAACATCTTGGACATATGTCTCGTAAAAACAGGGACGAGTACACCAATGATATCAGCCATAGAATTAAGACCTTTGCGATATGATACTTATACTGCTCGAACCGGTTCATTAAAGCTTATTGCGCACCTTTACTTCACCAATTCAGACGAGGCAATACGGTATGTCAACAACATAACAGAATTAAGACTAGTTTTCTTTTAGAACCATGTGTTTTTTTTTTTGTCTCATTGACATAAAATTGATACTTGAGTGTCGCAGTTATCCCGAAGATGTCTATGATCGTGTTTGGATTCCATATTCACAACCAGAATGGACTCAAATAAATACAACGCGGAATGTAAGTGGCTTTTCTGATGGCTACAACCCGCCACAAGGTGTAATTAAGACCGCCTCCATACCCACTAACGTCAGCGAGCCATTGACCTTTACCTGGAATTTGGAATCCTCTGATGACGAATCGTATGCTTACCTTTACTTTGCTGAGATCCAACAATTGAAGGTCAATGAAACTAGGGAATTCAAAATTTTGGCGAATGGTGTTGATTACATTCCTTATATTCCATTGAAGTTTGAAGCAAAAACCTTATCCAACCCTGCACCACTAAAATGCGAGGGAGGGGTATGTCGTGTGCAGCTGTTAAAAACACCGAAGTCGAATCTACCACCCCTAATGAATGCTATAGAGATTTTTAGCGTCATACAATTTCCACAATCAGAGACAAATACAGATGATGGTATGTAGCCGTTCTTTTATGCATATTTAAAACATATAAAATGCTTTGGTCCTCGGCTTGAGAGGATGTACGGTTTAGGCATAGAACCTCTTAGTTATTCAAAATAAGGCATATTTTATCCTTGATTCTTTTGTATCTTTTGCAAGTCATTGCTATCAAGAACATTCAATCTACTTATCAATTGAGTAGAATCAGCTGGCAAGGCGATCCATGTGTCCCTAAACAGTTTTCATGGATTGGTGTTAGCTGCAACGTTATAGATATCTCCACACCATCAAGAATCATCGCATTGTAAGAAAATTCATATTATACATTGTTATCAAATTATATGACAAATGTATCTTTATATGTCTCTGGTCATGCAAACAGAGATTTGTCTTCAAGTGGATTAACTGGAGTTATACCGCCTAGCTTACAGAATCTAACGCTGCTTCGAGAATTGTACGTATAACAACTGGAGAAGTGCATGAATTTCTTTTGATTGAATTAACATTTATCTCTCGAAAAATTATAGGGACTTATCGAATAACAACTTGACTGGAGAAGTGCCTGAATTTCTAGCCAATATCAAATCGTTGTTGGTCATGTAAGTTATCTAAATATTATTGTGTTGTCTTCATTAGTTTCTAATAACTGCTCCACATCTACAGACACTTAAGAGGAAACAATCTTAGAGGTTCTGTTCCTCAAGCATTTCAGGATAGAGAAAGAAATGATGGTTTAAAGCTATTGTAAGAGTCTGTTTTGCGATGATCTTATTATTTTGATTATTATCCACTCTTGTTTTATAATTAATTTCATCAATAACGTTTTCATTTTTTAGTGTTGATCCAAATATAAAGCGGCATGGGCAACACCAACCAAAATCTCGGTTGGTGGCGATTGTTGCATCTATATCTTGTGTGACCGTTACTATAATCGTGTTGGTTCTCGTCTTCATTTTCAGAAGGCGAAAGTCATCAACACGCAAAGGTATGTTAGACTAAATATATGATCCATATCGAAGTATGAAATCTCATGGATCTACAAAAATATATTTTGCAGTTATACGTCCATCATTGGAAATGAAAAATAGAAGATTTAAGTATTCAGAGGTCAAAGAAATGACTAATAACTTTCAAGTTGTTCTCGGTAAAGGAGGCTTTGGTGTTGTTTATCATGGTTTTCTCAATAATGAACAAGTAGCCGTCAAAGTTCTCTCTCAATCATCAACTCAAGGCTACAAGGAATTCAAAACAGAAGTACTTAACTACACTACAATCCTCCACTTTTTTTTTTTTGGACAATAATGATCTCATGAATTAATTAAACCATATTGTTAGGTCGAACTACTTCTAAGAGTTCACCATGTGAATTTAGTAAGCCTCGTCGGATACTGTGATGAAGGAAATGACTTGGCTCTCATCTACGAGTTCATGGAAAATGGAAACTTAAAGGAACATCTCTCGGGTAAATCATTAGAGTATGATACAAAGATTTTGAAGTTACATGCCAAAGGCTATTAAAATTTCTAATGATTTATATCCATATTGTGAATTTTGGCAGGAAAACGTGGTGGCTCTGTCTTGAATTGGTCGACTAGACTTAAAATAGCTATTGAGTCTACACTAGGTTTGTAGAATTTTTTTTAGTTCCTATCATTATGTTACTTTTTCTCAAGTCGATATATCCTTCTTCCTTTTACACTTCATATTTATGATAAATAGTTGACATATGAAGGTTTTTCTATGTACTAGGAATTGAGTACTTGCATATTGGATGTAATCCCCCAATGGTTCATAGAGATGTGAAAAGTACTAATATACTGTTAGGTCTACGGTTTGAAGCCAAACTCGCCGATTTCGGACTTTCAAGATCTTTTCTAGTGGGAAGTCAAACTCATGTAACAACAAATATTGCTGGAACTCTTGGATACCTTGATCCCGAGTAAGTTCTAGTTCATATCACATTATAGTATTCATGATATGCTTTCTTGTGTGTTTAGTAAACAAAAAGCGAACATCTTCAATTACTTTTCTTGCAGGTATTATCAAAAGAATTGGTTAACAGAGAAGAGTGATGTTTATAGCTTTGGGATTTTGTTACTTGAAATTATCACTGGCCAACCTGTGATTGAACAATCGCGTGATAAGTCTTACATAGTTGAATGGGCCAAGTCTATGCTTGCAAATGGTGATATTCAAAGTATTACGGATCCAAATCTCCATCAAGATTACGACACAAGTTCATCTTGGAAAGCTCTTGAATTAGCGATGTTGTGCATCAACCCTTCTTCCACACCGAGACCAAACATGACTCGGGTAGCTCATGAGCTAAATGAGTGTTTGGAAATATATAACCTAAGTAAAGGAAGGAGCCAGGATGAAAATTCAAGTAAGTCCACGGGACATAGCGTAACTTCCATCAGTGATATTCCTTCAGCTCGTTAATCTTTTCATATGTATATTTGTGTTTGAAAGTTACGTATATGTTGTATTAAAGTCCGGAATTTTGTAAAAACTTCTCTTGCTACGCAATTTACTTGAATTACATTCAGAAATATATGATAAATGCTTTGGGGATGCTATGTCCGTCCAGGTTACATTTTGTATATCCATTGAGTATATTTACGTATATGGTTATTAGGAAATTAAGAAGACCAGGTCACATTTTGAACGGTTCCAACAATAATTATGGATTAGGTGGACCATACTTTTTTTATCGGAGATCCATCGCCATTGTCCCACCGACTTTCGACGAATCTTTGCGAAGTCTCTATCTGCTTTGTAAGTCATGCCATCATCTGGATTGTATAGAAGGCAACTATCGTCGCCGTCTAGAAATAGCACTAGTCATGGAGATCCTATTTTTTGGGGAACTGTTTGTTTCGAACTCGAATACCAGTTGGAACACACGATCTTAGGGCGGTGGAAACCTGCAAGCCTCAATCGTTCGAAAATAGATCTCAGAAAATCTGGAGGGAGCTCCTACCAGAAAATCTGGACGTTATCGCTTGTGTAATTCTTGGTCTTTAATAACAGTATTTAACATTAATAAATATGTTTTGGATGCTTGTATAAAAGGAAAGACAAAAAAAAGCAATAGACTGAGTGTAACTATGGAAAAATACTGAAGTTAATTATTTTAAAACTAATATAAGTGAATGAGATATCTTTTAATTCTCTTTGTGAAATCTACAAATGCTAATGTTTTGTGGAACTTAGACGGAAAACGATCTTCTTATATAAAACTTGGTTTCCCGAAGCGTAATTAGTTATTAACATGATCACGACACATGTCAAATCTATCGATAAGAGATTTCACCATGTCATTTCTGTCCCTTTTGTGAAAATTTCTTTATATATATATATATATAATAGGTATATGGTTTGATAAGAATATTACTTTTGTTTCTTGTTTACTAAAGCTGAAAGGAAAGATATTATTACATATTACTACAGTGTAATCCGAGGTTTTAACCACTCGACTAATCCTCCAATGCGATTCTAGTCATCGAGAAGTCCTCTCACTGAGTTTTATAATGGACGTAAAGTATGAAAACATTTTGACGACTAGCCAAATGGGAGTGATTTAGATAATTTTTTGTTCGAGAGGAATCAGTCCCCAACCGATACCGATGTGGCTAACTCCTTTTCAATTGGCAACCATTAGACCACTACCACTTGGTTAAAAAAAAATCAATAAGAATATTAGAAAATTAATTACTAATGGGGTACTAATAAATATGGGAAACTAGGAAGTTGATAAATATTACAAAAACAAAGTGAATAAGATACTTTTCTAAATTCTTTTGTCCAGCAAGTATTGCCTAAAGCCAGCATTGTCGTCTTTTATAAACAGAACAAAAAGCACCAAAAAGGAATAGGAACAACAACAAAAAGAGCTAACAGACATAGAAAATAAAGTTTAGACATTCAAATGCAAGGGAGAAACCATCGAGCATCTTTGAGCTTCATGTTGGAGAGACTAGGAAAGCGTTTGAGGGTCTTGGTTTCGAGATTGAACACACAAATGTCGAGTTTTAAATTCTGCCGGTGAAAAACACGTTCATCACGGGTAAAATAGATGGAGTTTGGTTCGATACCGGGCACAATGATACCCAAGTCAAGAAGCATAGCCTCTTCATCACCTAGAGAATGTACCTCAACAAGTTTGCAGTGTTCATCTGGATCTGCTTTAGGATTCTTCTTGAAGAGGCTGAAGCTCTTGCGGCTTTCAATATTTGTCTCGCAAAGGTTGTTCTGAACCACCAAAACATCTCCTGATGTTGTAACCACAATGCTACAAATTCTATGACAACCCCATGGAGGAAACATTTTGAATGAAAAATTTCGAGGAACATAATCGAAACCTTTTTGGTTAGACAAATCGAGGATTTGAATGTAATACATACGAGTCATAGCGATGTAAAGAAAGTAACCATGGAGTACAATATCATATACTCTTTGAAATGGATCGGGGAGAAGGAACCGTAGTTCAATGTGACTGTAATGATCATCACCTTTCTTGCAATAGGCTATAAAGTTGCAAGAGTCTTCGATGAACCAAACTGCAACAAACTCTTTCGTTTTCTCGTCTACCCACAAAAGACCAGTTAAATCTTCTGGTGTTGGGTAACTTAGAATTAAACCTTGATGGCGATTAGTTACTTGCCATTTGAATTTCTTATCTCCTAGTCGCTCTAGAGGCGGAAGATCGATCATATTCTCACTAAACACATCTATGATATAGAGATTGGATTTAGAATCTATCACTAGGAACCAATTAGCGTAGTTTGCAAGAAATCGAATTCCAGAGAAGTCTCTCTCCGTTTTATAAATCATGTCTTCTTCTGGATTGTACAGCACGCAACCATCTTCTCCTTCAGGAAACAGAATTAGCCATGGAGATCTGATTTTCTTGGGAACTGTTTGTTTCGAAATCGAATTCCAGGTTGAACACACAATCTTAGCGCGATGGAAATCCGCAAAGCTCAATCGTTCAAAAATACTTCTCAGCAATTCATGAGGGAGTGCCGAAAAGGTGAGAAGATTAGGAGTTTCCATAGGGTTCTGATGTTATACGTATGTGGTCTTTAATAATAGGGTTTTGATGTTAGTATAAATAGGGTTTGGATGCTTGTGTGAAAAGGATGAATAAAAAAGCAACAGATTGAATGTATATAATATGGAAAACTAAGTTCATAATGATTTCAAAACCAACTGAATAAGATTTATTTTTATTAAAAAAATATTCATTTTTATCCTTTTTGTAAATGCTAATCTAGTGTTAATCAATATAATCTAAATGCTAATGTTCTTATATTTGAGATATCTTCATTAATAAAAGAGTTTTAAATCAAGTGTTATTAATTTTTATATTTTCTACAATGTCTATATTAAAAGAACTAGATTTTAACCCGCGGTACACCGCGGGATGATTTATTTTTAAAGTTAGTATAAGAATATTTTGTAAATTGTATCTCCTTATAAAATATTTATTTATATTACAGTTTACAATCGCCGTCCCGTGATTTATTTTTATTTTAAAATTTAATGATTATTTATTATATATAAAAGCTTACAAATCATATCATTCTCTAAGACATTTATATTTTAATAAACTGAAGATTTAATCTGTATTAAAGCGGCATGTTAATGATATTTTAAAATTTATTAATATTGATTCAAACTCGTCCACCATATAACTTAGTTCCGAAATATAACCCGTCATGTAACTTCTTAACCCGTCCCGTAATTTGTTTTCTAAAAGTAGTAATTTTTAAAATTTAACGATTATTTATTATATATAAAAATTTGGAAATTTTATAATTTTTTAAGATATTTATATTTTATAGTTTACAATTGTTATTAAGTAACATTATACCACGGGACAATTTTTGGTTTTATACAATCTTTTCTAAATGAGACTGATTTAATATGTCTAATATTGGTGTTATTAAAAAAAAATTAGGATTTAATCCGTATTGAAGTGGCGGATTAATGATATTTTAATCTTTTTATTATTGTTGATTCAAAAACCCGTTCCGCCAAAAAACTCATTTATTTCATTATTGTTGATCTTATTTATGATATGATTCTGAATCATTGTCTAAATATTTTAATCGATGTAGAACGTTGAACACACATTTTCGTCAATTGGATAATATATGTCCGTTTTTAAAATTTCGAATCACAGTATATGCAGAAAAAAAAAATTGATTTTTTTTTTTACTTATGTATTATATGATGATTCAAAACAGTTAAAAACAAATCAAACAAAGATGATAGGAGAATCATAATTCTAAATCTTAATCAAATCTTCTAAATATCTAAATTATTAAATATAGAATATCCGGTGTATGAGTTGGGTTTTATTTAACCCGATCCAAGTATTTTTTGTGAAGGAATTTAAAAAACGGGTCGGATATCCGATTAACCCAGAAACATTTTTACCCACCCGTCACCAAAGTGTTGCAAAAATACTAGTATAGATGATCAATTAAAATCTTGTGTTATTCATATTTGATAGATTCTCACAGATTCTTTTTACCTAAAAGAGTTTGAATGCATTTGAAACTGATTTCATGTGTAAATTCTAGCGTCAAATTGTAACATTTTACTCTCATATTTTCATAATCATTATCCCTTTTTTGGCATCTTGTTATTAACCAAAACATAGAGAAATGTGGGTTCGATAGACAGAGACAAAACCCAAATAATCGAAACTTGGAAACAGCAATCAACAATTGTTGAAATCATGAATCCTAGATTAAATCCTGCAAGAAGAAAGCTTCAACTAAGAAGAAGATGAAGAACAAGAGAAGAAGCTCCAAGTGTAGGAGAAGAAAAGGAAGAAGAAGAAGAAGAAGTCGTGAAACAAGGGTCAGCGACAAATAAGAGAAGAAGTTGGCTTTGGGCTGAGAAGTGTAAATGGGCTGCAAATGATTTAATTAAGACCCAAATGAAGAAGTGTTTTGTGTAGTAATATTATAACTGAAGTGTTAGAGTAGTTCGAGACTAAGAAGAGTGAATCAAGGAATGAGAGTTCTAATAGCCATCCCGATCGATTTACTTAGGCTTTCGTCTGGCAACGTCCGGCTAGCACAAGCGGCGTTAGCCGGCTCTCGTCTACTTCCCCCAATCGTAGATTTATATGTAAATAGTGTTTGGTTTTATCTCTTTTAATAAATCTCATATATGAGGTGTTCGTGATGGCGAGTTTAGCGATTTCTCGTTATAGATGCTTAATTTCTAACTCGTATCTTTCAGGTTTCAAAATTTATTGAAATCAATCAAGTGATTGCAAATTAAAAGAAAGAAAAAGAGGTTTTTGTTGCTTATTTATAGTGCCTTAAGTTGTTCATTTTCTAATCAAAGATTCAATTCGTTTATGATAGTGAAAAACCCAAGAATCTAGATTTGATTGCTTTATCGGAAAATAGATTATTCCACCGGAATGGATGCTTGAAGTTGAACGAAAGAGTATTGTTTTGGTTGAATCCAGTTTCATTGTTATGAATGGGCTTTGTTTAAGGCTTTGTATGGTTACTATTTTAATATAGTATCTCTCTTGTGATTTAAATAGTGTTTTAATGACTTTAACTATTACCTATAATGTATTGTTATTCAATCAAAATTTATTAAACTCTGTTAAAGGTTGGTGTTAGTAGTTTTTAATTTGTAAAAAATCTTCTAAAATCTTCATAAATGTGGGGTTATTGGATTCATAGTTTTATAAAATCAATAAAAGTTTTGTCTTATTGAATTGAAACAAAAGAATCTCTTATTGTTAATGAATTAAATTATTACGTTATTGGTTTATGATTTTTTATACATTTTTTCACAAAATAAAATCATGAGAAGTATCATCAAAATAGAGAGATAGTTTGGGAAACTTTAGGAGATTATAGGAGATTAGAATCTTTCTATGATTTTGTTAAAATCATCAAAATTCTTTTAAAATTAGAATCCAATAAAATCTCCTGAAGTTACTTAGAAAAATACTTCTAAACACTAATTTTTCTTCTTCATCAATCAACACCAATGGAAACTTCAAATCCTCGTCAGACCTTCCTCCTGATTTGGTCATATCTATTTTCAATCGATTAAGCTTCACCGATTTCCACCGCGCGAAGATCGTGTCTTCGAATTGGTATTCGAGTTTGAAACTAACAATTAATTACCCGCAAAATCACATTTCCATGGCTAATGCTATTCCTAGAAGAAGAAGACGGTTCTGTGTTGCTCTTCAATCCAGAAGAAGACAGAATTTACAAGTCAAAAAGAGATTTCTCAAGGATTCGATTTCTTTCAAGTTCCAGTAATTTGTTCCTTGTGATTGATTCTAACTTCAATAACTCTATAATAGACGTGTTTAGCGCGAGTAGGATTGATCTTCTGCCTCTAGAATCGATCCAGCCTAATGAGAATTGTACTCTCAAACGACTAGGAGATGAGAAATACGAAATGGCAATTTGTGGACGTGAGTCTGAGTATACAAATTAAAACGATCTTCCTTTATAAAACTTGGTTTCCCGAGGCATAATTAGTTATTAACATGATCCCGATACGTATCAAATCTATCGATAAGAGATTTCACCATGTATAATAGGTATATGGTTTGATAAAAAAAGTTTGCTAAGAAAATTACTTTTGTTTATTGTTTACTAAACCTGAAAGAAAAAAAAATATTAATACTACAGTGTAAACCGGGGTTTTAACCACTTGACTAATCCTCCAATGTGACTGTAGTCATTGAGTAGTCCTCTCACCGAATTTTCTAATGGACGTAAAGTATGACAACATTTTGACGACTGGCAAAATCCGAGTGATTAAGATCATTTCTTGTTCTAGAGGAATCAGTCCCCTACCGATATTGAGGTGGCTAACTCCTTCTCAATTGAGAACCACTAGACCACTACCACATGGTTGATTAAAATTTCTATAAGAATATTAGAAAATTAATTACTAATATATATATATATATAATAGCGATCTCAATAATTGTCATTTGTACCTCGGAACGGTTGCATCTTTTTATCGCAATCTTTCGTTTAAATATTTACAGTTATTTTTCCGGTTGTGACTTTTTAATCGCATCTTTTCGTTGAAATATTTACGCTTATTTTTTTACGCTTGTGTCTTTTTATCGCATCTCTTTGTTAATATATTTACGGTTTTTTACAGTTATATTTGCTCAATTACAGTCGTATCTTTTCAGTTTACGGCTGTATCTTCATGGTTGCATCTATTCATTTAAAGTTACGTCTCATATTATATATGTATATTTAAATTTTAGTTTTTTTAACTAAAATATATATTTTACGATTGTTTTTTCAAGAAGTTATAATCTGAATAAATATTTTCTACGGTTGCATCTTTTTATCGTAACACCTCATAAGAAGTTGCGATTGTTTAGTGGAACCATTGCAACATTTACTTTATTTAACGAACAATTGTAATTTTTGATTTATTCTATAAATCGTTAAAACATTTATTTTTAAGAAAACTAAAAATATATATTTTACGGTTGAATTTATTAGAAGTTAGAAAAAGATCACCTTCCAAAAGAGAAATTAGAATCAGAACTTACTTCTCATAAGATCATCTTCCAAAGTGATCTCAGAAAGTACCTTTGAGCGGTTTCTCGACAACGCCGACGGTGGAGAAGTGACCAGAGACGGTGTCGACCGTGTGAGGTCTTCGTTTGGGTCTCCAGGTTTGAATCGAAAATGAAAATTATGGTAAATGATGATTGATAAAGGAGAGAGTAGAGAAGTAGGGCTCTAGAATCGAGTAAGGGAAGAAGCTAAATCGACAAAAGGTTAATCAGGTTTGAGGCTAAACCTAAGGGCATTTTAGCGGATCGGGTTTTCGGTTTACACCATCGGGTATCGTGTAAAACCTGAACCCGAACCGATACCCACGGGTAAAACAATATAGAACCCATCGATGTAAAACTCCCATACCCGTACCCATCCAGAACCTGTTTTTTTGGGCCAATTTCGGTTTGGGTACTCGGGTACGGGTTTTTTGCCCATGCCTAATATGTATATAAATAGAATAGGTATATGGTTTGATAAAAAAAAGTTTGCTAAGAAAATTACTTTTGTTTATTGTTTTACAAAACCTGAAAGGAAAAAAAATTATTAGTAGTACAGTGTAATTCGGGTTTTTTGACAACTCGACTAATCTCCTGTGTGACTCTAGTCATCGAGTAGTCCGCTCAACGAGTTTTCTAATGGACGTAAAGTATAACAACCCTTTGACTGGCCAAATGGGAGTAATTTAGATAATTTCTTGTTTGAGAGGAATCAGTCCCCGACCTATACCGACGTGGCAAATCCTTCTCAATTGGGAACCACTAGACCACTATCACTTGGTTGATAAAAAATATCTATAAGAATATTAGATAATTAATTACTAATGGAGTAATAAATATGAGAAACTAAGAATTTGTTAAATTTGGGCTAATTCTGGGCTTCCAACTAAAAACCAATTGGCAATTAGTGGATTGGCCCTAACCCTTTATATATTATTGATTGTCCCATCAAACTTCCGATGTGGGACTTGGATTGTATCTCCAACAATCTCCCCTTCAATCCAAGGACCACATGGATCTTAACACACCTCCTCGATCCCTCACTCGGACCGATAATAAGCCCCTTTCTCGGGCCCCCATTACTCGGGTTTGAGGTATGTCCGTATCCACTTTTCTAGGTCCACCAGAATTTGAACCTTGGGCTCTGATACCATGTTAAATTTGGGCTAATTCTGGGCTTCCAACTAAAAACCAATTGACAATTAGTGGATTGGCCCTAACCCTTTATATATTATTGATTGTCCCATCAAACTTCCGATGTGGGACTTGGATTGTATCTCCAACAGAATTAATAAATATTTGAAAAACAAAGCGAATAAGATTCTTTTCTAAATTCTTTAGTCCAGCAAGTATCGCCTAAAGCCAGCATTCTCATAGTTATAATCAGAACCAAAAGCACCAAAAGGATTAGGAACAACAACAAAAAGAGCTAATAGACATAGAAAATAAAGGAAAAGTTAAGAATTTCAAATGCAAGGGAGAAACCATCGAGCATCTTTGAGCTTCATGTCGGAGAGACTAGGGAAGCGTTTGAGGGTCTTGGTTTCGAGATTGAACACACAGATGTCCAGGTTCGAATCTCTCAAATCCCACTGGTGAAAGACACGGTCATAACGAGTAAAATAAATGGAGTTTGGTTCGATACCAGGCACAGTGATGCCCAAGTCAAGAAGCAGAGCCTCTTCATCACCTAGAGAATCTACCTCAACAAGCGAGTTGTAGTGTTTATTTGGGTGTGGAATAGGATCCTTCTTGAAGAGGCGGAAGCTCTTGCGGCTTTCAATATTTGTCTCGTAAAGATTGTTTATAACCACCAAAACCTCTCCTGATGTTGTAACCACAATTCTTAAAATTATTTGATAACCCCATGGTCCAGATCGTGATAACATGTTGAATGAATCATTTTGAGTAACATCCTCGAAACCTTGTTGTTTAGACAAATCGAGGATTTGAATGTAATCAGTAGAACGAGCGATGTAAAGAAAGTAACCACGGAGTACAATATCAGATACGCTTACAAACACATCGGGGAGGACAGATTGTAGTTGAATGTGACGGTAATGATCATCGCCTTTCTTGTGAAAGGCTAAAAAGTTGCAAGAGTATTCGAAGAACCAAACTGCAACAAACTCTTCCGTTTTCTCATCTACCCACAAAAGACCTCTTAACTCTTCAGCTTTTGGATATCTAACAATTAGAGCGTCAGGGAGATTAGTTACTTGCCATCTGAATTTCTTATCTCCTTTTCGCTCGAAAGTAAAATTATCTGACATGAGAGATTCTAGAGGCGGAAGATCGATCCTATTCTCGCTAAACACATCTATGAGATAGAGATTGGATTTAGAATCCATTACAAGAAACCAATTACCCGAGTTTGCAAGGAATATAGTCCCTGAGAAGTCTCTCACTGATTTGTAAATTCTGTCTTCGTCTGGATTGTACAACACGCAACCATTAACTCCATCATCTGGAAATAGTATTAGCCATGGAGATCTGATTTCCTTGGGAACTGTTTGTTTCGAAATCGAATTCCAGGTTGAACACACAATCTTAGCGCGATGGAAATCCGCAAAGCTCAATCGTTCAAAAATACTTCTCAGCAAATCATGAGGGAGTGCCGACAAGGTGAGAGGATTAGGAGTTTCCATAGGGTTCTGAAGTTTACGTAATATTTGGTCTTTTAGTAATAGGGTTTTGAAGTTAGTATAAATAGGGTTTGGTTGCTTGTGTAAAAAGGAGGAATAAAAAAGCAACAGATTAAATCTATATAATATAGAAAACTAGAAAGTTAATAATTATTTCCAAAATCTAGAATCTTATTTTCTGAAATTACTTTTGTAAACTCTTCTCCTCCTAATTGGACAACCAATCAAGGAGTTATTTTTTAATAAATGTGTGGTTGATAAAAAAAAAAAAATTATTTCAAAACCAACTGAAGAAGATTTATTTATATAAATAAAAGATTCATTTTATCCTTTTTGTAAATGCTAATCTAGTGTTAATCAATATAATCTAAATGCTAATCCCCTATATATTAATAGAGAAACATTTTAAAACAAAAACCTTACCATCATGTGTTATTAACAAGATTGTCACGCTGATGTGTCGCTCTCACAATGATTTGGCTTCTATTTAGATAATTACCCAAGATTTATTAGACTATTTACAGAATTTGCCATTAGTCTCATACATCCATATATCCCATTAATAATTAAAAACATACACTTTTTGTTTATCTTATATTACTATATTTTTATATTTATATTTTTCTTTATATACATTTATATAAATTTTCTTTAGCGGATGGATAAACATTCTTTTTATTTATATTTATGTTTATATTTAAATGATAAAATATATACATTTGGTTCAAGAATATCGAATTCAAAACTACAAAATCTTTACATCTTTCATAAATTTTTTACTTAAATAAATAAGATAATCTTCTTTCTATAACCACATTTGTATATAAACCAAAATCTGGCCACATTATAACCATTTTGTAAATAATCCATTCATAATCTAAAAATCTTAGATTTGGAACACTACAAAATCTTAGCTTGGAAACTATCAAATCTCATCTTTGCTAAATTTTGGATTTCTTATACTTATTAAAAAAAAAAATTTATACTACAAAATCTCGAAATCTTTTAAACATACGGAAAGACATATTGCCATAAATGGTAACATTTCGTCAATACTTTTTTCTCACGTTGAAGCTTTATTCAAAGTTCAAATATTTCACGGGTAAAACATATTCTTATATGAAATAGTCCCAAATTTGAATAAAACAAAAAAAAATTGTAACATGTTTCGTTTTACACAAACGGATCTTGGATCCCGGATAATAATTTTAATCATAATAATTTTACTTGAATCACTTCATCCCGCACATCGTGCGGGTTGTTATCTAGTGTTCTTATATTTGAGATATCTTCATTAATAAAAGAGTTTTAAATCAAGTGTTATTAATTTTTATATTGGGAAAATCACATTTTTAACCGTCAAAGTGTAACTGTGTAGCACTTTAAACCTCGAAAGAATTCTACTAACACTATAAACCACCAAGATTGTTTTACTAACACTTTAAACCTCTAAACTAGCTTTTCTATTTGCAAAGCCATAAAAGATGATGGAACAATCAATTTATGTTTGTTTAATATATTTATTTAATTTAAATTAAATTTTTATTAATTTTATTATTTATTACGATTTTAATGATAAAAAAAGTAAAAAAAAAAATCATCATCTTCGACTATTCACCGTCCGACCACAAATTTTCAGATTTTTAATCAGTTTATTGTATGTGTTCACCATCTTTTTATTTAATTGGTATTATGAGATTCCAATTTACCCACTAGAGAGAGTGAAAATGCTCATGAATCAGTCTTAAGATTGTTTCAACAGTTTATCAAGAAATTTCTTGGTCGGACGGTTAGTTAACGAAAAAAATAAAGGTTTTTTTTTTGTTTTTTTAGATTTTATTAATTGTAAAAAATAATAAAATTAATTTAAATTTAAATTAAATAAATTTATATTAAACAAACATAAATTATATGTTCCGTCATTTTTTATGCCGGTACAAACAGAAAAACGAGTTTAGAAGTTTAAAGTGTTAGTAACTTATCTTGATGGTTTATAGTATTAGTAGAATTCTTCCGAGGTTTAAAGTGCTACCCAGTTACACTTTAAAGGTTAAAAATGTGATTTTCCTTTTTTTATATTGGGAATCTTTTCAATGGTGCCATGAAAACCACTTTTAGTTTTTTAATTTGCCATTTCGAAAAACTCATATCCTAAAGTAGTCATATTTGGTTTTTGTGGCAGGTGTAAAAGTCAATATTGCCCTCCGAAATTGTTAGCGTAAAAAGATGATGAATGACGTCCCTGACATGTTTTGGTTGGAATAGGGCTGTCGTAAATGCCTAAAAGTAGATAGTACCATGCATTAATTGTCGACGTATATTGACCAAAAAGTTTTACATTTTTTTTTTCAACTGATTTTGTATTAATAGATCAAGAGTTACATATGACCGGAGTTAAGTCACCAAAAGAATCAGACTCAAAAGCCATGAGACAAAAAAGTTTAACATATATATTGACAAAAAAGTTTCATGGACATCAATGGCGGCATATTTAATCATAAAGTTGTCTACAATCTCTTATGTGATACAATGAAAATATAACCTCTGTAGTTATATAAACTTGAGAGGAAAAGGGTCCCAATTGCCGGTACATCCTAGAAGAGAAGCAATTCTGGGATAATAGTGTGAGGTGGACGAAGAAAGTCAATCAGGTGGACAAAATCAGAGAAAATGATGGACCAAAATGGCAAAATGAATTCGACCCTTGAACTAAAGCTATTGAGATTTAGGGCCACAACTGAAAAATTCATATATAAAAAAAGCTTTTACGAACACGAACCAGAGGGATTACAGGTTCGTCGTCTCGTTCTCTGTTGGTGTCATCGTCAACATGGTATTTTGACAGCTGCAAATGGTGGACAAAATTGACAATCACGTGAACGTAAAAAATGGACCAAAATTTTGATTTTTCAGCCTTAGAATATTTAAGGCTGCAATAAGGAGCTACGAAGACGAACCTGCGGGATTATAGGGCCGCTGTTCTGTTCTCTCTGGCTGCCAACATCCATTTTAAAAACCTGCAAACGGTGGACAACCTGATGGACTAAATAGAAAACAAAATGGACAATAATATTGTTAAAGAACACTAAAATCATAATCAATGGGTGGTTGGTTAAACTTGATGAAAATAAAGATCAACTTACGGTTTCTTTCCAACGTCGATTTGTCTCCTTCAATCTTCCAAGCCGACGGAGAAGAAGAACTCTACTCGACATCGTTTGAGTTTCCTTTAAAAACAGATTTGTGTTTATTTTAATTTTTTTAATTGCAAAAGAAATAAATTGTTTTTTACTTTAATTAGAATTTCAGTTTTTGTTTGAATTGACGTGTGAGTCGAATGAGTGTTGTCATGTCATTAGTTTGGGTGCAAGATAGGAAGGGTAATTATGTCATTTCGATTAACAAAAATGTTGTTGTGTAAAGATGTTTTTTAAATGGCATAGAGCAAAAGTAAAACTTAAAAAAGGGCATTCTCTTTAAAAATCTCTTTTATATTTACAATGTCTATAATAAAAGAATGATCAATTAAAATCTTGTGTTATTCGTATTTGATAGATTCTCATGCGCAGATTCTTTTTACCTAAAAGAGTTTGAATGCATTTGAAACTGATTTCATGTGTAAATTTTACCGTCAAACTGTAACATTTTACCCTCATATTTTCATAATCATTATCCATTTTTTGGCATCTTGTTATTAACCAAAACATAGAGAAATGTGGGTTCGATAAACAGAGACCAAACCCAAATAATCGAAACTCTAACACAGACCAGAGCAGAATATAGAGAATACTTTTTGATTCAAATGGAGTTGGATAGTTATTCTCTGTCTAGTTCTAAAAAGATCATCAATAAAGAGACTCGTATGTATAGTTCTTCAGAATCCTAAGCTCTAACACAGACCAGAGCAGAGTTCCTCTAACTCTATCAACAAGACACACATGAACATGGTCAGGATGTAGCGTATTGATGATCTTTTTCTATGGTGATATAATCCAGAAACTTAGTCCCAAGATACAGATCAATTAAAGCCGTAAAATAGTTTAAAGAAAATAAACAATCGTATATAACAGTTACTACATAGAAGGGTGCTCAAGGTTACTGCGAAAAGTTCACGAACAAAGATTAGGTTGTATACACAAAGGTGCTTCTCAAATATAGCTATCGCCTTAATCTACAAATTGTTTCCCCTACCATAACTGTTGATATCGCTCTGCATCTTTGACTAAAAGAACGTTACTGTCATGAGAGAATCTTTAGTGTCTGTCCCGTTTCCTCTTCTTTTCTGGTATCTTGTCGTTCTTACGATGTTTCTTCATATAGTCCTTTCTTATCCTCTGACCATGCTCGATATCTGAGCCTTGTGTCAAAGAAGATGGTCTCTCGGGGCCCAGGACTACTTTCCGCTCTCTTGTATCACAACTTGGAAACGGTCTATTCTCGGCGGGAAGATAAGGCCCTGTTTCATCCATCATAGGACCGATAGAGCCTCTTCCACGTTTCTTCCTATTATTTACAAGAGATTTAAAATAAGTATTAGGCTGCATATTTAGTAGTATTAACCGACAGTTCTTTCGATTGTGTTTACACTTTCTAATCAGAAAATCATTGATTATAAAGTGGTTTCATTTGGCAAAAACTCTGTACTATAAAATATGGAACCAAACAATAAATGAACGAGAATGAGGGTACCTAGCAAATATAAAGGTAATGGAAGCTGCTAGGTAGAGTGTGAAAGTACATACCGTGATTGGAGAAAAGTCTCAATATCATCATCTCCTAAGCCTTCATCATCTTCTGAATACCATCTCTTGTTGGATGACGCACACGTAACCTTTTTCTCATCACCCGAGCTGCATCGCTTATCCAAACTCCTTTTCATGAAACTACTACCATTCTGCTTCATTTGGCTACTACTGCTTTCCTCTAGTGCTTTTCCTTTGTGTCTTTCATCTTCTAGCTCAATCTCTTTCTTCCGAACCCTCCACATCTCATTGGTTTCTACCGCTTTGTTTGCTGTACCAGTAGTCAAGAAAGAGAACATGTTAGAGTCAAAGTAAACAATCAACCTCATATCAACATTCAATACTAGATAGTCACAAGATACAAACGAGAAATGACGCTATCAGATAGTTCTTTCTTTTCGAACAAACTAAATACTAGTGAACAAGTTAAGAAGGTATAAAAAAACCGTAAACCCCCACAAAAACTGTAACATGTTAGTATGTTACCAACCTTTTTATTGATGGATCAGAGATTAACCAACAAAGAAACTAATCCCTTCCAAAACCGCAGCTATTGCTGCTTCAAAGAAGAAAATTTCCAAAAGCTACAGTGATGCAGATTGGAAAGACATATCAAACAATCTATAATTTCCAATGTGATCACATAGAGTAGAATTTGAAGGAAAAAAAACATAACTTGAAACTAGATTACCGATGGAAATCGCTAAAACGAACACATATGTAATAGAAAGAATAGAGAAGGGCATACATTGCTGAACACCAAGAACAGTGGCTTTGAGAAATCTTGAATTAGGTCGATGCCTTATATTAGGCTTCTCAAGATATGCTCTAACACCTTCTTTCTCAGCTTTTCTTCTCAATTCTGCTGCTTCTCTTAATAGAATTGAAGCTATTCGATTCTCAGTTTCCAGATCCATCCACACAAGCTACTCCAAAACACACAAATCTCTGTAATCACGAGAATACACCGTTTCACGTTTAGTCTTAATCTGGGCATAACCAATTCAAGAACCCTAAAGCTTTCTATCACAAACTTGTGCAAAAGATTTGATCTTTCGATGCGAGACGAGAGCAAGAACCAACAATCTAAAAACAGAGGTTTCTCAAATAACCTAATTGCTCGCGAATTGTGGACTAAGAGGAATTCAATTACCAGTACAATTCGAGAAAACGTCCCAGGAGTCCCCTTTTGACAAATACAAATCCCATATCTCCCTCGAGAAAACAGAATTATATTTTTATTTAATTTTAAATCGAAATTGAATGTAATTACCTCTTTACCCCAGACAAAACAAGAAAACTACAAAACCCAACCAAGCTAATTGGGTTGAAAATACCCAAACCCTTTCTTATTGGGTCGAATCCAATTAAAACGGGTAAAAACACTTAGACTTGAATAATTCAGATCGGGTAAAAACCAAACACGAGGAAAACACTTAGGGTTCATTCCTTCGGAGAAAAATCTGCTTTCGACGGCGATCTTGGTATAACTACAGATCGATTTATTTCTATTTCTTCAGAGTCAATCTTGGTATAACTACAGACAACTACGTTATTGGGCAAGGTAAAATCGAGTTTTTATTTTGGGTTTTGCGATTGAAATCGAGTGAAAGTCTGCGAAAATCGATTGTTCGTTATGTTTGTATAAAATCCGAAGAGATGGAGAATGTTAGTGGTAATAGAATCGATTGAAATATTGAATGGAAGTACTAATCTAAATGATTTTGTTTGTAGGTTTGTGGAAGGGAGTTATGCCTCGAACAAAGAACGCAAATGTATCTTTAACGGAGACTCCGCCAGAAGCCAATCTTGAAGAAGTGCCACCGCCGGCAGTAGTGGAATCTGAAGCAACAGATTCAATCTCTAACGTGGTTGCAACGGTAAGAGCCAATCTTGAAGAAGTGCCACCGCCGGCGGTAGTGGAATCTGAAGCAACAGATTCAATCTCTAACGTGGTTGCAACGGTAAGATCTCTAAAATTTGGACAACTAGCAGAACTAGGTATAAGTTTGTTGCTTGTGTCTCTTAGAAATTTCTGAAACTAAAAGGTAAAACTGTGATAATTAGGTATAACTAACGTGCATTTATAACTTATAAATATCTGAAACTAAAAGGTAAAACTATCAATAACTAGGTATAACTATGCTGCTTTTGCTTTTATAACTTAGAAATATCTGAAACTAAAAGGTAAAACTATGAATAACTTGGTATAACTATTCTGTTTTTCTAACTTAGAAAGTTTTAAAACTAAAAGGCACAACTGTGTATAACTTGGTCCATATTGATTGCAGGATTCTAATGAGGAAACTGAAGCTCTACAACCTTTTAAAATGTACTTCAGTCCGAGTGAGTATACAAAGCCATTCAAGATTTCAGCAAAGTGCTATATTCATAAGGTAGTGGGCTTATTGGAGACTAATCTTAGAGGCAAGGAGTTGAAATGGTTTAAGGAACACCCACAGTTCCGACACTTCTTCCACATGCACAGGGACGCAAATCATAAGTTGATGGGTATGTGACTGTTATTTCTTCGCACAACATGTTTAGAGAAGAAGCGCGAAGTTTGGTTTATCGTCAACGGGGTTCCGATCCGCTATTCTCTCAAAGAATTTGCTCTCATGTCAGGATTATATTGTCACCAATATCCGAAGTCCTATGAAACCAAGGGCAGCATGATATCAAGATGTGGAGGAAAAGTTCCTATCAATAAAGAGATCTTCTGATGATCGTTTGAGAGTAGCTGTGTTGTACTTCTTAAGCAGCATCATCGTTGGAAAGACTAAGACAGGAGACAAGGCACCAACTGTGGAGAAGTTTGTTCCAAAGGGCTGTGGCTGATCTAGACTTGTGCGAAACATTCCCATGGGGGAGATATGCATTTGATCAAAATCTGAAAGACATTTTCTATATAATGGAAAAATGTGAAGGAGTTGTTGGTCCACAGAAAGTGTTTCCTAGTTTCGTTATGCCTCTGGAGGTATGCATTATTCATCTCTTAAATTTTTATAAACTCGGTATAAGTAAGAGTATATTAGCAGTTATACAACAAAGTTTTGAATGATCTTTTATTTTTTGCAGCTTCTAGCGTTTGAGTCAATTCCAGTTCTCAAGAACACTTTTTGCGTCGATGTGGGATCAGCAGATCCTAATTGTCCTCGGATGTGCAAGACAAAGTTTAAACCAAGTACTATGAAAGGTTTTCCTATGTCAGATGTGTATGACAAACTCGGTACAACTAAGGTTAGTTAAAATCTGAAATGCAAACTAGATAACATGTTTATTATTTATGTGTCATGGAGGTTGTATTAATTAGATTTTTTTATGATGCACAAGACATTCAGAGTATCTTGACTCCATCTCCTGCTGAGGAACAACTTTTGAAAAGTATTATGGATGTTGAGCGTGGATGGAATGATAAAGATGATGTAGTTGATGATGGTTGGCACAAGCGTCTAGTTGATGAGGGAAGGAGTATATTGGAGTCCACCACTGTTTTTGAAAACTCTTTAAGATGTTTTGTTTTGTCATGAACATGAATTTGGTTGTTGTTTTATTTTGGTATAACTCTGTCGGTTTTCAAAAACTAGGTACAATTGTGTGAACAAAATGGTTATTGTTTTATTTTGGTATAACTTTGTAAAACTAGGTACGACTGTGAACGATAATAAATTGGAAGATTTCTTCTATGGAAGATTTAGGGATTTGGTGGGTTTGGGGTTAAAGAAGATTTAGGGATTTGGTGGGTTTGGATAATAAATTGGAGATATTGAGATGTAATTGGGAGGAATTTAAGGATTTCGTGGGAGCTGGGGTAATAAATAAAGGGGTTGAAATGATTTTAGGGGAAAAATAAAAGAAATTGGGTTCATTCGAAAATTTTGGGTATTTTGGAGGGAAAAGAGAAAATTTTGGATATTTGGGGCAAATAACACGTGAACCACATGGCGCCGTCATTTGTACACGTGGCGCCGTCATTTGTATACATGGCGCCGTCAAATATACACAGTTTTTCCAAGTTTACAAGTTGTACTCGCTTACACACAGTTGGACTTTTGGGGTTTTTCTGTATAATTAGTTATTCTTGGATTAATATTAATTTTTATTAGTTGTACACATGATTTTATGTATATGTGGTAAATTCCAAACATATTCATTCAATAATATGTGTAAAATGTTGATTTTTCAGACTCTCGACATTCACCATGGATATTCAAAAGAAAGACATCTTAAAAGTATAAGAACTTTCATGTAGAAAGTTCAAATGTGTAAGATTTTTGAAAATTTTATTTACCAAATTTTGATTACAAACCACTAATTTGATTATGTAACACTAAGTTGTCTATTTCATTACAACAAGCATTGTGATATAACTTTTGAATTTATGAAGATTTGTTAATTTCTTCGTAGTTATACCAAGCCAAGTTTACGCAAGTTTTACAAAATCAAAGACATACATAGTTGTACCATTACGAAACCAAGTTTTACCAAGTTTTACAAAACCAGAGGATACATAAAAACACGAAATCAGAGACATACATAGTTGTACCATTACAAAACCAAGTTTTACCAAGTTTTACAAAACCAGAGAATACATAAAAACACGAAATCAGAGACATACATTGTTGTACCATTACGAAACCAAGTTAAACCAAGTTTTACAAAAACTGAGAATACATAAAAATACAAAATCAAATACTATGGTTGCCAAATAACAACCATTGCAGCGATTGCCTCGGCCTCCTTTTGTTTTGAGTCCTTTGACGTTTTGGACGCCTTTCCCCTGTGGATGGAAACCTCAACACTTTTGTTCTACCCTTCTTCTTTTTCCGAGGCAGAGGTAATACCTTCAATGCTTTGATGTCATCTGGGATATCCCACTGTGACTTATCCGGGACTAAATAAATAGTCCTATAATACGCCGGCCAATGCCCACATCTCCGCCCAATAATACTTTGAAACCAATTCATGTATTTCCATACTTCGAGTTCTTGTTGTATCGTTCTCGAAGGCAATGAAACCGGCTAGTGCATGCACACAAGGATACTTTTGGATATCGAACGTATTCATCACCCCTATCATCACCCCTATCATCACATCTATCCATAGATTCATCACGTGATCCAATCTCAGGATCTTGAGTATCATCAACCTCCATTATTGCCTCATTTGGTTATGTTCCTTGTTCATCGCATTCGCACAAAACGATGGCAGCACTATCTCTCATTTCATCCTCATTTGAATCCAATTCCGCATAGTTCTTACCAACAGAACTTTTATTGAGGAGCTCCGCTCTCGACAGTTGCTCGGGCAATTCTGGTGGAGTGATGATGTCCACATTCAAAACATATCTACGGTTATTTTCACCTGAAGATATATAGACACCTACATCCTCATCATCACTAATGTAAATCTCTTCAGTTGGTCCCATCAGCACTGCATTGTACCTCATTTGCAATTTAACCTTACTTTCATCTAATCCAAGCTTCGTGCATATCCTACCTTCTAACATGGAGAGAGTTATTTTCCCCCTCATGTATTCATCATCAAGCTATACATGCGACCTTTGCATTTAAAATATATGTTCACGTTCTCCATCATTGTATCCTGCAAAAACAATATAAAAAGTCTGTCAGTTATACTAGTTGTACTAGTTGTACTACAATTCTGGGTAATACTAGTATAACTAGTCATACTACATGTAAATGGGTAATACTAGTATAACTAGTAATACTACGTATATATTTTTCAACAGATTCAGGTACATTTCTACCCAGTTCTACCAGTTGTACTTTCGCGACAAGAACTCAATCGAATGGTTTCGGGTCCAAAACTATGATTCACTATGATTCAGTTGCTGTAATTCATTTCTTACCCATTTACAGACCTATTCGACCCAGAAACTATGCATAAACTTCCAATGTGCATACCCAAACACAATTACTCAAATCTAATTGAATTGAATCTCATTGTCTAAATCCTAAACTTCTATATCAAGCTCTATGCAGCTAAAGGAACTAACCTGTCTCACCGCAGCTCGCCGGAAGCTCGCCAGAACGGAAGAAACGGCAACAATGCAGCTCGCCGGAGGTGGAGCTCGAGCTCGAGAAGAGAGCTCCCGTTGTTTTTTTTTTTTTTTTTCTGGGTACGATTTTTTTTTTTGTTTAATTAAAATTCAAATAAATAAATTACAATACTAATAAATAAAGAGAGGGTAAAATGGTCAAGCCACATTTCATTAATGGAGAAGGGGATATGTAGACAAAAAAGGGATATAAGAGGTTTGGTGTTTCCCAAAAGAGAGTTATGAGATGATTTCTCGTAAAATTCAAATAATTGACGAATCAAAGCTTCACAGAGTCATGCGGCGTTCTTCTCCGGTACGCGCACAGATCCACCACCAAAGGCTTGATATGTCCATCGAATCGATCACCGAGAAGATTCTTAGTAAACCGGACCAAACCAGTGCAATAAATTCAGTTGGGTTAGCCGGTGTCTAATTTAGTTTTTTCGGTTTATGAAATATAGTTACTCGATTTTTTTTTTTTTTTAATAAAATGTTAAATTATATTCTAAAAAAAAATACTTTTTATATCAGCTATTTTTTTAATAGTTGAGATAAAATAAGATAGAGATTGAGAAAAAAAAAACACATCGAGTAAAAAACAGAGCATTTGAAAAAGACAGAGAATTTTCTTGAGTTTCTTAGGATGAGTACTTTCCGAACTCGCCCTCAATAGCAAACGATTCATTCCGGATCTTCTTGATTTTCTTCGGAGCCATAACACGAATCGGGAGGATTCAGGGTCACAAAAAAGATCTGGTAAAAATAACGAAGAACACGCCAAGAACACTTTGAAGATCCTTGAAGATCTTCGTAGAAAACTCAGAAAGTGGAAGGAGATGGCGGCGGATCTTCCTCCGAAAGAGACTCTACGACGACGGAACTCAAGAATACACGGCGGGAGCAAGGATAACGACGAAGATTCCTTTGAGCTACGAACAAAAATCTAAGAAACCGGTGAGGATTCCTGGCCTAAATCTATCGGAATGATCCTAAAATGCACAAAGTCTACTCCAAGAACCTAAGCGGAATCAGAATTCTCGACAACTATTCAGAGAAATTAAAGAGATAAGAGGCAAGAAATTTACCTTAAATAAGCGGAGAAGAGAAGCGACTTCAAGACGTTGAGAGTGTTAACAGAACCCGAAGAGTCCAAATGATTATATAGAGGTCATAGGCGGCAAGTTTGGAAGCCCTAGGTTCTCGAAACGTCGCTCCGTTCCCGAGGAGAATCCCTAGATTCACGGGAAAATCAAAACCCTAGGATCTCGAAACGTCACCTCGACCAGAGGGGAATCCCGGGATCGATGGCATTGAATACCAGATTTCCGTTTCGGAAGATTCTCAGTATCTCAAGTATCCCGAAGTGAGAATACTTCGAAACACTTGGGGGCAGATTGTTGGTGTCGGATCTCGCTTACGATCCGGCCCAAATCGCTTATGGGCTTTAAAAGAAAAATAGCCCACTGTGTGGGGAAACTAAAAACATATGGGCCCGTCTGCTAGGCCCATTCGAGCTCGAATTTCACTCGGCCTAACGGAGCGGTTTCGTGGAGTAAAGGAGGGACGTTAATTACGGACTCGTTGACTAGAAAGATTCGAAACGGACACAGTAATGAGGACGTGATTTGCGGCGAGATTTGTTACTCCGGATCTCTACCATGTAACTATAAATAGTAGTGAAAAGAAATTGTAAAAGGGGGACAGTTCTCCTAAGAGGATCAATATATACAATTTTCAATCAGTTTCTTTGAGACTTTTATTTTGATCGATATTCGTTTTGCCGAGACTAGAGACCCGTGCAAATCACGATTATCTATATTGCGAATTATGACATCCACAACTGTCAAGCCTCCAAGATCTCTCTACTCTTCCCATACATTTTGTTTCAAGTTTAGTTTAAACAATGTCGGGTTGCTGTTGTTGGTGTGGGTATAGATAACAAAGATGTCTCCTTCATGCTCCATCAAATGCACTGGACAAAGATGATACTCCTGGATAAAGGCCGGGCATGATTTCACCGGAAGACGGTTCCACGTTTCTTCCTGAGGTGATATAGGAGAAGCTGAGAAAGCATGGCAACCCTCGAGGTAATTGCGTGTCCCCTTGGATAAATAGAAGTGCTTTCTGGTAAGAAGGTTAAGAAAGAATGTGTGACTATGTTTGTGTATTCTCACAAGCACCCAAATTTCAGCGCTTTCCTCCATCGTCAACCACGGTGGACATAAAGGGAATTGTTGGGATTGATCCCTTTGATTGGATCTGCAAAAGAACCATTGATAGATAGACATTAGAATTAATAATTCTAATGTCTATCAACCATGTCCAATAAAACAAAACGAAAATCCAAAAGTCTAAATAAGGGAACCCGTAGACCAAAAAACGTTGTATAAATCACAAAATACATGTGGCAAATGAAAAACAAGTTGGATGACACGTGGGAATTCGAAGAGATGGGAGTCTCCAATCACCGGTAGATTGTTATGACGCCAAAAAACTTCAATTCTGGCCGATATCATCAGAAAGCTTACTCAATTCTTGCGAAATATCTCAATCTTCACGCAGAGAAACAAAGACGAAACTCTAATTTAAGATTTGATGAGATAATAACCAGACGACGAGTAATATTTTTTCTAAAAGATTTTTAGATAGATAATTAAATTAGTTATTTCTTCAAATATCATTGCCCTTTTTGTCTTTATTTTTTCTAAGTCTCATATACTGTATCATATAATTTGGAAAAATATATTAATTTATTGAACATTATATTAAATACAATTAGATTCAAAAACCAAAAAAGGAAGTTTCCCTTATAAAAAAAAAAGTTCACTCATTAGAAGAAGTCGTATCCTAATAGCCAAAATACTTTCAGAAATCTGCTATATAACTATATCTTTATAGTCGAACAACACTTATTTTAGTTTTGGAAATAAAAAAATAGATTATAATATGGAGCCATATCTTTTTTATTTAAATAATCAACATTATTTAACTTTCCTAAATTGTTAATGAATCAAAATTGGATATATTCTTAGGTTTTTTACTATGCACTTGAGTATTTTCAGCTATCACCTCGTCTTTATTTACTTGCAAGCAGACCATCAAATCTTAAGATTAAATATGACAATCCACACCACACTGTCGGCAACACCAAGATGCAGCGGATCAGATGTCATATTGCTCCTTGAAACCATTTCATGTAGCTTTAGTCGTTCTTTGGAACATAGTTGAGTTATTTTACCTATAACGTGTAAATAATTTTCATTTTTTCACTCGAAGGATGGGTAGAATATTTTGGAATTTTTTCCATAGGCATATTAGTTAAGAGATTCACCTAAATTAGAAGAATAGATTTATTCCTTTCATAATTTGTAAACCAAAATATTTATCCATTTGAAAAAGTTATAATAACAATAAAAAATGACTTGTAATTAATATTAACATAATAAATTATAACATGAAACAAGTTTTAAATCAGCACATCTCTAGTATCAAAGGATTTCATTGAAGATCATTTAGTGAAATCTCCATGAGAATAAATTAAAATAATTAAGACTTTCTGATCAAAAAGAATTATGTATACAATAATAGTTTAAATTTTGGACCAAATCAATTATGTATACAAATAATAAACTGTAAGCGAACTGTTTTATGAATTGTCTTCTTTTCTATAGGGAAAATGTAATAACATTTGTTTATTCAGTGAAAAATATTAATATCATAAAAGTATTATTATATTTGAATCTATAAATTATTTGATAGACAATCATAATAATCGTTAGGTTATAAACCCCGATTCATTATTTTACTACTTTATTATAAATTTCTTATTAGTGTAAATAAAAATTAAGGGCAATGATAAAAGCATATACACTTCTTATTAGAAGTGCAAATACCGGCTCCTTTCCCCCTCTTCTTCACACACATAGAGTCACACTCTGTAGCAACACAGTTGGATTGCTTTAGAATTTCATTACATTGTTTTGGTTTTCCTAACCCCTCATTTGCCACCACTCCTGTTACAATAATATGTACTAGATCATGACCCGCACATACGTGCGGGATTTCATATTTTAAGAAATGTGTTGTAATAAATTTTTATTAAATATATGATTATTTTGTTGTTTTAGTGATATATATTGTATTGAATAAATTATAATGTACACAGAAAAGTATAAAATGTTATTTATGTTTGCTTATGCCACAATAGCAACCATAAGTCATTTTTTGGAGTTTGAAACTGAAGAGTAGATTAGAAAAAAATCTTAGATTGAAATATAATATAAGTTAGATTGATGTAAAAAATATTATTTAGTTATAGTATCTATAACCTAAACTCATATTAGTTGGTTGAAATATTTGAAATAATAATGATTTTAATAGTATTTTAAAATTCGTAACAATCAAACGGTCGGACCAAGATCAAACTGAATCGAATTAATGGTCAGGTAGATTTTTATTAAACTTGTGAACATTAAACTTGTAAACTATCAAACCGTATATAAAACCGTTAAAAGGACTAAATACGTTTGCGAGAAATGGAAATATTTAGAGATAGGCGTAATTCCCATTCAATTTTATCATGTTTCATTATATCTTACCCGTTCTCCAATTTATGTCTCATAAGAGAACGCATTTCTAATATAAGACAATTTTGTATTCCCGATTAGAAACAGGACGTGACGGAAACAAAAATTCTCGATATCCTGTTTGGGACAAACACAAATATAATTCATAGTATATTTATATGATATGATATAATAAATAAGTTAGATTGATGTTAAAAAATTATTTATATAGTTATAGTATCTATAACCAAAACTCATATTAGTTGGTTGAAATATTTGAAATAATAATGATTTTAGTAGTATTTTAAAATTTGTAACAATCAAACGGTCGGACCGAGATAAAAATGAATCGAGTTAATGATCAGATAAATTTTTATTAAACTTGTGAATATTAAACTTGTAAACTATATATCAAACCGTAGATAAAACCGTTAAAATGATTAAATACGTTTGCGAGAAATATAAATATTTAGAGATAGGCGTAATTCCCATTCAATTTTATCATGTTCCATTATATATTACCCGTTCTCCAATTTATATCTCATAAGAGAATGCATTTCTAATATAAGACAAATTTTGTATTCCCGATTAGAAACAGGACGTGACGGAAAAAACATTTGTGTTACAAAATTTTTGATTGGTACACACATCCATGTTTCTGATTGGTACACACATCCTGTTTCTAATCGGGAATACAAAATTTGAAAAAAAAAAATTCCATGTGTACCAATCAGAATTAATTTGCATAGTATTCTTAAGGAAATTTTTAAAAATCTAAACGAAATGATAATTTGTTATTAGATTAGATTGCCATTTTCGAAAATATCTAATAATATCTTACGAAAATAATTTAGTTTACATATATGCAATTTTGAATTAAATATACACAATTACCCGTTTCGGTTTATTAATTTTCCTACTTTAAATTTAAAAATATCAATGGCATTCTTTGTAATTAATAGTATAAATCTACACTATTAATATCATAAACTTTTATAGATTGGTAACATCGTTGATAAATATTTCTCGTTGCAAAATTGATAATATCGTTGATAAATATTTATAATTTTAGTATTTACCAACCCGCAAATATTTAATTTTATTTAAAAACATATTATTTCTATTATTAATTTAGTTTAGTTGCTAATAATTTAACGTTTACATCTATACTATTAATTGTTTTCATATTACGATTTGACAAAACAAAATATTGGATGGAATGTATGTGGCATATTTTTTTTGGCTATGTACTTAATTTGTTATATTTGGTAAATAAGAAAATATCGGAATATATTTATAGCGTAAATATTATTACTTAGATTTTATTGTTAAAATTGTTTGTATTTTTCAATTAATGACATTCGATTTATGTTGAATTTTTTTGTTTTATCTCTAACAAATTGAAAAATACAAAATATTTCGATTTATATTCGAAATAAAAATATTGATGCTGAATATTCAGTTATTATTTAATATTTAATGCTGTTTACTTTTTTTGTTTTTGTAGACAAATCATACCAGAAATATTGACGAAGCAAATCTTGGAATATATTGGATCATTTAATCTCGTTATTTGTTTTTGCAAAAAATTAATGAAGGATCCGAATCAAATATATTTATTTAGTTGTAGTTGTTGTTTATTTACTAAATTACCCATGTAAAAAATTCATTTAGTTAGTCTTAAACTACCCTCACAATGTTGTAGTTCACAAAATGCTTCTCAATTAATAGTATAGATTAATTCACAAAATGCTTCCCAATTAATAGTATAGATTAAGGTAAGACGTACATATTTATTTTGAAATAAAAGAGTTTTTGACTTTTAATTTGGTTTTGTATTTATATAGTTATAGTATCTATAACCAAAACTCATATTAGTTGGTTGAAATATTTGAAATAATAATGATTTTAGTAGTATTTTAAAATTCGTAACAATCAAACGGTCGGACCGAGATCAAAATGAATCGAGTGAATGATCAGATAAATTTTTGTTAAACTTGTGAATATTAAACTTGTAAACTATCAAACCGTAGATAAAACCGTTAAAATGATTAAATACGTTTGCGAGAAATATAAATATTTAGAGATAGGCGTAATTCCCATTCAATTTTATCATGTTCCATTATATCTTACCCGTTCTCCAATTTATATCTCATAAGAGAATGCATTTCTAATATAAGACAAATTTTGTATTCCCGATTAGAAACAGGACGTGACGGAAAAAACATTTGTGTTAAAAATTTTTGATTGGTACACACATCCATGTTTCTGATTGGTACACACGTCCTGTTTCTAATCGGGAATACAAAATTTGAAAATCTTTTTTCGATGTGTACCAATCAGAATTAATTTGCATAGTATTGTTAAGGAAATTTTTAAAAATCTAAACGAAATGATAATTTGTTATTAGATTAGATTGCCATTTTCGAAAATATCTTACGAAAATAATTTAGTTTACATATATGCAATTTTGAATTAAATATACATACGAAAATATCTTACGTTTCGGTTTATTAATTTTCCTACCTTAAATTTAAAAATATCAATGGCATTCTTTGTAATTAATAGTATAAATCTACACTATTAATATCATAAACTTTTATAGATTGGTAACATCGTTGATAAATATTTCTCGTTGCAAAATTGATAATATCGTTGATAAATATTTATAATTTTAGTATTTACCAACCCGCAAATATTTAATTTTATTTAAAAACATATTATTTCTATTATTAATTTAGTTTAGTTGCTAATAATTTAACGTTTACATCTATACTATTAATTGTTTTCATATTACGATTTGACAAAACAAAATATTGGATGGAATGTATGTGACATATTTTTTTTGGCTATGTACTTAATTTGTTATATTTGGTAAATAAGAAAATATCGGAATATATTTATAGCGTAAATATTATTACTTAGATTTTATTGTTAAAATTGTTTGAATTTTTCAATTAATGACATTCGATTTATGTTGAATTTTTTTGTTTTATCTCTAACAAATTGAAAAATACAAAATATTTCGATTTATATTCGAAATAAAAATATTGATGTTGAATATTCAGTTATTATTTAATATTTAATGCTGTTTACTTTTTTTGTTTTTGTAGACAAATCATACCAGAAATATTGACGAAGCAAATCTTGGAATATATTGGATCATTTAATCTCGTTATTTATTTTTGCAAAAAATTAATGAAGGATCCGAATCAAATATATTTATTTAGTTGTAGTTGTTGTTTATTTACTAAATTACCCATGTAAAAAATTCATTTAGTTAGTCTTAAACTACCCTCACAATGTTGTAGTTCACAAAATGCTTCCCAATTAATAGTATAGATGAAACATAAAATATTAATTAATCTGTTTTCATGGAAATATATTTTTTGAGCATATATTAATCTATACTATTAATTGGGAATCATTCTAACTTAAATAACCTTATAAAGTGTAAGATATTACAAAGATTGCCATTAGTTTTTAGTGTTTTAAAATAACTTCATTAAGGGTACAATAGTAATCACAAAATTAATATATTTAAATTAAAAATAGTTTAATTCTTTTAAATAATTATTAATTTCCAAAAAATTAAACTAACTTTCTCTCTCCTATTAATTATAAACGAAAATATGAAATTAATTTTTAAAAAATTGTTAACCAATGAGAATTGAACTAAGATTTGATATCCAACTAAGATTTTATCTAAACCAATCGTAATAGACTATTCTATATCAAAAATAAAAAGAAAAATAATATCATTTTAATTCAAAATTAAAAACACTATCGTATAAAAGATTTATCAATGGAGGACTTTAAGATTGAATTTAAAATTTCATAATAAAATTAAATACAAATATTTTAAGATTCAGTTTTGTTATAATATTTTCACAAATTTTAAAATATAAACCAAATTTTATTTCACAATTTCTAAAATATGATATTAGATATTAACAACTATTTATATTTACTATGAAATAAACTCAAATAATAATAAATTTAAAGTAATTATCATTATAGCCTTCGTTTAGAGCAAGTTTGATAAATATCTAAACAATAGATTGTATATATTAATTTCTAAATTATTTTGCGTTTTATTTTTTGTTTTTCAATCGGATCTTCCTTAAATAAATCTCTAATATATTGCACCCAGTTTTCAAATAATGTAAACTAATTATATATTTTGAATTCAAAACAAATTATGCAGCAATAGCATATCCCTTTTAGAGATGTATTTCAAATTTTTATTTTTAGTCCAAAAATCAAATTAATTATGATTAAACAATAAAAAGAAGAATATGCAAAATTTAGCTAAGGAAAGAAACATTAATAAATTTGTTAAAATATATTTGTAATTTAGCAGCATATATATTAATCTGCAAAACTCACAGTATGTATTGTATGGTATTTAAAAGTAAGCAAACAAGAATTTGGAACATGATTTTAATGGAATGAAATGAGAATAGGAATTACGAGACGGGATAGGAGGGGAACATAAATTAAAAATCAAACTAAATACCCAACTGGTATGAGTTCGGGTTATGAGCACTATATAAAATAAATTTGTTTACATACTGTACGTACGTTTTCAGTTACACATATTCTATTTATGCCGGATACTGGACCGTCATATTTTTATTTCACGTATACGATACGGGTTATGGGACTAAGAATTTATGACATATAAAAGACGAGATAGGTTTCCCGTTCCAAAATAGTTACGCCTAGCTAATATACATGAAATAACCAAACTCAAACCGAATCTATATCATATTTAGCACATGTAATCAAACTATTAGAAATGTTTTGATTAGTTTAGAAAATGAATAAAGTAACATCATTAAACTTTTGCAACTAAATTATATCTTAGTTTTATCTTAAATATAATTTCGCACGTACGTGTAGGTCAGGATCTTAAAATATAACTATGCACTAACGCAACTGAATTTCGTTCATTACTCTAATTTTATAATATTTATACTATTATAAAGTTTACTAACACAACAAAATATTTTATATTTTTAAAATCTATATAACAATTTCTATAAAAATATCTCTGCACGGAGGTGTGAATCCAGATATAATACACTAAAATATATATCATAGAAACAACGAAATAATTTATATTGAATTAAAATTTGTTAAAAAAATTTTAAAAAAATGAAACCCCGCACGTATGTGCGGGTCAAGATCTAGTAAAATGTCTAAAACATCAACTCTTTGTCCAAACGACCGGCAAAATAGGCATTCCGATTATATGTGTTTATATCCATTAAATATTCTTGTAAACAACATAAGATTGTTATTAACGCATAAGAACTATGATAATAATTTCAAAGAGTTAATATGACATTCTTTCTTTTACAAAACTGTGTACAATATTAAAATGGTAATAAATATAAATACAAACCTAGCACAAGAATGGTGAAGATAATCGTAACAATGAACGAGAGCTGAACGGGTTTCTTCATCATGGATGATATAAATGAATTGACTGTTTTAAAACTTAAAAAGAATGAATAAAATGAGTTTTTTTTTTCGTTAAACCTTAACAAAATGTGGTGATATTTATAACCAATTAGATGTATCTCTTATTCATATGTATATATATATATATATATATATATTTATTTTAAGCTATTTTCTGAAATTAAGGATCTAGCCTCCCCTAAATATTTTTTATATGATAGGTTAGAGCTTTAAACTCGCTCGTGCTTTCTCCTTCACTATATATATTTTTCAATTAAATTAAAACAACACATACACACACACACACACATATATATATATATATATATAATTTGATGGATATATGAATATGAAAATAGTACCTACCATCCAAAAAAAAACAAAAAAAAAACAAAACATTTCGTTAATAAAAAATAGAGGAAAATGTAGTTTTGAAGGAAACCAAAAATGATATATAATTAACATTTTGGGTATAGAATTATATTTCGGGTATCCACTCGGTTCTTAATTTGGTTCAGATTCGGTTCTGTTATGGTTGTTCAAATATATAAATTTGAAATATAAGATATATTTGGGTATATCGCTTCTAGGTTCGGTTCGGTTCGGTTTGAGAACATTTAGGATCAGTTCAGTTTGGTTCCATGTATTTTTGCCGAGATAACAATTTCAGTTTGTATAATTTTACTACGTAAAATCATTATCTTATTTCTCATTAATTAATGTAAGACAAAATTTTCTAATGTTTTGAATTTCCACTGTTTGTAATTTATTATTTATTGTGTTGATATTAAAAATTATCTAACTCAATATTTTCAAAATTTTTGGATTTGTTTCAAGAAAATAATAATAAATAATTAATAACAAAAGAGGATGCACCACTAATCCATCATAATTGTGGTCGTTCTACAGTAGTATGCAGATGAAAAAAAAAATCCTCAATAAATTTTGGTCCGCAATTTAATTGCTATTATTTTATTATTTTAATTGAACCAAACATGCAGTTTATAAAAATTGCTTGAACGACAAAATAAAAAGTTTCACCCACATATGCAGAAGAACTGCTTTCTCTCTCTTTCCCATTCAAACCCAAAAGCAGAAAATAATAAGAAATTCTAGAACTCAAAGCATCTATTTATAGTCATCCCAGTGGCTAGCGCGCTAACTACTATCCTTATAAACTTAATAGACTAAACTTATCATTTGTAATAAGGTTGTTAACATATTTTAATGTGTTCAAAAGTTTGATATTGTTCATAAGACTTCAAAACTAAACTTGTGACACATTAATTGCTCATATATACTAGCTAAAGATATTTTATAAACTTGTGAAAAGTAAATCAACCAAAGATCTGGTGTAATATGGCCAATAAAAAGGTGCAATACTGAGAATAAGGAAGATGAAGAATTATAAGATAATCCATGTGGTGAAGTCGATTTAGATCTATGAATAAAACATGAATTCTTTTAAATCCCTAAAACCTAGCTAGATGACTACTCACACATCATGTAAGATGACAAGCAAGACATAGAGAAAAAGATTATAATAAACTAAAATAGAAGTAAAAAAAAAAAAAAAGACCTTTAGAAATACTTTTTTGTCAGAAGTTCATAGGCAAAATATTTTTTGTGAGAAGTTCATAGGCAAAATATTCTCCATGAAAGTTCTAAGAACAAAATAAAATAATATGGAAGCTACTTGTATTCTTCTTTTGTTTCGTTTGCTCACTATATTGTCCTATTTGAGCAATACTTGGGTTCACCCCTAAGGGTGAATCCTTTTATTCATCCCTTTTTATTTTAACCAATCAGAATTCGCTATATCTATATATAATAGCAATCTAATAAATACCATTTGCACATCTGAACGGTTGCGTCTTTTTATCGCAACTTTTCGTTAATGTTTTTATTAATTAAAATATATATTTTACGGTTATGTTTTTTTTAATAAATTGCATTCTGAATGTTTTCTAAGGTTGCGTTTTTTAGTGTAACTCTTCATAAACAGTTGAAACCGCTTATTCGAATCATTGCAATATTTAGTTTATTTTACGAACAATTGCAACCTTTGGTTTATATATTTAGTTTATTTCACGAACAATTGGAATTTTTGGTTTATTTTATAAATAGCTATAACATTTAATTATCTACCGCCGCGTCTCTCGGTGTAACTTTTCATAAATTATTATTTTAATTCTTAATTTTTAATTACTAAAATGTATTTAAATGAGATTGTAACTATTTAATTGAACTGTTTCAACATTTGGATTATTTGACGAATTATTGCAACTTTTGGTTTTGTGTTACGAACCATTGTTATCTTTAGTATATTTGATGAACTATTGCAACATTTGGTATAATTGACGAACCGTTGCAGTTTTTGGAATATTTGATATCTACGGTTGCGTTTCTCGGATAAGTTCGTCATATTTTTAAAAAATATTTAAATACTAAATATATTTAAATAAATTGTTGTTACCGTTTAATTTAACACAATAGCATTTGGTTTATTTGACGTTGAACGTTTTGGCTTATTTATCAAACATTGTAATATTTGGTTTATTAGTTTATGTTTTTTGCACTTGGGAATAGTTTTTTAGTTATAAATTATTGTTTTTCTATTATTAATATACTTAATAAATGCTTGTGAGGGTTTTCTTTATCATATTTTTTGTAAAATATATATTGATTTGTTATTAAAAAAATTCAAAATTATTACAATTCATTATGGATTTTTTTGTTTGATATTTTTCTAAATGATTTTTGAAATATATTCCTCCGCGACATCGCGGGGGTCCTGAGTCCTAGTAATAATAAAATTAAATTCATTTAATTATTAAATCTGATCCCTAACCACTCTTTTCTAAACCCAAACCGATATATAATCTCGTTAATTACAAAATTTAAACCCTAATTCTCCTTTATAAACCCAAACCGATATTTAAACTCGTTTAATCGTAAAAAATCTAAACCCTAATCGTACTTTCTAAACCCAAACCGACATTTAACCTCGTTTAATTGTAAAATATAAACCCGTTTATAAACCCAAACCGATATTTAACCTCATTTAATCATAAAATCTAAACCATAACCCTTTCTAATAAACCCAAACCGATACATAATTTTGTTTTAATGACAAATTAGATTTTATAATTAAATAAAAATTTTAATTATTATTAGGTGACAGATTCTGATTGGCTGAAATAAAGGAGTTGAATATAAAGATTCACCTCTAGGGGTGAACCCAATTATTTTTCGTCCTATTTTTTGTAGAATTATCGTATCTTTTGAATCATAATTGAATAGAATTGCCTAAAGGAATTCAATAGAAGAGATAAGAGTTAATAAATCTTCTCTCTCCAAAAGCTCTCTCCAATTATCTCCCAAAAAGTTCAAACTCAAGAACAAAAGTATTGAAAAGATAATAAGAGATAATATAGGTATAAACAATGACCCCAACTAGCTATTTATAAGTGAAAACACGAACAAGGGCTTCTTTGTAATTAGGAAAAACTTCTTGGCGATTCTACAAATCTTCAAAACTTGATAAACTCGTCTGAAGCTTCTGTGACGACCGTTGTCAAGCGACACTAGTGGATGGTGTCGATCGACACCAACATCCAAAAATGGTCTATGAATTTGCCCTTTTATACTTATTTCGCAACACTCGCGCCCATAGACTATGCTGATCATGAAACAGCCTCCATCACTAACACGCGTCATAAAAAAATTGCTAGACGTTAGTCAGACGGTGAAGGTGGGCCTAGCGCCCAGCCTAAAAATCGGAGATTAAACGAGGAGTAATCGGAGACTAGTTTTAAAGTTATTTAATATTTTTAAAACATATTATCCATTATAATTAAAAAATTTATATAATATTGTTTTTAAAATTGCATTAAATACATAAAAAATAAAATTTTAATGTCAAATTTATGATTTTTATATAAATTACAAACATAAATAGGGACATTTTGAATTTTAAATTAAAAAAAAAAAAAAAAAAATTTGGGCTTGCCGATTTTTAGAACAGAAACAAAAACATACTAGTTTGTTTGGGTTGAACACAAGAATAGAAATTGGACAATAAATGGGCCGTAATAGGGCCTTTTGAGAATGATTAAGAAACACACTTTTGAGTTTTGTCAAAAGCATAAAATCGTCATCGTTCCAAAAACCTCCCGACAAATCTTCGTTCGCTGCTAACTCATGGCTGTAAGTTTTTAATCTCTTCCATCTTCCTTCGCTAATGCAAAATTTCGATTCCATATTTCTTATTTCTTTGTGGAACTCAAGGTTATAGTTTACTTGTTAAGTAGTATTATTAGGGTTTGCAAAAGCTCTGAAATTCGAGCTCTTTTCTTCTTGATTTGTCCAATTAGAATTAAATACTGGAGTGTTTTCGAATCAGGATTGATGGGTTTGGTTTTAGATTGCTAAAAGTTAGATCATTATTTAGGTATGAAGCTTGGTTTGTAATTGATCCACTATTATAGTTGATTTTTAGGTTACTATTGTTTTAGATGTAATTAAAGAGCAATGTGTTCTCTTTAGGAAAATTTCATCCTCTGATTTATATCTTTGTATATTGTTCTGCAGACCATACCAGTAAACCCGAAACCATTCTTGAACAACTTGACCGGGAAGACGGTTATCGTTAAGCTTAAATGGGGAATGGAATACAAAGGTATTTTTCTTTTTTCTGGTGAAATTTTGCAGTTTGATAACTAGAGCTTATAATATATCTTATTGTCACTTTCACAGGTTTTCTCGCTTCTGTTGACTCCTACATGAACTTGCAGGTATGGTCTTAGCTTATATGTGCAATTCGATATTGCTATATTCTTGTTATTGAAATTTTAAACAGAGTTTGATGTTATTTTGTTGTTAAATGCTCCTTAAAATGTTCTAGAAAACCTACTATTAGTGATATGTATACAGATACGTGGATCAGCATTCATTGTAGTCATTGAGATTTTCGATGCTGTTTTGCAGTTGGGAAACACCGAGGAGTACATCGATGGGCAATTGACAGGAAACCTTGGAGAGATCTTGATCAGGTAATACTTGTCTTACTGCATTCTGAAAGTCTAACCGTTACTTTATTGTCTCCTTGAATGAAATAGTTCTCAGTGAAGTGAAACTTTTGGATCCATTGTATTAATGTTCTGACTTTGTGCTCACAGATGCAACAACGTCTTGTATGTCCGAGGCGTGCCAGAAGATGAAGAACTTGAAGATGCTGATTAAGACTAACCTGTGCTAATGACGTCTGTGTTTTACCTTGAAAGTAACAAGCCATTTAGTTTTATGTAATACTAAACGAATCTTGCCGGTATTTTGGTCATTGGGATGGAAAGCATGTCCTTTTTAACCATCTTCAGTTTACCGCCCGTAATAAGCCGTGATATGTCATGTGATCCTCCAGATATGTAGTACTTATATGTTCTAAAATCGAATATATGATTCTTCATTGATCAGTTATGATTAAAGAAAATGTAAGATAAAACATATAGAATGAAGGAAGAAAACAAAAGAACCAAGAGTGTTCAAAACAGTAACACAATGGACTGGCCAGTGTTGTATTGGTGATACTCTTAAGAACTTTTGGAGACTAAACAATTAACCTTAAAGTCTACAAACCTCTCGACTAATCCATCTCCATCTTTTGTTGTTTTGAACTGAGTGACAGCGTTTGATGATGTAGAAACCGCTTCATAGTTTTTGTAAAAGAGGCGGGCTCTTAATTAGGCTTAGCAACAGCTTCTTACTGCATTAACCCGTCGGAAGAGACTGGCCTTGGATTTTACAAAGTAGTTTCCGACTATTCCGTTGCAGATTTGAAATGATGCACAAAGAGAGACCTATATGTGCCTGAAAATCAGGGGACAAAACAAAAAGTTCGATCCTCAGTATCAACAATGTTCTTTTTTTTTTATAAACCCTATCGACTGGTCTAGTTAGTGTAATACCCCTCACCAAGACTAGGACTTGGCCGAGGAAAAACTATCGAAGAGAATTCGAGCGCGATCAAAGAGTACGAATTTTTGGAGCTGAGCCAAGGTATTCAAGGACAAATACCAAGCTTTTTATCGAAGAAAAATAGAAGATTGTCTAGGAAAAATCAAAGATGGTCGGAGAAAATCAGTTTTGGTGCGACGGTACAGGAATCGGCCAAACGGAGCAGTTATCGGCAGTTCACGGGTCAGTACGGACGTTTCCCGCGAACGAACGAGAGGATAAGAACGTTCAAGTCTATCCATTGTGGATAAACACGTTCAAGCCTATCTCTTCTGTACGGATAAGTCCGTTCGAGCCTATCCGCATACGGATAAGATCCTCCGTTCCTATCTGCGGTTCGGATAGAAATACGGATAAGCACGATCGAGCCTATCCACCCACCAAACCGACCTTACCCACCGACCTTGCTCACCTATAAATAGCCCTTTCCCGTTTCATTTGTTCTTCACACCAAACTCGAGAGAAAACCCGAGAGTTCCCGAGCGAGCCTCCGCGAGAGTGGTCGAGTCTAGGCGTCGGGTAGTCGAGGTAAGTTTTTCCGGTCGTGTGAAGTAGCACACGATTAGGTGGTTAGTTTATTTAATTAATTATTTGTTTAATTAATTATTTATTTATTTGATTAGTTTAGATTAGAGGTTTATTAATTACGCTTAGTGTTAATTATTTTGTTAATTATACTTAGCGTAGTTAATTGGATCCTCGGTTATACGTTAAGTCGTATAATCGGGTTATCATGTTATTAACGTATTCTTGCATGTTTGTATGCTTGATTTATTGTGTTTTATATAAACCATGTGAGGTTAAAACCCCTTGGTTTATATTTGCTTGATAGTATAAAGTCGTGGTCGTATAACCGTTATGCCGGCTGTTTGTTGGTATTGATGTTATGCGGTCCGAGTATTATACTTTGTTTGTTTGTTAGTTAGATAACTAGCATTAGCCGGATCATGTTATCCCACCCGTATGCTGTGCGTCGCGTGTAACTCCGTTCCGTTATGGCATACGAAGGTTCGGGGCTGGTTCGCTACCGACCGGGCGCTACATGACGATGTAGTACAAGGGAATGATATATCTCTTATAGACTTTGTGTCTAGGAGTGCATAGCATTTCCTTGGGAGATCATGGATTCGTAGAAGGCCTTACCTTATGTTTTAGACGCATGCTTATTGTTACTAGTTCCGCTGCATATAGTTGTTTGCTGCATTGCATAATGATTGCCTGTTGGTTGTTGTTTGGGGTTGGGTTGGGTTATTTTTCTTAGAGATCCCGGACTTACTGAGTAATCTTAGATTACTCATGACGCTACTTTGTTTTACAGGCAACCATTAGTCGGGAGACCTTAGGGGAGCGAAGGACGTTAGGCCAACCGGTGTAGATTTCTTTGCCTTTGTAAGATATAGTTTTTATGTATAGTATGTAAGACTCGATTTTATTAATAAAGCTCTGATTTTATTAACTCCCGTGTCTCCCATGATATTATTAGTCTTGTCCGGACTAACACAACTCGCGTTCGCGGTACGGGTTGCAAAGCCTTAGTGTCGTGATCGTGAGGAACGACACCTACGGTTGGACGACTTAGGCGAACAAATTCGTTTCGGGAACCTAGGTTGGCTGACTGCGGGTGTCTACCGTGACTCTCATGTTCCGTCCTTGGCCTAGAACGGGGTAGGGGTTTTACAGTCAGCCTCGGTAGGAATACACCAAAATGCTACAGAGTGCACTTGTCCTCAAAGGACCACCACACTGCATATACCGAGTTTGGAATGCTTTCCTACTATTAAGAATGTTCTTTAGAAGTTACATACACATACAAGATCTACATAATTATACTGAGCATCATTGGTTCCTTCATCAGTCACAGTCACGGCGTGTCCTCTCCTCTTTGCCGATTTCACAAGAAGAAGTTTGTCACTGGGTCATGATGGAAAGAAACCCTCTTTTGTTCCATCCTCATCTTCATAAGGTCATCAGTTTCAACATTTTCTTATCGGAATCCCTCATGAACATAAGTTGTGATCTGGTTGTGTATTGATTGTTTGGTTGGATGGTCAAGTCCTTGTCATACTTTTTGTACACAGAGCATTATTGTCGTTTTCACATTGCTCTCTTGAACTTGGGTTTATTGTTTCTACCTCACAAGCGGCTCTCTAGGAGGGTTTGTATAAACTTTCCTAAAAAAGTTCATGATGGTCCTACAATGTTATTTTGTGTTTTAGTAGTTATTCTATTAATCTCACATAATATTAGTGATTCTCATGTCAGCCTATACACCCTCTATTTTGGAATTTAAAGTTTTGAATTCTTTTCTTTTCTTATTATGGTCAGCGAAAGATTTGATTTGAAATTGCATGCTGAACCAAATTTTATTGATATGGTATAAAATTTTGGTTTATTGAAATTAGTATTTTTTTTTTGTATAAATATAAAATTTATTTAACAAAAAACGGTTTTATAATGAATGTAACATAGAGCCGAATGTTCTAAAGCATTTTAGAAAGAGATTACAACATGAATGGATTGCTAGCGACGATGGTGCTAAACCAATATCGTAGCCCGCCTTCAAAATCGGGTGAACCTGTCATTATGAAGGTACTAAGCAGGTTCCGCATACTCTTATCAATCATTTTGGCAAGTTTGGAAGGTGGTGTAGGTGGCTCCCCGTGTCTTCTTCTATTCCATTCTCTCCAAAGACTGTGAATAGAAAACTGAAATACATACCTCAATACAAATAGATGATTTTTTGGAGTGGTAGAAGTCGTTATTTGGGCAATAAGAGACGCCCAACATGTTGTATAATGTAATCCAAACATATCACTGGTGAGAGCTGACCAAACGTGAGTGGAGTAGGAACAAGAGAAAAAAAGATGGTCCCTTGTTTCTACATCCGCTTGATAGAAAAAACAACCTTCGTTTGCGGCACCATTCCACTTGACCAATCTGTCTCCCGTGGCTAGGCGATTACAAATAGCTTGCCAAACTATGAATGAGTGTTTAGGTGTTGAGTTTTGGAACCATACAACCTTATACCATTCACATATTGGACTAGATTGCCTTATCTCATGCCAAGTGTCTTGTGAGTAGAACTTACTCTTGAAAGACCCATTTAATTGTGTCTAAAGAGGAATGTTATTACCAGTTTGAGTAGAACGAAAGTCGAGGGAGTCCAATTCGTCTCAATATGGTTCAGAAACTCTATTATGTGCCTACGGATGCGTTAACAACGCTTCAGCTACTAAGCATGTAGAGGAGATGCCTAAATCAATGCAGCCTCGGGGATCTAAAGCATCAAGTAATCTCCCGAGAGAACACCAAGAATCATATAAAAAAGAAGTTCATGCACCTGCACGTACCTCCATTCTATGTAGAGATTTAGCTTTATCTTGATATTTCGAAAAAAAATTTCACATCCACGAGCCCAAGTTACTACTACCGTGAGCTGACCATATCGATCTACTATGGAGAAAGGTTGTTTGGACCCAATTGACCCAGAGCGAGTCCAAAGCAGACCCAACTCTCCATATAAGCTTCAATATACTCATTGTGTTTGTTTCCGATAGCAACCGTAGCCCTAATCCACCTTCCTTTCTCGGTTTACAAACATCTATGCAAGCAACTTTCGCTTTTTTGTGCTTAGTTCAGGACCAAACCATAGAAAAGAAGAGAAGAGACCTTCAAGTTCCTTAATACACTTACTTGGGAAGCGAAAAGCCCATAGCCAAAAGTTAGTGAGACTTGAGAGGACTAATTTTATCAGTCGGAGTCGCCCCACAAAGGATAAAAACCGACATGTCCATGAAGTGATACGTGATCTTATTTTCTCAAGGAGAGGGAGATAATCAGATCGAGTCATACATTTAGTGAGAAGAGGCAGCCCATGGTACCAGACAGGAGAGAACCCGATACAAATGGAAAGCAATGGAAAAGGTCTTCTTGATGCTCTTGTAATAAGCCAACCAAGAATACCGTTGATTTTCTAGATTGATATTTAGCCCGAAAAATGCTACAAACTTATCAAAAACCTTCAAGATGTTCTCAATTGATTGGGCACTTCAATCTGCAAACACCAAGATATCATCCTCAAAACACAAGTGGGTGAGTCTCATATTTTTGCAACGTGGATGATAGCCAACATCTCGACACATAGCCGCTTTATCTAGCATTCGAGACAGAATGTTCATGTAGATGACGAAAGATATGGTGATAGTGAGCAACCTTGTCTCAAACCCCTCTCACTTCGGAAAAACCCAGCTAACTTCCCATTAACTTGAACCGAGAAAGATGCAGTACCGATGCAGAGCTGAATACAATGAACAAATTCTCCGGAAGATTCCCATTAAGCAATAAAGGCAACTGTACCGAATCAAATGCTTTGGAGATGTTTATCTTTAGAGTACACCTCCCCAAGATTGAATCTTTATGGTAATCCTTTAACAATTCCGAAGCTAACAGCAAATTCTCCTTCATTAAGCGGTCCTTATTGAACATAGATTGATTTGGCGCTATTGAGGCGGGAAGAATTTTCTTCAATCTCTTAGCAAGAATTTTTGAAATCACCTTATACATGACATTGCAGCAGGATATAGGCCGGTAATCTTTCTTCTCCTTAGCTTCATTCTTTTTTGGAATAAGAGCCAGAATAGTTGTATTAACTCCTTTAGGTGAAAACCTTTTAGAAGATAGATTGAATCGCTGTGACAAATTCTTTCCCCAAAATTGGCCATGTTTGCTTAAAGAACTCGACTGTATAGTCGTCAGGACCACGGGCTTTATTCCCCGCCATCTTGAACAACACTAGTCGGCTCTCCTCTTCTATAACCGGACTCACCAAAACGTTATGTTCTATGTGTAGAATTCATGCTTTAAATCAACGAAAATAGACAACTGATGATTTAAATGATCTTTTTCCCGTTTTTATTTGCCAACTAGGATATGACCCGCGGTCACCGCGGGTTAATTATTTGATTTTTTTTTTATTTTTTTTATAAACTGATGAATTTGTTGTGTATAATATTTTTTGTTGTACACCGCAGATCACATGCGTTGTATATAAAAAATAAATATTTTAAGTTGTATTTGTTTTGTTTACTGTTTAAGATTGTATAATTAAATTTTGATTTGTTAATTCTAGGATTTCACCCGTGGTTTATTGTCCCGTATTAATATCGACCTAAACCCGTCCCACCATATACTTCTGTCCTGTGGAATTAAACATCATTTTGTTATTTTTTAAATAACACTTTTATATAAAAGACATATAATTCGAGTCAATTTAAAAGTTTACTTTCAAATGGTTTCCATAATATATATATTTTTAAATTAGTATGTGTTTTTGGACCAATCCGTAAAAATAATTTATAATTGTATCTTAAAATACTAAATAATTGTATTTTGATTTGTTAATTTTAGGATCTCACCCGTGGTATACTGTCATGTTTTAGATAACTATATTGTAGAATAAAAAAAAACGACATGATTAAATGTGCAATTTGTTCTTAAAAATGTTAATATAGATTACACACATACTTTTTTTCTTCATCGATTGAGTAATATATGTCTGTTTTAAAAAATTTGAATCATAACATATGCAGAAAAAAAAACTAAAATTTATTAACTATATATATTTTATAATAATTCAAAATAATATAAATATAAGATCAAATAAAAGTGAAATGAGAATCATATATTTATGTTTAAATTAGGTAGAGAGGTTTTAGGAAATTAGCTCAAATTTGTTATATTAGCATTAAATTATTATATTTGATTTCTTAATCTATAAAAATTGTAAAGAATATACCATAAATAAATAGTTTAGATATAATAATTAGTTGAAAAATATATATAATTTAGATTTTATTAGGTATTTTCGTTTTTTAATTTACCAAAAAATAAGGAAAGATCCGATTGAAGATTTCCGGGTCAAAATCACAAAAAAATCCGACCCGATTAGAAAGAGCAAATTTGTACTTCAAAAATGTTAAGTAGATTGTATTTTGATTTGTTAATTTTAGGATCTCACCCGTGGTATACTGTCCCGTTTTAGATAATTGTAGAAATTAAGAAAATATCTAAATGATTCAATTTCGGGTCAGAATAAAAAAAACGACCTGATTAAATGTGCAATTTGTACTTAAAAATGTTAATATAGATTACACACATACTTTTTTTCTTCATCGATTGAGTAATATATGTCTGTTTTAAAAAATTTGAATCATAACATATGCAGGAAAAAAAACTAAAATTTATTAACTATATATATTTTATAATAATTCAAAATAATATAAATATAAAATTAAATAAAAGTGAAATGAGAATCATATATTTATGTTTAAATTAGGTAGAGAGGTTTTAGGAAATTAGCTCAAATTTGTTATATTAGCATTAAATTATTATATTTGATTTCCTAATCTATAAAAATTGTAAGGAATATGCTTACCAAAAAAAAAAAAAAAATTTGTAAGGAATATACCATAAATAAATAGTTTAGAAATATTAATTAGTTGAGAAAATATATATAATTTAGATTTTATTAGGTATTTTCGTTTTTTAATTTACCAAAAAATAAGGAAAGATCCGATTGAAGATTTCCGGGTCAAAATCACAAAAAAAAACCGACCCGATTGGAAAGAGCAAATTTGTACTTCAAAAATGTTAAGTAGATTAGGCTTTTTGACTTTATTTTTATTTTAACTTCTCACATACCCCTTTTTTTTAGCTCCTCTTCTTTGGTTTCCTTTTTTTTTTTAAAGTCTTAAAAACGAGGCTTTCAAACAAATAATAAAATTTTAAAATAAATAATAATTAAATACTTTCTTTTTTCTTCTCCCTATAATAATTAGAATCTCTCTACATGTTTACATATATTGTTTCACAAATATTTTTTGATAAATTAATTATTATCATTTTTCTATCTTTATTTTAAGATCCATTTCAATAATAATCATTTTATTTTCATCATTACCACTAATATTGGTGTAAAAGAGTTTATAGAATAGTATTTTTAATATAACATATATTTTCAATTTTTCATATAGGTCATTCAATTATTTCATAAATTGTTTCATCATTAATAGTTTTATTGTTTTGATTACTCAAAATTGATTTTTAGTTTATCCACTTCTTAATGCAATGTTTGGTTATTAAAAAAGAATGAATAATACATATTTCGTTTATTTATTGAAAATATTTTTCTATTCATTTATTTATGAACTTTTGTATTTTCCTAAATTCTTATCATTAATACAATTTTATTGTCACATGAATTCATTTATAACATTATTTATATTTATTATGAATATATATAATCCTAAAAAAGTAATCGTAGTCACAGTTTCTACAGTTTTGTTCTACCAATCAGACTTTAACAGCCAAAATTTTTACCGTCAAAGTCTTTACAACTAAAACTAACAGTCTTTACCAACCGGCCTTCAGAGTAAAAGTAATAAGTAGCACAGTAGTCGATGTTTTTTTTTTTTTCGTCTTACACTAGTAGAGTTAAGTAGGCCTGGGCATATGGGTAACCCGTTCGGGTTCGGGTAAAACCCGTTCGGGTTCGGGTTGAATGGGTAATGAATTTATAGCCCATTCGGGTATTTCTAAAGATTCGGTTCCGGTCCGGTTCGGGTATCGTCAGGTTCGGGTCGGTTTGGGTAATAAGCATGAGAACCGAAAAAAAACCGAAAAATTTGGGTCCCCATTGGGTTCGGGTCTAAATGGGTAAAATTACCCATAAACCCGAAATATGACTCCAATACCCGAAATTTTAAATCATTGTACATGCTCAAATGATCAAATAAAGAGAACAGAATATCAAACATGACATCTAAAGACTAAATCCAATCCAAAATCACAAAGATGACTACTTAAGTCTTAAGTGTTAAGAGTGAATCCTATCCAAAATCACATGACATCGGAATGTTTGGTGATGGTAAGGTCGCCGAGAGTGTCGCGACGAGGGTTTTCAGTTTCGATAATGAGACTCAAAAGGGGATTTTAGGCAGAGATTATCGAGGGAATAGGGATTAAGGAAGGAAATTAGGAAACTCAATGGTCTAAACTCAAAAGTTAGGGATATATGACTATATGACTATATATCTATATACATATATAAACACATGTCTAAAAGCTTCGGGTTTATGGGTACCCTAAATGGGTAACGGGTATTCCCCGACCCGAACCGATACTCACGGGTAAACCAAAACTCTACCCAATGAAGTAATTTCCTAATACCCTAACCCGCTCCAACCCGGTTTTTTCGGTCCGGATATCGGTTCGGGTATTGGATCCGGTTTTTTTCCCAGGCCTACAGTTAAGCAAGCAATATTGAAACCGAGTTTATATTCACCCGATTAGTAATGTTTAGATAAGGATTAACGTTGGTAAAAAAATCTCAACCCGATTGGTATCATTAAGGATCCGACCCGTGTGTGTTTTATTATGGAGAAAATGTTGAAATGGGTCAAATACTATGAAACTGGTTCTTGCATCATCCTCCTCTTTGGCCCCTTGCTTCTGTGTTCGATTCTTTCCACCAAACCATAACATTCTCAATCCTTCATTCTCAGGTCTCACTCTATCTCTCTCTGCTACGATCTTATAAGGATTTTGTTGTCACATGTCCATTAATCATTCTCATGATCCTTAATCATAGTTCCTAGGGTTTCTGTGATTTTTTTTTTTTTTGTTTCTTCAGTATTTATCTTTATAAAATTTTGTATGATTTAGTCTAATTTTACAATTTTATGCCTTGAGGATATATCTTGAATTTTGGGGGTTTTTGGAGTTTTCAAGTTACTGCTAAAGTTTTAAACTTGTAACTCAAAATCATCGTCATCTGAATTGAGCTTTGTTTGATATTTAGTAGAGCAACGAAAGATTAAATTACGCGCGATTACCGTTAGTTGCGGTAAGAGTGAGGTGTTGAAGAGTGATTTAATGGAACCTGAAGCAGAAACGTTGGTGAACAAGAGAAATCTTTATGCTCCTATTGAGCCATATAGCACTGGAAATTTAAAAGTTTCAGATGTTCACACACTCTACTGGGAGCAATCAGGAAAACCCGATGGACACGTACGTAAAGCCATCATTGTTATCTTATCTCTGTGAGAATTGAATGTATCAATCAGTTATTTTTTGGATATGATGATGAAATCAAATGTGTTGGAGTTATAACTTTGGTCTTATATGTCTTCAAGTTTCTAACTTTTCCATTGTATTTTGGGAACTAACATATTGCAGCCAGTTGTTTTTCTTCACGGAGGGCCGGGAGGAGGGACAGCTCCTGGTAATAGGAGAGTCTTCGATCCTGAGTTTTATCGCATTATTCTGTTTGACCAGGTCGGTCTCTGAATTTCGTGGACACTACATTACATTTATCCAACTTGTATATTCCTCTTTAACTTTTTCTTGTCTTGTTTTCTTCTAGAGAGGTGCAGGAAAGAGTACACCACATGCTTGCTTGGAGGAAAACACCACATGGGACCTTGTGAATGATATTGAAAAACTAAGAGAATATTTGAAAATACCGGAATGGCTGGTGAGAAAGTTTCTTCCATATATATTGTTCTTGATGTTGTTGAGATGGAAATATGCGTAAGAGCGTGAACATTTTTTTCCCTCTGTTTGCTCAGGTTTTTGGTGGATCATGGGGAAGCACTCTAGCACTTGCGTACAGCCAGTCTCACCCTGACAAGGTGCAAATCTTGATTTTTACGTTCTTAGATCTGAGAAAATTGATACTTTGTTAGGAATCTAATTGCATAATCGAGGTTGCAAGAAGAATAACAGGGGTGGTTTAGGGATTTGATTGATTGGAAGATGATCTATTAGGTAGTTTTCTTTTGTTTCTTAATCCATAATTTCACATATTTTAACTTTCTTGGTGCAAGGTTACTGGTTTAGTCCTTAGAGGGATCTTTTTGTTGCGTAAAAAGGAGATTGATTGGTTTTATGAGGGTGGTGCTGCTGCTATATACCCTGATGGTAATTCTTTTTCTTGTATCCCTGTGTTGGAATTATTGAGTTTCATTATATTGCAGTCTTCTGTGATTTGAATTGATTACATCTCTAGTTGAGCTTATTGATCTTGGGACTAGAGTTTTAAGTGCAGTAGATTCCATATTTGTCTTCTTCATAAGTGTTTGTTTCTGTTTCTTAAAAGCTTGGGAGGAGTTCAGAGATCTTATTCCAGAAAACGAGAGAGGTAGCCTTGTAGATGCATATCACAAAAGATTGAATTCTGATGATCTGGAAACTCAAGTACGTTGAGATCTAATCACTATTACATGATAAAATGCATTGATCATCGTTCTTTTTGGCATTTACAGCAATTGAACTTTCATCTTTTAGTTTATAGCCGAAAGAGTTTGGACTAATAAATGTCCGTGTCTGTCTACAATAGTAATTATTGCATTATTATGATCTTGTAGTATGCAGCTGCAAGAGCTTGGACTAAATGGGAAATGATGACTGCTTATCTTCGTCCAAATCTTGAAAACGTTCAGAAGGCAGAAGATGATAAATTTTCATTGGTTAGTTCGAGGGATATCCAGTTTTATCTGGATTCGTTGACCTGTTGCTATATAATGCTCATACAATATCTTTAAACGTTTTCTTAACAACCCTTGGCTTTGTGCTGCAGGCGTTTGCAAGGATTGAAAATCACTACTTTGTTAACAAAGGTTTCTTTCCATCGGACTCATACTTGCTAGACAATGTTGATAAAATACGGCATATCAAGACTACCATTGTTCAGGTACATCCTTCATATAAGAACTGGAATTGTGGATTCCATTTGTTTGGAAATTGATCCAATGACGCCGAGTTGTGTAAACTATAGGTAATAGAAATAGAAAACACAGTCAACAAGATCATGTGATCCGCGGCCTTAGATTTCTCACGTTGTAAACTCAACATTGATTTGGCTATATACATAATATATCATGGGATTGAGACTGGGTCTGGATTATTAAAATGGACAGGGAAGGTATGACGTATGCTGTCCTATGATGTCTGCTTGGGATCTGCACAAAGCATGGCCAGAGGCAGAACTCAAGGTAAGGATAAAGTCTTTTCCATGTTTTCTTCAAGATCTTTTTCTATGTTTGTTTTTGCTGCTTGTCGTAACGCGACCAACGGTCTGTAGATTGTTTACGATGCTGGGCACTCAGCAAATGAGCCAGGAATAGCAGCGGAACTCGTGGTTGCCAATGAAAAGATGAAAGCACTTATGGGATGAAGTATTTGATGGAAAGAAAGCTGCTCATTTTGTTCATTTCGTCGGGACCTATGTTCATATTTTCAAGTTTGTTACTACAAAGTAAACATCACATTCACGTATGCATGCACATTGACAGAGTTTTTTGTTAATGCGAACCAGAATGTTATTTCCATAGACGTTTTATACCCAAAAGAAAAAGACAATGCCATTGCTGCAGTGTTTTGAAACCCGGACTATAAGCACTAATGTAACCAATGAATGGGATTCTAAGTGACAGAGCTGCAGTGTTTTGAAATACTGACCAATCTGGTTGGTTGGACTGGGAAGATTGTTACCGACTGGGCAGATTGTGACTCGGAAACTAATCCGGTCTGGTTATACCTTAAAACTGTGACCTTTTTGACCCGTTTAAATGCAGAAACCCCCAACAAAAACCAGTGATCCGGTTAAAGCAGTATAATCCATGGATGAGTCAAATAAAAATCTTTTACTTGTCGTTGGAACATTTGACATTTAAAAATCATTTTTCATCAAGAGGATTGGAGACTATGGGGGGTTGAGTAGCATTATGGTGAAACTGGTGAGTGATATAAAGGAAAAAATTACAGAGTGTAAGACGTGTGTCAAGTAAAGGAGAAGAAACTTGAACCCACTTTGCAACATATGAATCGAAGAGGAGATATCTATCTATATACACATTACACTGAATCAGAAGGTTTGTGCATGTAACAATGAGATGAGGAGATGTAAATTCAGAGAATTGAAGACGGGACAACCTCGTCGTCCCTGGTGTAGCCATGAACAAAAAAATCAGTGCAGTTTCTTCGCCAGCCGTGGTTATATGGGTTGTAGAATCTTCCATCAGGTCCCCGCAAATAACTGAATCTTTTCGCGTTCCATAATTCGTTGGTTGTAATATTCCGAGCTATCTGCATCAGACAAGAATTACTATTATAAAATCATTTGCAGGGGGGGGAGGGAGAGCCAATTCTTTACTTTAGCTAAAAGATTTCCTGACCATATAAGACTGTGAGATTGTCAACGTCATTGTCGCAATGAAAATGAGCAAGTCGAAAAACAGAAACACGGCAGCATCGGGGTGTTCAAGGACTATATGTTTAATCCATGATTCTCCGTGGTTTACCTGTGGGATACCTCTCCATAATCCTGTAGCAAAAACAGATGCTTTATAATTGTAAAATCTAATGGCAAGATTGCGAGGGAGAGTTGTTTCAGTCACATACTTTGAACAGCAGTTGTGCCACCAACGAATGATGTTAAAGCTCCCATGATCACAAAGACTAGGAAGTCTCGTTTATTCTTCTGCGACGTGAGTAATGGTATATACATAACGTTAACGCAAAGATATGCATAACAGGATTTTTCATTTCATTATATCATTGCTAATCAATCTGCAGAAAGACAAGTCTGAGAGATTCTTACCTTACCAACACAGTTGGAAATCCAGGGGCAGTGATGGTCAAACTGTTCAACGCAGCGCTTACAGGTGGGACAGTGCTTAGATCGCACCGGTCTAATTATCTGAAGAAAAAATGATAATTGTAGTTAGAAAGCAAAGCAAATATCGAGGTAATCCTCGAAATAAGGATTGAGGAAAACCTTGCAAGTGGGGCAGAGTTGGGACCAGTTTCCTTTCCATGAGGGGTTTTTGAAATTGATATCAATCAAAGGGTCCTGCAAACATCAGAAGATAATATGTGAATCAAACCTTTCAGAACAACACCTTATGACTGTTCGATTGAACAACAGTTGGTGTCTACTTAAACCAGGCATAGTTCAGCATGTTTATGACGAAAAGCTTAAACAATTAACAACTAGCACATTGATTTGGTATATATATGCATAAACCCAAATTAAACGGCATGCCAAACTGCTAGCACAGATGACCAGATCAACAGTTTACTCCGGATGTTCACGTTTGTCTCAACAGGGAAACATTGGAAGAAAGTTCAACTTACGTTGGCAGTGTGTTGGCTGTCAACTTCACTGGTTCTTTTAAAGTACCCAGGATCTTTTCTGTAGAAAACAGAGACTAATTAATCATTCCAAGACCATTACACCACATACACCTCTCTCAGGGTCACTACAAAGTAGTTAGAGCCTCACATGTCTACCTCCGTATTTCTTAATGAAGAAGTAATATTAGTTCTCGCGACTCATTAAATAAGTACATCAAACTAAAATATATATGCACAAAAATTTCAGATAAATTGAAGATGACTAATAAGGATACCTGATAACATGATAGAAAGTTATCAGTGCGTAAACACCACATGAAAGACCGAAACATGCCCACAGACCAACCATAGCAGTTATCTTTGGGAGATTAGAAGCTACACATAAATGCAAAATGTCAGGACGAAATCATATAAGTCCATTAGTAAGAACCTCAACACACACACACACACACTACTTTACTATATGGATTATTCACCTGAAACAATGGATGTGGTGAAGAGGACCATAAGAATGACTATTAAGCTGAACAACATAGGAGCATAGCTAGTCTCTCCCAGTTTTCCACAGAAGATCTTGTCCACAAAACTATTATTACGGGTTCGCATTGCCTTCGACTGAAAAATGTCAAAAACCGGATTCTCAGAAAGCACATCATATCAAATGATTAAAATTTTAAGAAAAACTAAAACAGCGGGCAAACAACATTGAACATACTCTACAACCATTTAACAAGGCATCCCTCACCCTGTGAACTCTAAACCCTACAGTAACCCTAAAACCGACAGCTATCATATTGCCAGCTCTTAAATCTACACCCTAATACAGACAGTAGAAACAAGTTCTCTAGTACAATGATGCTTCACTATATCTGAAAATCAGAGCCAGTTCAGCTAAGGATACTGAGAAAAAATTCTAGAGCTGCATAAGAAAAGGCAAATATCACAATGCTGCCTTCTTTTCTGTGTTTAAGGCTTATATAATAACTGTAAACTTATAACCATATTTATATCAAACTTTCATATATTCAATGCTATTGTTTTTTCATATGTTTGTCTGTTTGTAAAATGTAAATACAAAATTAAATAACTTTGAAAGGTATTTTGCAGGAAACGTTTTGTAAATAGCCTTATTAACCTATTTCTGTCCACTTAATGATTATGAAAATGAAATATGAGGGAGACTTTGATTTAAGGAGCGAGCCAGCAAACAAATGTGGGATCCACATTTGAAGAAACTAATTGTGAATAACCAAGATGTGTTCCTTTTTACGGATGTTAGAAGGGTAGCAAGCAACACTAAACATTACGTACAAGGAAAAGAGCGAGCTGCCTGTGACCTTTATCAGATGCAAGCTTAAGTGGCGTGGATCCAGTGTTATCTTTCAATATCAGTTCCTCCTTGGTTCCAGCATGAACTAGCAGAGTACAAGCCTCAACATTTTCCTTAATCACAGCCCAGTGCAAAGGTGTGCAGCCTGGCAAGCAAAGTGAATAATGTAAGAATTAGGGCAAAATATACATCAGGGTATCAGCATTCTACACTTTTCGCAAGTCAAAAACAGTCTGGAATGCTATAACAATCCCTCCATAAACAAACACTAAAGATTGGAGTTCAGAAAATCTTATCCGTTTTTGCACTTATCTTTACACATCATAAGGTACAGAAAAAATTCCGTTGTAAGCCATTCTTTATTAATTCTAGAACATACAAGTAGATACAGTTAAAAGAAAGTATTAAGAGTTTCCGATTTGCCTGTGTTATCTTGTCTATTTTGACATGCATCCCGGAAGAGAAGTAACCGAACTGTTTCTGTGAATCCACTGTAAGCAGCCCTGAGTCATACAAACAAGGAAAAAATATACAGTTCAAAGTAGTTCTCCGCAAATTGTCAACACACACTGTATAGATCCAGTAATATCTTCAGTAGTCATACCAATGTAGCGGACTCCTCCCTTCATTATCCAGTGCGTTATAGTCAGCTGCATAGTCCACAATAATATGATTCAAGAATGCTGTCTGTCCATATTGAGAAGCAACATGAACTGCCTGCACAACAAAACATGTCGTAAGATAAACGAAAGCTTATCTCAAGCCTATGACCAAACTTCTATAGCTACTAATCCTGAAATACTAGCTAACTAAAGAAAACTAGCCAAACCCAAAACATATAACTTCTGATCATTTTCACACTTCTTTAGCAGAAAAAAAAACACATGAAATTACCACAGAAAGAAGATATACCCTGAACCCATTGACATCAGCAGCTTCAATTCGAGCTCCATTTTGCAGTAAAAGGTCAGCAACATCAATGGAACCTTTAACAGCTGCCCAATGCAATGGTGTTTGTTGTATATTATCAGCTGAATTAACATCACCACCATGCTGCAGATATGTCAAATCCAAATCCATCACTACACCGAAACTATCACAGACCTAAGTTATCGAGAAATTGGTACCTCGATAATATATTGAGCAACGTGGAGGGAATTGTTGAGTGCAGCCCATTGAAGAGCGTAGTAGCCATTAGCGTCGGGAAGAGAAACTGAAGAGCCATTATGTTCGACGAAATGCTTAAGTTGGTTGAGATCGCCATAAGCGGAGGCGGAGAAGACGTCGGTGATGGTTGGTGATTCGGTAGGGTTTTGGTGAGAGTTGGAATCTAGAGGCACTACTTCGATCTCCGACGAGTCCATTATTGTTCAACGATCTGAATTGAAATTGAAATGTGAGGACTTAAGAAAGAGATGAATTAAATGGGTCGGATCTAGATTGGGTATATCTCGGATCTTGGATCTTGGATCATGGATCTTGGATCTTGGGTCTTTGGATCTTGTCAAAGTCTAATCTTTGACCAACGCTAATTACTACTGTAACATGGTCAAAACTACACCAGCTAATTAATTACAAACAAAACTAGATTTTATTCAACAACAAAAACAACGTATACAAATTTCTTCATATCATTTGTAAACTATGATATATTTATTAAATTTGATCTTAAAATATTACGCCATAAACTTTAGTAGTTACAGTTAAAATAAGGATAATTTGCTCAATGTATCAACTTTTTTATACAAAATTAATAGATATACATCATAAATAAAAATCTATCATTAGTTTATCATGAGCCATCTTTTACATATGCAAGTGTGAATAGTGAATAGAATTCCCATTCAACTTTTATTTTTAAACTTGTTTTTAAATACTAGATCTTATAAATTTTGAACAACTATTTGATCACATTACGAGTTAGCAGCTCTCTTTAGGAGTATCAATCTTATATTTCTCTTGATGGGCCAATATGGCACAACAATTATTTCCCTAGAAACAACAACATAAGCTCACTAATTAGTTTTTCCGTTTCAAATTAAATGTAGTTTTAGGATTTTTTTTGTTTTAAAATAATTCTCGTTCTAGTTTTTTTTAATGTAAAATTAGACATAGCATACCACATACATATTTTAACCTCTAGAGAAGAATATCAATAGTCAACTTGAGTTTAGGGATATAATATAAGTTTTAATATAATTTTAACCAAAGTGATGTGTCTGTCTTTAGCTCTCTTTAGGTTTTGAATTTTGTTTTCCATTCTTGCTTTTTATCACCTAAGGGGTTCGGATGTTTGCCTCCACGTGCTCTCTTTTGCTCACCTATTGGTGTATTTGTTGCCTTCGTTTCGTTGCCTTCACAAAGTAGATAAAGGAGTCTTAACCATTCCTAAAGCTATGTAAAGTTTGTTGATCGCATGAATCTCAAGTTGATTATGTATGATTAAATGTCTTGGAAATGGAAGTTATGTAAAGTTAAAAGTGGATATATACATATACATTTAACTTAAATTAAAAGCAGAATACATTTAATTATACCTAATCAATTTTTAACTTTACATCACTTCATTTCCAAGACAAGGCTTTTTTACATGAAAACAATAATAAACCCAATCACAATACATTACATATTGCCCCAAACAAAAAGAAAAAAGACATTGTTCGAATTACCAGCAGCTAAGTTCAAGAGCTTCTTGGAAGCGCTTCTCGACAGTAGCCGGATCGCCAAATAGCCGGCCAAGACCAACCGCGGAACGATCCTCACCGTCTGATGCCTTCCAAGGCAAAACAAAATCAAAGACACGTGTCGACTTAACAGCCGGCGACGACGGAGACTGATTCGTCGTTTTGTGGCTAATTAGAGGATGTGAGAGTATGAGCATTGCAGCGGATGGTGCCATTGATGGATCAAAAGATCTTTGAAATGTCAAGAACTAGATAAGCTTTTGATTAATTTGGAGAGTGAATGTATGCGTCAATATATAAACAAAGATTGGTATGGAGGAGAGTATATTTTCTGTGGGAGCCGCTAGATTGATTAGGCAGGAAATATATAAAGAATTGAAAATGATGGCATGTGGTTTAACAAGTCTAGCTTGTGTCAAAACTATGTAAGGTAAGCGTTACACACGCAATACCTATGGGCGCCACCGTCTTTGAAATCTTTATTAAAAAAAAATTATTTATTCTCGTACGTATATTCACAAAAATATTCAATTATATTCATCTCATCCCTATAGTCAAACGATGAAAACGATGATACATTGATAAGATTTAATTTTTATCTATTTTTACTATCATTTTTATAAAGTTTTAATAAATTTTAATTAGTTTGAAGGCATTTTTAACTATTCATAGTTTTCATAGTCATTTCAGGTTATTTAGGTAAAGAAGATGAGAAATGATACAAATCAAAGCATTTTACATCACAACTCTAGAGTACCAGAAGTATAACAAACACCATATGAATGACTTTCCGATCACCGAATTGGAAGATTTTGGAGCCATCGGAAAGCTAGAAGAATCAACTTTCGTCTCCAAATTGTTCGAGGTCGTTCCCATTTTCCAATCAGAAAACATGAAGACAAGTCATTATGGCCGGCCATCAAAACATTTAGCAATCTAATTAAGGAAAAAAGATGGCTGGTTACACGAAGTATCCGCAAAGACATGGCTACACATGCAAAGTTTAATAATGGATCCTAAACTACATGAACTATATGTATCGCATGCCCACATATACGAACTATATGTAGTCATGTCGCCAACATCACGAACATTTTTTTCCGGTACACTTTTCGCCGGAATCCGGCATTGACCAGTTTGACCGGCGTTGACCAACATAAATATTCAAAAAAAAAAAAAAATTTAGTTTTTTAATATTTAGAAAATTATGTTATTGAATCATTTATAATATTATATAATTAAAAAAATATATACAATATTCAATATAAAAATATTTTGTATATATATTCAATGCATTGATTTTTATAATTAGTTAGTTTTGATAATTTCAAAACTAAACTAAAAATAAAATAAAAACCAATTAGGTAAAATAATTGTAAATATGAAATTTTCTATACTCTCTAGTCTAAAGTTTTTTGTATAATATGTTGTTAATTTTTGTATCTAAAATTATTACGAAAAATTCTTTTAATAATAAAAAAAAATTAACAACATATTATAAAAAAAACTTTAGACTAGAGAGTATTTAAAAATTTTCTATTTATAATTATTTTACCTAATTGGTTTTTGTTTTATTTTTAGTTTAGTTTTGAAATTATTGAAACTAACTAATTATAAAAATCAATGCATTGAATATATATACAAAATATTTTTATATTGAATATTGTATATATTTTTTTAATTATACAATATTATAAATGATTCAATAACATAATTTTCTAAATATTAAAAAACTAATTTTTTTTTTTTTTTAATATTTATGTTGGTCAACGCTGGTCAAACTGGTCAATGCGAAAAATGTACCGGAAAATAATGTTCGTGATGTTGGCGACATGACTACATATAGTTCGTATATATGGGCATGCAATACATATAGTTCATGTAGTTTAGGATCCATTATTAAACTTTGCATGTGTGGCCATGTCTTCGCGTATACTTCGTGTAGCCAGCCATCTTTTTTCCTCTAATTAATTTTAGGTTTATTCTATTCACCAAAAGTGATGGTAGGTTTCCTGAACTAGTATTTGATGAGCTTAGCGTCTTAACCTGCGAAAAGGGAGTCTATTAGGGTGTTAAAGCATAGTGATTTGATCTTCAAAAGGGAAGAGTTATAAAACCGTGTTATGGCCTATGGGGTTGAGATCGTTATATTTGAATCCCATTCGTTTTATTTATTTTTTTGTTGCATGATTTCTTGCAATTGGCCTGAAAACGTAATACATTTTAATATCAAATTCATCCGTCTTTTATTTTACTGCACTTTTACTTTTTTGCAATCACCAACTAACACCTTATAGTTTGTTCAAGTTTAATCAATTTCCTTTCGAATTCCTAATATAATAGGTGACTCTTTGTGGGATCGATACCTTAACTACTACAATAGATTGGTTGTGAACTTACAACACTTTAGTGTGGTTAATTGAAAAAAAAATGAAAACCTAACATTACAAATCACACATCATTAGTAATCTTAAACCTCGAGATTTCCATGTCGTCGACTAGCAGACGGATAAACACAAAGGCAGTTGGTGAATTATTCTCGAGTGCCTAGTACATGTCCGATACACATAGACCGACCCGGATCCAAACATTTGACCAGTCCCATATCAAAACATTTTATTCAATATACTAACCAGGAGAGGTACAATTCTATAAATACAACATTTTCTCCAACGAAAAAAAGATCCAAGTTTTGCTTATCATTTTTACTAGTTCGATGTTACTCGCTGATACCCTTAAATCAAATTTTCCCGCGACTGTAACGCGATAATCCAAATTTTTTAGATAGTACTTTGTACAAAAATGCCAATTTTACTGGATTTTGTTAGTTTAATGTACCCTATATGAAAAAAAAAAAAAAATAAGTTAAATGATGTCTAGTATGTTCGGCACTCACATCCCATCATTATTTTATGATGTACATAGACAAGTAATTTGACAAAGAGAAACATGCCATATACAAACTCCAAAGTAGTAGACAGGATTACAAAACCAAGAATGAAATGATCCAGTTTGGTTGTTACTGAAGATGTCGACATACAACCTCTTTTTGTATACTGTTCCATGTCCAACATGTTTTGCTAGGAAAGTTGTAGCCTAATTCACAGATTCAGACATATTCTATAAGATCAAGAACTATAAGATTGAATAAGTTTATAGATTTAGTGTGTTGAGTGAGAAAGCTTACCCTAGTCTAATTGATTTTTCTCTTGGAGGTGGTAGTTGTATGAGTTGAAGTTGCGGTGGTGCATATGTTGCGGTTCCATTGCTTATTGGATCTACACTTGAACTGCCTTCAATCGCATTTGTTCTTCCATGAACCTGTTGGCACTACAAGTGTTTACTTAGGTTAACATGAATAAATGTTTCTACATAGACATTTTTTGTTTAAATCTAAATAAAAGAATTTGTATCACCTTCTTTTGCAATTTAATATTTTCCTTACGCATTATATCTACCATATTTTGTAGCTCGTGATTCTCTTTTTGGATGATTTGCCCCTATAATAGACTCAAACATTGTTGGGTTAAAGATGAAAACAAAATCAAAGATCTCCAAAAGAGCATATTATTTTGATCATTTTAGCTAACAAACCTTACGATTGAGTTCTCTGATTTCATCTGTCATAAGTTGATCCTGAAAAAAGAAAAAATGGTTCTCCAAATAACGTAGCAATAAGAGGCACCAATAATCTTTGTCCAAAATATGTCTCTTATTTTTGTATAATATGTCCCATAAAACTATACCTTTTTGAGACGAACACCTTTTAGACTTGATACTAGCTGATCTTCAAGATTTTGAAGGTCATTAGCATTCATTCCAGAAAGTTCTTCTCCAACTAGTTTCCTTCATATTATTATAAATTAATTTTATAATGCATTGGGAATGAAATACAATCTTTTTAACAAGGCCTATTTTTTCCGTTCACCATCTCTAATTTTTGATAGCTTTTGAAAATTAAGTTGCAGGATTGGTTACTATAACTCTAATATTCAGTTTCTGTTTTGACATAGACAATAGTTCTTACCTGTGGCATTCTTGTAGATACTGGAGCTGCTGCTGCAAACTTGCAACCTCTCTTTCCCAAAACTGGTAACATAAAGAGAAAACAAATGATGTGCATGTAGATGAATATTTTAAGGCCATAAACTTTTCTTATGTTTATTAATTATATTAGGCCCATATAGAAAACATTGTTTGTGTTGTACAAGAAAGAAGAGAGTGTATCATGACGTCAATATCTGCATAAAGCCTTCATGTTCTTAGATTCATGGACGATCATGTGTGTGTATATCCTCAATTAATTAAACGGTAAATGTAACTTTAAGCTTTTGAAAAATTTAGAAAATCTCATAAATGATCTCCAAAACACCAACTATTTAGATATTTCAAGAAATATATGAAGATTTTGTTAGGGTTTTTTGGGTTTAAGAAATTAAATGGGTTGAGTATGTAGACGAAAATGGGGAATGTTATAATTAACTACGGCCATGAATGTTTGTAGTTTTTAAAAGGGAGATTTTTATAAGAGAAATTGTTAAAAATGCCCCTTTTTCAATACCCCTTTTCAAAAATACCCCCTTTTAGAGTCTATTTTTAAGTTTGCCCTCTTTTAATTTTTAATGACCATTTTACCTTTATTTGAAACAAAATTAGGTCACAAAATACAAAATATTTTTTGGCGGGAAAAGTGATTCCGCAATTTTCCCGCCAAAACACTTGTAAAAACCTTTAAAATACCTTGTAAAATTTTCCCGTATAAATTTTTGCGGGAAAAGTGATTCCGCAATTTTTTTGGCGAAATTTTTTTGGCGGGAAAATTTTTGGCGGGAAAAATTTAAAAGGTATTTTAAAGGTTTTACAGAGTATTTACAAGTGTTTTGTAAGGTTTTACAATGTATTTTAAAAGGTTTTACAAGGTACTTATAAAGTTTTATAAGGTATTTATAACTTGTAAAACCTTATAAAAAACTTGTAAAACCTTATAACTTGTAAAACCTTATAAAATAGCTTGTAAAATCTTATAATATCTTATAAATACCTTATAAATACGTTGTAAAATCTTTAAAATACATTGTAAAACCTTATAAATACCCTGTAAAAAACCTTTAAAATACCTTGTAAATTTTTCCCGCCAAAAATTTTCCCGCAAAAAATTTAACGCCAAAAAAATTGCGGAATCACTTTTCCCGCAAAAAAATTTTTGGCGGGAAATTTTTTTGGCGGGAAAAAATTTTACAAGGTATTTTAAAGGTTTTACAAGTTTTTACAAGTGTTTTGGCGGGAAAAATTGCGGGATCACTTTTCCCGCCAAAAAATATTTTGTATTTTGTGGACCTAATTTTGTTATATTTTCTTATATATTTGTGATATCTTTTATTAAAAGAAGGGTAATTTAGTCATTTTGTACATAAAAAGGGGTATTTTAAAAAATGGACAGCCAAAGGGGGCATTTTTGAAAAGGGGTATTGAAAAAGGGGCATTTTTGTGAGTCTCCTTTTTATAAATACTCTAAATTTTATTAGAAATTTGAAAACTACACTCAATTTTACACTATTTTGAAAACTACACATTTTTAATAAATAATTGATCATAATACCCTTTTTATATATTTAAACATTATTTAAATAAATTAACTGAAAATAAAATAAATGAAATTTTAAAACTTTAACCAAAATTCGTAATTAATTAATTTAATAATAAATAATTAAGAAAAATAATTTACTATATATAAAGTAATAATTTACTATAAATAATTTAATAATTTTTGATAATATTATTTAGATTTATAAATTATCCAAAAATAAGTAATTCAAAATTATATAATCTATAATAAATAAAATAAAAATCTGGATATATATATGATATTTTTTTGTAGACTTATGTTATTCTATATTTATTTATTATTGAGGTCGGTATATTGAACTATCAATTTATTTTTTACTTTTGTTGATTTAATTTTCTTCTCCACCGACCTATTTTAAAACATATGACTTATGTTTTGGCTGGTTGATTTATAACATAGTCATTTTTTTGAACTGTCGACTTATCTTTTTTTGTTCATCGATTTTTAATTTTTCGGTTGACTTGTTTATCCATGGGAGATTTACTTTATTCTTCGTTGACTTATTATAAGGTCGATATTTTAAATTGTCGACTTAAATTTTATTTTCGTCGGCTAATTTATTTCTATCGACTTATTTTAAAACAGTCGACTTATATTTTGTTTGATTGTTTTTTTTATGTAGTCGACTTTTTGAAACGGTTTACTTATTTTCTGGTTTGTTGATTTATAATTTTTTTTCGTCGATTTGTTTATTATTACTAAACTTATTTCATTTTACATTGACTTATTAATAAGGTTGATTTTTTGAACTGTCGACTTATATTTTAGTTATGTCGACTTAATTTTTTTCTCTATTAACTTATATTAAAACAGTTGACTTATATTTTAGTTAATTGATTTTTTACATTGTCGACTTTTTTGAACTGGTGACTTATTTTCTTTTAAATCGAGCTAATTATTTTTGGTAATTATTTAAATTAATATGTTTTGTTAAATATTTGAATCTAAATTATTTAACTTATATTTGTAATTAGTTTAAAATAAATATAGTGTATTTGAATATATATATCTTTTGAAATTGTCGACTAAGTAAAAATATTAGAAAACTTAATTTGAATTATATATAATTAAATCATAATAAATTTAAAATTTATCATTATATAAAATTTTTACCAAATCAAACCAGATCTAGATAATTTTTTATTATAAAATTAAATCCATAATTTATTTCAATTTATTTGTTTGTAATTCTATGAATTATGTGTGTTTGTTTGGTATTGTTTATGTTACTAGATTTTATTCGTTGATTTTTTTTTAAATCAGAATTTTAGTTTTAATTGTTGATAATTATTTACCATAGTAAATTACTTTATCATTATCTAAAATCTTAAAATAAATTTCGAGTATCTATTTTTTTAATATAAACAGTTTCATTTTAATTTTAAAATAATATTTGTAAAACGAATTGATTAAATTAATTATTGTTTATGAATTTTTATCATTAATTAAGGACAAAAATGTCATTTTGTGCAATATATAAGGTATAATTCAAATACTTAATTTTTTAGGGTATATTTCAAATTTCTTATGAGATATAAGGTATACAATCAACGTATCAGAACCTCCGTCTTCTCACTCCTCTCTCTGGTTAGAGACGAAATATCAGCGACAGACCAAACCGTCATTTTCAAGCGCGTGGCCGGCGCGTGGCGGCTTAGATAGCGCCGGCGTCGGTCCCTCCTGTCCGTTTTCTTTATGTTTTCGTCTCTAGCTTAGTTTCCTTAGTTTGTTTGGATCCATGGACGTTATTGGCGAGGTGAAGATATCTTTTGGGTTCTCAGATCTGAAAGGGCTTTTGGTCAAGGGTTCGATTCGTCGGAGCCGTTGGCCGTTTGTGGGGTTGGAGCGACCGTTCTCGGTCTTGTCTTGCGGTGTGGATCAGCAGCTTGCAGTTTGAGGGGTAGTGGTTCGTGTCGAAGTTTATGTCTCTCTCCTTTGTCGTTTCAGATTTGGGCTCCGACGAAGGCGTCTTGTGGTGGTGTTGGCCGCGGTTTTGGTTCGCTCATGGTCTGGCCATCTTCCCTTTGTTGGTGGTGGCAACGGTATCTGGTGGATTAGGGTTTGTGGTCTGGTTTGTGCCTCTTTGTGTCTTCGTTAGCCTTGTTCTCTTCAATTCTCTTTTGGGTCCTTGTCTTTGTGCCTTCATTGTTGGTTCGTTAGGTGCTGTTCTGGAATTGGCTCTATATTTAGTCTTTTGTGGTCTAGTATCTTTGTTCTCTTGCCTACTCTATGCCATGCCGAGTTTGCTTGTTTTTCGATCCGGTTTGCTCTCTTGCCGTCTCCAGTTTTCGGTTTGTTGCAGATTGTTGGGCTCGGTCCTTGTCTCTACGGTCTAGACCTGATCGAGGTCTCTTTATTGCATTGGTATCTTTCTAGGCGTGGACATTTCGTGGTTACTTCGTTTGCTTCGAATTCGCCGTTTCCAGGAGTTGTGTTTGGGTTCTTGATGTCTTTCGACATAGTTCTCTACTTGCTGGTAAAGATGCTTTAGTTCTCTTAAAATTGTGAGGTAGTCTTCATTGTTAAAGGAAGAGCCGCTGTCCGATGTCGTGGATTTTCTCGTCTCCATCGGTTAGCCACTAATTCAAGCTTTTCTCTTTGTTGGTGTGATGGTAGGCAAGGTGTTTAGTGCTAGATTCTAAGTTAGAGTGATATTTCATGTTCTTTGTGCCTCTTTACCTTCTTTGTTTTGGCATTGTTGTTCAATTGTAGTGTTGTTGTCTGTTTCCCATCCTTTTGGGCTTAGTTTCCGAGGATATCTTTTCATCCGTCGGCTTAGTTTCCGGGATCATGTTTTCGATCGTCGGCTCCTTGTATTTCATCTTGTATTCCATCAATGAAAATCAAAATTCCAGTGAAAAAAATAAAATAAAAAATAAGGTATACAATCAAATTAGTGGCTTTTTTGGATTTTGGATTTTAGTTTTTGGTTTTTAGTTTTTGATTTTCTTGGTTTTTGTTTTTGGTGTAGATTTTAGTTTCTTATACTTTTTTTAGGGTTTTGTGCAAAAAAACCTTCAAAGTCGTTCATTTTTGTAACTTTACCTTCCACCTCCGAAAAATGGAGAATAATCTTATGATGTCAAAAATAATACACAATATAGCTTTTATACATATATTGTAAACGTATTCACGATCACACATTTGATTTTTAAAAATCTAAATGTAGAATTCTACTCCTCGTGTCGAGGGCTTCGGTTTGATCTATTACTTATCAAATTTTTAAGAACTTGAAAATAGTAAAAAAAAAGGCTATATTGCGTATTATTTTTGACTTCATAAGATTATTCTTCATTTTTCGGAAGTGTAGGGTAAAGTTGCAAAAATGGGCGACTTCGAAGATTTTTTTGCATAAAACCCTTTTTAATACTGATTTTATAAAATAAAGACTATTCTCTATTTTTTGTATTCAGAAAATCAGAGCTTATGTAGTTATTTGAAACAGTTACACTGATCATATTAATTTTTTTTAGATATATAGCATAGAGACATCTGAAAGCATCAATTTTTTTAATTGCAAATTTGAAAGCATCAACTTATACATCAAAAATTAATTGGTTAGTTTCTTTTCTGTATATTTATAAATGTTTATAGCTATTTTTATAAAATCTTCCTTTTAATTAAGATATATTATTCATTATAAAAACCAAAAAAAAAAAATCATTTGAAAAACCTAAAAAGAATGTAGGCAGTACTATTTTATCAATCCTAATGAGATAAATTATAATTCAGAGAAGAAAAAAATATTTAATGTGAATATATACCTTTATCTCTGAGGCATGATTCAGTAGTTGATGCTGCTCCTCTTTTACTTTGTTGTACCGCTCAATGATTGTTTTCATACTATTCAGGTTCAGAAAGATATAAATAATAACAATGTTATTAATAATGCATTAACATATTAAAAGTAACTCAATAGTAATATAATTAACTCCAATTTCTAGTTTGAATTATATTTTTATTTTCTGAATTTCGATATCAAATATTATATAAGAGCATGTGCAGTTAGTTTGGTAGAGAATCTCAAATATATTATTTTAATACATATAATTAATTTAACTATTTATTTAAAATATAGATAATAATAATAATAAACAAACTTAAAACCAATCACATAAACAATTCACATATTGACATGTGTGAAAATAGTCTCTCAAAGAGTTCTTAAAGTTTTCATTTGTGAACCAATTCTCACCTTTCCCATCTATTTTTTCTTATTTTGAACCTCTATGAACTTCCCAATGCACATGCTTTAAGATAGATACAAGTTTTACAATTCGAGTTCAGTATACACATGAAGTTTGTCTACCTATATTGTTTGAGCACCTACGTGGCTGCAACAACAGTTCGAACATAGAAATATCTGAAATATTACTAACACAAAAAGTTAAGTACGGCGGTCATTTATTTGTAAAAGTAACGTATGATAAAAGAAAATTAGAACATTTGTTGCGCATGTATTTTGGAAAATAGCATGAAATTTGCAAGTGTTTCAAGAAATAAAAACATTTACATGATAAATATCACACAATATATTTCAAACAAGCCCAAATACATCAAACTTACTTACAATTTTACCACTATATATATATAATAAGTCTCCCCGTACCCATTTAGCAAATTCATTCTATTTTTTAGACTTATTAAAATATTTCGATATTTTTGTGTCTGCATGAAAGTGTAACACGAACCATAAAAGAAACTACCTAAGGCCATGTTATTGAATAAGCGAGTTGCTACCAAACAACCACACACACACACACACAAAAGTATTACTTCATAATGTGAGTGTGTGTGTGTATTAGTATATAGGATTTTTGGTTAAATAACCTATAAGTATTAACACAATTAATTGAACAGATCTCCTGACGAATAGATGGGTGCGACGTAACTTCTCATGTATTTTATATGAAACTGCGTTCCTATATATATATATGAAATACAATAAACATTAGTACGTACTTCACCGTGTAGAGGACCGTTTATTGCGTTTACGAGCTTCGTGACTTATGTTCTATCTACCTATAAAACCAATACTATATTGCTGAACTTAACCTTCATGCTATCAAGACTTCAATACAAACTTATTTGTGATGCATGCTTCTTGAGGGGTTTTATTTGATTTTGATTTAACTTTATGCTTGAATGTTAAACCCAAAAGAAATAAGTGGACTATTTATGCTTTCCTTGTCCGTACACGTTCACGGTTTGGACCGACATTGTGGGTGATTGGTTAGATATATTTCCTTATCTAGATTGGGAATCCATGCCTCTCACTCTATTGCCTCTCACTCTATTGTGTTATTGCGACAATACGATAGTTTCGCTTCGCTATTTTGATAAATCAAAGCTCCTTGACCTCCTCCAAAAGGTGCTTCCGAGCAAAAGGAATTCGATAAGAATTCTTCCATTCCTTGCTTATTATCTTAGATTGGACATGAACATTTTGACTACTAAATTTTACAAATGAAATATTATCAGCAAATAAAGAATGAAAAAAATACATACATTTATATAATTCCATTCATTTATCTGCAAAAATATTAGAGAAATATTTTTTATAAATTTTGTTACATCTTTAGTTTTTCAGATAATAAAAGCAAATTAATTTTTATTTTCTCTTGTTTTTTTATTCACTGTAAAAGTAGATAAATGTTTCATTTTATCAGATTTTTTTTTTAATTAGACACAATTTCAGGGAAATGCGCATGAATGTCTTTTCTTTATGTACTTACATTAGTTTACATACTTTAGCCTATACAGAATTGGGATAATGTATTTTTACACACTTATTAAAACACAGAATCATATGCTTTTTCTTCTATATTATATGGAAGAAAACCACAAACCAAACTCTTCAAGTTCAAATATTGTCAAATAGCACATGGTCACATATATGTGATATTACGTATTCAAATCGATTATAATAAAAAGGTGAAAAGGTAGATAGAGTAGAATACAAAAAATTCTAATCAATAGTCTATATACACACCACATAATGAAGAAGTAAAAATCAAAATTTTGATCTATAATACTGGTTCATTTTCTTTCTATATTTGAAGACTTAGCAAGGCATAAACCAGTAACCATTTATCTTGATGCACTTCCAACAAACAAATATACACATGCATTTACTTATCGAATGGCTAAAATAATTTAAAGTTAATTATAAGAGTATTCAAATCATAATCTGCTAAGCAAGTTTTACATGGATAGCCTGTATTCAAATCAATATGTGTAAGGGAATCAATGCCTCTCACTCCAAAAAATGAAGAAGCAAACATCAAATATTCGTCCAAAATAGCTCTCCCAATTTAAACATGTGCTATAACCCTATTGAGAAACTAAAAATTTTAGACAAAGAAAAAGAAAAAGAGACAAAAACTAATGTGTAAAGATGAGACATTATCATTAGTGACAAGTTGTATATACACACACATGTCTTGGGATCACGAGAAGTGATGAATCTAACAGGCAAGGCAAATGCAAAATAACTTCATTGACTTGTACTAAGATTAAGAATACAAAAGAAGAAGCTAACCTTGAATTGCTTGCGTAGTCGTAGAGCTTTCCGGTGCTAGAGAAGATGATAACACCAACTTCGGCATCACAAAGGATCGATAACTCTTTAGCCTTCTTAAGCAAACCACTCCTTCTCTTGGAGAAAGTCACTTGTCTACTTGTAGAGTTATCGATCCTTCTTATAACTATCTTCCCTCTCCCCATCTCTCTCCCCAAAAAACTACATCAAATATATTAAGAAGAAGTAAACCCATCGTAAATGTCAAAATGATCAAATCTAGATGATATCTTCCTAATTCAAACTTGACTTAGATTTGTCCTCTTTTTTAGATTTCTCCTAGTTTCTTGGATTGAATCTATATGCATATCTATTCGTGAAGATTTGACTTACTTGATCAGGGTTTTGCAATAAATGGAAAGAAGAAGGCAGATGAAGAGGAGAAGCTTCTTTTTTTTTTTTTTTTTTCTTCTCAAAAGATATCTTCTGTGGTTTCTGTTTGTGGTATATATTGCAAGAGAGCGGATTCAGAACAAAACCACTGCTGGTTTTATTACAAAAGAGTAGTTTCAATAAAGTCTCACTTTCGCGAGTATAGTAAACGTGTATACTCGCTTACCTATGCGCAAGTCTGATTGAGTCAAAAATTTGACTTCGTAAATTGCTAAGATCGCGACAAGAAAAGCGAGTACACTCAATTATCGACACGAGCGCGTGAGCTATAAATATCCTCGGACTATCAGGTGTACCCAACCACGAATCGTGGGGCGTAAATACAAGGTGGTATTCAAGCAATCAATAGATGACTGACACGTGGATAAGTTTAGAGATGCTTTTGTAAAGTCTGAGGGGTACTTTGGTAATTTCAACAATAGTATCTTTCTGTAATTGAAAAATGGTTTTGGCTTTTTGGCAGAGCTGGTGCTGTACTTGCACTGTTGTCCGATGATTTCTCTTCCACTAATTATTTTAATATTTTGTGGTATCATCTTTTCTCCGGTTTTGATATTTTTGAGGTTTAAAAAGTCGGACATGGGATATTTTTTAGACTAATATATATTATCTTCCAACTTCAATCCTTGGTGGTTGAGTAAAAAAAGTTTTTTTTAAGGATAGATAAATCTGGCCGATGAAAGTTCATATTGGCTCCGTTCAGAAATTTGGAAGCTTCTATGTAATCAAGAATACCGTTTAATATATGAGTTTTTGTTTCACTTATTGGGTTTGAATGGTAACTTTCTACCGCTGTGGTACAAGATGTACCGTTTTAACAGCCACCAATAACAAGAATGATATTAAAAATACTAGGTTATGAACCCCGCGATATCGCGGGGAACTCATTTTCAACAAATATATTTTATTACGTTTATGTATTAAATTATTATTATAATATATTCAAATAATTGAATTATTATATAAAATTAACTATGTCTTAAAGTTATATCGTAAATATTTTCTAAAGATATTAAAAAAAATTATGAATAAAAATGTAAAAAAACAAAAAATTATGATTAAAAAACACTTTTGAAACATTTTTTGTGAATATAAAATTATTTATAAGTGACAAAATAACTAACGAAGAGTTATAATATAGAGAGGAAAAATTCTAGCGGGTCAAAACCAAAAAGATATAAAAACACAACCAGAAAAATAACCGTCAACACAAAAAGTAACCGTCAATATTTTAACGAAAAGTTGCGATAAAAAGACATAACCGAAAAAAAATAACCGTCGATATTTTAACGAAAAGTTGCGATAAAAAACACAACCGAGAAAAAATAACCGTCAATATTTTAACGAAAAGTTGCGATAAAAAGACACAACAAAAAAAAGTAAATGTCAACATTTTTACGAAAAGTTATGATAAAAAGACACATCAGAAAAAATAACTGTCAAAGAAAAATGTAACCGTAAATATTTTAACGAAGATTTGCGATAAAAAAACACAACCGAGAAAAAATAACAGTCAATATTTAAACGAAAAATTGCGATAAAAAGACACAAACGGAAAAAAATAACCGTCAATATTTTAACAAAGAGTTGCGATAAAAAGACACAACCGAGAAAAATAACTGTCAATATTTTAACGGAAAGTTGCGATAGAAAGACACAACCGAGAAAAAGAAACCGTCGATATTTTAACGGAAAGGTACGATAAAAAGACAAAATAAAAAGAAACCGTCAATATTTTAACTGAAAGTTACGATAAAAAGACACAACCGAAAAAATAACTATCAATGAAAAATTATAACCGTAAATATTTTAACAAAGAGCTAGGACAAAAAGATACAACCGAGAAAAAATAACCGTTAATATTTTAACGAAAAGTTGCGATAAAAAGACACAAACGAGAAAAGTAATGTTAATATTTTAACGGAAAGTTGCGATAAAAAGAGACAACCAAAAAAATAATCGTCAACGAAAAAAAGAACCGTCAATATTTTAACGAAGAGTTGCGATAAAAAGACACAACCGAGAAAAAATAACCGTCAAACTTTTAACGGAAAGTTGCGATAGAAAGACACAAACAAAAAAAATGACCGTCAATATTTTAACGGAAAGTTACGATAAAAAGACACAACCGAAAAAATAACTGTCAACGAAAGAAGTAACCGTCAATATTTTAACGAAGAGTTGCGATAAAAAGATACAACCGAGAAAAAATAACTGTCAATATTTTAGCAAAAAATTGCGATAAAAAGACACAACCGAGAAAAAAATAACCGTCAATATTTTAACAGACAAAAAAAGACACAATCGAGAAAAAAATATCGTCAATATTTTAACAAAAAGTTATGATAAAAAACAGAAACGAAAAAAGTAACCGTCAATATTTTAACGGAAAGTTGAGAGAAAAAACACAACCAAAAAAATAACCGTCAACGAAAAAAGTAACCGTTAATATTTTAACAAAAAGTTGCGAGCAAAAGACACAACCGAAAAATAACCGTCAACTAAAAAATTAACCGTCAATATTTTAACGAAGAGTTGCGATAAAAAGACACAACCGAGAAAAAATAACCGTCAACATTTTAACGGAAAGTTGCGATAAAAAGACACAACCGAGAAAAAATAACCGTCAATATTTTAACGGAAAGCTGCGATAAAAAGATACAAACGAATAAAGTAACAACCAATAGTTTAACGGAAAGTTGTAATAAAAAGACACAACCGAAAAAAAACCGTCAATATTTTAATGAAGAGTTGCGATAAAAAAACACACCCGAAAAAATAACTGTTAATATTTTAACGGAAAGTTACGATAAAGAGACACAACCGTTCAGAAGTGCAAAATGCATTTATTGATGTTGTTATTTTGGTTAATAAAACCAATTTGATATGTAGTCTAATGGTTGATATAAAAAAACTTCGTAGTATTACTAATTATACAAAAAATGCAATGAAATTATATAATGGAAAGACGTAACTTTAAATGAATAAATGCAACTATAAAGATATAACTGTAAACTGAAAAGATACGACTGTAATTGAACAAATATAACCGTAAATAATTCAACGAAAATTCAAAGAGAAAATTCAATAAAAAGACATAACCGTAAAAAAATAACCGATTTAAACGAAAGGTTACGATAAAAAGACGCAACCGTTCAGATGTGCAAATGGTATTTATTAGATTGCTATTATATATAGATTACATAAAGTGTTACTTTCAGCTTTTTGTACATCTTTCATGTACCACTTTTTTGTATAATTTTGTACTATTGCGTAAAATTTTACAGTTCCAGCTTACAGCTAAAATTTTTGTACACCTTTGTGTTATCAATCGGACCCACTATATTGAGTATATTTAAAATTTTCTTCATTACTTCCATGAATGTGACACTCCTCATAATTCATTTTACAACCTTAACTTGTTCTTTCTTATATGCATGGTATTGAATTCTCCATTCTTCTAATAGTTGTTGTAAAATTAAACTGGTTATTGTGGTGTTCTCAGTTTCTCCCTCTGTAATTATTTCTTCGACTTTCACGATAGTTGTTGTATTGAGAATGATTGTTTTAACGAAGAACATTTTTTTGAGTAGCACTGCTAAATTATTTGGTGATGAAGCATGACTAGCATGACTCAAGCTTTCTTTGTGTTGTTTTTGAAGATGATATTCTTGCAGAAGCAATATCGGACATAGTGACAAATGATGGTCTTTGATCTTTAACGTTGATGATGTTTTCATACTTTTCATTCAGTCCATTAAACATGTATATGACCAAATTTATATCGGTAATATGAGCATCAAGCCATCAACAATGAAAAAGGTTCGAGAGCGTCTTGAACTATTGGCAACAATAATGTATATGACCAAATTTATATCGGTAATATGAGCATCAAGCCATCAACACTGAAAAAGGTTCGAGAGCGTCTTGAACTATTGGCAACAATAATTTATATTGAGTCATCGCCAGTTTGTTCTGTACTTAACTCATTATTGAGTTTGATAATCATGGCTTATTTGTTCATTGTTATCTTTGAAGTGGTTTTCGAGGCATAAGTGCATAACCATAGTGTCTCTATTAAACAAGAACTTCTTGTAAGATAACTCGAAGTGTGTTGGTTAATCTTTATTAATCACAATAGAAAAGGGCTCTTTAATTCCTTTATAAAAGTTTTGGCATTAATGATCGTAAAGTTTTATTTCCAGTTCGATTAAAGCATTCTAAAGATATTCCTTATGTAATTGCATAAGAAACCGAATAGTATATGGATATAAATAAATAGTGAAAAGTAAACTTTGGTAATTTGGTTTACCACCAAACCTGATTATAGGACATAGATCGAGAATCTAGATCCAATGTTTGCTGATATCACGATCAACGCAAGTGGGGAGTTTTATAGATGAAGAATCTAAAATAAGATAATGACGGAAAATGTAGAGACCTCGTTTTCTGTCCCAGATCCAATTTTAAGGTTACCTTAAAAAGCTTTTTTCAGATGTACCTTATCTATATATACATTTTTGGTGAAGATTTGGCCTCAAAAATCCTTTTACAATTTCAATATTGTACATTTAGTCCCTACAAATAAAATCTGGAAAAAATATATGTCTTAATCAAATTGACAAATCAATAAATAAACTCGAAAAACATTTCCTATTTTTATGGTTACGAGATATCAAATCCTAACATATGGAAGTCAAATATTCGAAATTAAAACTCTTTATCACAATAATCTCGGCATATCTACGAAATTTAAATAACTAACCAAAAACTAATCCTAATCAAACCGTAATTACCATTTTTTTATAATGCTTCCTGGTAAATAATCCCTAATCATAGGTAAGGTAACGTTGGCCCATTTAAATACTTTGTTTCCAAAGATTTTGTTGACAAATTCTTACATTTTTACAAACGAAGAGACTAAGGAGGCAACATTGAATTTGATTGCTGATTGGCTATTTCCTTCGGAGACAAAATAAATAAATAAATATTAAAAAAAACTATTATTAGGAAATCGGAAGTTAATATACGCCCTGATTTTACGTACTTACCATAACTACTCGATATCTAATAAAATAAATATTCGAAATTTAAATTCATATCTCATATATTAAGCAACTACCAAATAAACAAATAATCAACAAAATATTACGAATAACAATAAGCTTCGTTTTTCCTAATATCGAAATCATTAACTGTAACCGCACGAAATCAGGAACGTAATCCTATCAAATCAAAAATTAAGGAATGGTGATTTGAAATCTTTTATATGTTCACTGAATGAAAGATTTGAGATATTCGAAATTTATGGGAGAATATTCTTAAAACAGAAACTAAATATTGTATACTTGAAAGATTATGTATACATTTATTCATATTTAACCTAAAAGTAACACTGCATAAGCCGATCTTCTTGACTATAAATACATCATCCCATTTCTACAATTCTCAATAACCTAAACGTGTTGGATTCACGTACCTTAACAACATTGAGCCTTTCAATATAAGTTGGCACATCCATGTGGAAACGTGTGGTATCAAGTTGTTTCTAATTATTTTTATTTTTTTGAATTGACAATTATTGTGGAACTAAGGTTGTGTTTTCTCACAGGCATGCTATCATATGTGGGAAAAAAAAATCGGTGAAAGATATGAAGAGACTCTCTCAATGTGTATCAACACTCTAGAACGTTCATTTGATGAGCAATGTTCAAGTATACAAAATCTTCTTCTTATAATGATTTAATTGTAGTGTTTCTTATAATTAAGTGAGAAATAATGAGATTCAGAAGTGATATACTATATCTTACTAACTATTCTTTGTTTTTAACTACAGATTCAAGACTTAAAATAAGGAGGTATCTACTCCTAACTATAGATCTAATGATTTGACTGTTTTGAACGTTTTTCGTTAATCTCACTATCCTCTTTTCCCTACGTTTTACTAATAGTAGTGAAAACTAATAAGTTACAATGTCCACTTTATCTACAGCATCATCTACGAGTAGAATAACCGACTCGGTACTGAGGTATAATATCTATACATTCTTCTTAACAAAAACCAGTTTCTACTGGATTGGGACATACATTACTAAGTTTCTATTGTACAGGATCTTGATTTGTGTGGGATACTTGAAGAAACAGCAAGGCGTGGAATGTCATTCGATGAATTACTCACCATCCCTGAACAGGATGAATGGGTTTATAGTGACGGGAAATCAACAACATGTGTTGCTTTCATCCTTGCAATGTACAAAGCCGCTGGTGTATTCGGCCCTCTCGCTAATCACATTCAAGTCACTGAATTCACTGTGCGTTTCTTTTCTTCTTTCGATATCAAGTCTTTCCATTTAACATCACTCTTGAGCGTTTATTTCTTTCCTATTCTCAGATCTGAGATGCATACACTCCGAAGTTATTTGAGTCTAACCAGACTCGGCTACCGAGTTGGTGCAACACAGAGGAAGAGAAGCTTGACTTCTGTCAGATTCTAGGTGAATACAGAATGGAGTTACATTGCAATAAGAACTTTCATATTTTCTGTTTTGTTTTTGTGATTATAACCATACAAAGATTATTTTGGTATTGAATAATGATTGGATTTGTTATGTCTAATGCAGATTTTCATTGGTCTATGTCACTTACGGGTTGAATTTGTCATGTTTCGCCGTGTTGGCCCCTATGTCACTTCCGAGGTATACATCTCATCTCTAATCCATTAAATCTTAGACCATGGTAACATATTTTAATCATAGAGTTACCTCTCTATCATTTCTTCATATTCTCTAACTTGAAGAATGTCAAGGAACGAATCCACCGCCGTCGTCTCTGTTGTCACGCCGGAGAAGACCATTGTTTCCAAATGCGGCGATTCACGTGATGTGCTTTGCCGTGACGGCGTAGCCAGTCCTCTCTCCGTGGATCACAAGGTTTTAAAAACAAAGCTATATATAATCAAGAATTGGTTAGTATCAATCAAGATCGTATGATTCTAAGAGTTTTTGTGGTTTTGTGTAGTGATGAACAGCCGGATCGACCTGATGAATTGATTCAGATCTAGCAAGCAGGTGGGCGGGTTATTATTGGGATGTAGCTAAGGTTCTTGGAGTTCTTGACATGTCTAGAGCAATTGATGAGTGAATATATCTTTGTGATTCGAATTCGTAAAGCTATTTTAATAACATGTTTGAATTAAAACTGTTGATTTTTGTTTTTGTTTACATAGGCCATATTTACTTGAAACCAAATGACAACGACGACGGATCCGAAAGTAATAGTGACAGATGGAACCGACGACGACGAGTGTTTGATCTTGGCGAGTGATGGACTATGGGACGTTGTACCAAATGAGACGGCGTTATGGCATGGCTCGCGTGTGCCCTCGAGGTACTGGTAGAGCGGATGGTGATGATTCCGTTGCAGCAGCGACACACAATGCTTGCTCTGATGCTTCGTTGCTATTAACGAAGTTGGCTCTAGCAAGACCGACCTTCGATAACGTGAGTGTTGTGGTCATGTGGTTGACAGGAGGAAGAGGAGGAATAATCAACCATCGTCATAATATTTAGTGTTTAATTAGTAGTAGTATTAGAGAAATTTTCACATAGCCAAATTGTAATTTTTATATCAAGTTATCCTTTTCCCCTTTTCAATATTTGGTTTGTATATTGTTTTTTCAATTTGATCCTAATTTGGATTTGATAACACTTTTTAGGATTCATGTGATATATTATAAGAGATTGTGTTTGATAAAGAAGATGTGAGATGAAGAAGCTCTATACGGTTTGTCACTTTAGAATAATCAAATTTTTAGCTTTTGATTATTTTAAGCTTTTTGTTTTATTGTGAATAATATAACTTTTTGATTATAAATATTTTTAACTTGCTAAATTTTTTAATGATCATAAATCATATGATGGAGCGTCACACCAAAAAAAGATCATATGATGGAGCGGGTTAGAATTTACATAAATACAATAATATAGTTTTGATATACACAAAATTAAAAAAAAAAGTTGATAATATTAATGATATTTGAATTCCATAAAAATTAAAAATATATTTATTATGAAACTATTTAAAAACAAACTTTTAAATTGACTTCAATTATATGTCTTTTAAATAAAAATATTGTTAAAAAAATAACAAAATGATGTTTAGTTTCACATGACGGGGTTAATTATATGGGGAGACGGGACGGTATACCATGGGTGAAGTTCTAGAATTAACAATCAAAATACAGTAATACAATCTTAAATAGGGTTTTGTGCAAAAAAACCCTCAAAGTTGCCAATTTTTGCAACTTTACCCTCCACCTCCGAAAAATGCAGAATAATCCTATGAAGTCTAAAATAATAGGCAATATAGCCCTTATGTATATATTTTAAACGTTTTCACGATCACATACATTTGATTTTTAAAATTATAAATGTAGAATTGCACTCGTCGTCTCGAGGGCTTCGATTTGATATATTATTATTCACAATTTTAAAAACTTGACAATAACGAAAAAGGGTTAGATTGCTTATTATTTTGGACTTCATAGGATTATTCTGCATTTTTTAGAGGTGGAGGGTAAAGTTGCAAAAATTGGCGACTTCGAGGGTTTTTTTGCACAAAACCCTCTTAAATACTAAACAAAACAAACAATATTAACAAAACAAATGCAACTCAATATTTAAATATACAACAAACACAATAAGATGATACGTTATTTGCACACGTCGTGGTACATCGTCGCCTACTAAATAGTAATCTTTTTTTATTATTATTATAAATATTCAAATATACAACATACTAATCGTACAATTAACACTATATAGATTTCTATATACATTCTAATCACACATGTAAATAGGTTATATAAAGACTTATTATATTTAAAACCTATATTGATTTTTCTCAAACAAACATATATTATTTTTTTAAATAAAAATATAGTCCCGCGGTGTACCGCGGGTCAATTCCTAGTTAATACGAATAATAATAAATAATAATATTCTACTACCAACTTGTTTGAGTCGGGAGTTTTTCAACACTTGATCATCATTTCAATTTTCCAACGACTTATATATATGTGTATATATTCAAATTCAACATCTAAAACACTTGTTCAGTTTTTAAAATTAGTTTTTGCATCTAAAAATTGCTATTAATTAGATACAATTTTGTTCGTTTTAAATTTGTAAGAAAATCTGAATGCAATTGGTTCAAAAAAGACTACATATGATATATATATATATATATATATATATATATATATATATATATATATATATATATATATATATATATATTAATTTCGCTACAAAAACACGGCAAATTACGTCGTTTAATATTGTGTATAACTTCAATTATACAATGACTTAAGGTACTCGGTGTTGATAAATGACCAGCCTTTTGGTCTCATTACTCCACAGAGAGGTTTGCGACAAGGGGATCCTTTATCTCCTTTCCTTTTTGTTTTATGCACAGAGGGACTGACTCATTTGATGAATAAAGCTCAACAGGAAGGAAAGATTGAAGGTATTAAATTCAGTGATGAGGGACCTGAAGTGCACCATTTACTCTTCGCTGATGACAGCCTATTCATGTGTAAGGCAGACAATGACCAGAGCAGGGTTTTGCAGCAGATTCTTTCAGTCTATGGTGATGCTACAGGCCAGTCAATCAACCTGAATAAATCCTCCATTACCTTTGGAGCAAAGGTAAACCATGTGGTTAAAATTGATATTCAGATCAGATTGGGAATATTCAAAGAGGGTGGTGCTGGTACGTATCTTGGCCTACCAGAATGCTTCAGTGGCTCAAAAATTGCTCTACTTGATTACATTAAAGACAGGCTGAAGGTAAAGCTGTCTGGTTGGTTTGCTAGGCACCTTTCTCAGGGTGGGAAAGAAGTCCTGTTGAAGTCTGTTGCATTGGCTATGCCAGTATTTGCGATGTCTTGTTTCAAGTTACCTAAGACTTCCTGTGATAATTTGGCTGCTGCAATGGCAGATTTTTGGTGGAGCGCTGAAGAGCATTCTAGGAAAGTGCATTGGGTTAGCTGGGAGAAACTTTGCCTTCCAAAACATCTTGGAGGACTTGGTTTCAGAGATATCAAGAGATTCAACCAAGCTCTACTTGCCAAACAAGCTTGGAGAATTCTGCAAGAACCTGATTGTCTCCTGGCCAAGCTGATGAAAAGCAGGTATTTTCCTACAAAGGAATTTCTGAATGCTCCTGTGGATGGCAGACCTTCCTTTGCTTGGAGGAGTATTTTACATGGGAGAGAGTTGCTAGAGAAAGGGATATCAAAACACATTGGCAATGGCTCTTCTGTTAATGTCTGGATTGATCCATGGATTGAGGATGAAGATGAAGGAATGAGAGCTCCTATGAGGAAAAACTATTTCTTTGATGTATGCCTAAAGGTGAATTCTCTCATTGACCCTATCTCTCGGACCTGGGATTTTGAGGCTCTTGTTGATCACTTCTTTGAGGAGGATATTGAAAGAATAAAGAAGATAAGACCTGTTTCTTCCAGAGATGACTTTTATACTTGGAAGTACAATAAATCCGGGGATTTCTCTGTCAAGTCAGCATATTGGCTCTCTTCCAAAGATTCTGTTGATGAGGTAACTCTGAATGCCTCTGCTTTACCTTCAACAAACGATTTGAAATGTCAGATTTGGGAGATTCCTACGGATCCAAAGCTTCAGGTTTTCATGTGGAAGGTGTTATCGGGCTGCTTACCAGTGGCAATGGCTTTCATTGGCAGAGGAATGAGGAGGGACCCACTATGCCAACTCTGTGGTTTGGAAGAGGAGACTTGTGGGCATGTCTTGTTTTCTTGTCCTTTTGCAAGACAAGTCTGGGCCATTTCTGATTATCCCTTTCCTTTACAGGGTTTTGAGAGTGGTGAGATTTTCTCCAATTTTCATCATCTTTTAGTAAACAGGAAAAACAGAGCTTGGCCAGAGGAGGTTAGAAAGATCTTTCCTTGGATACTTTGGAGATTATGGACTAACAGAAATGCTTTGGCTTTTGAGGGTAAGTCTTTGTCAGCCCCTGAGTTGGTGCTCAAAAGCAGAGATGATTTTATGGAATGGTGTGAGGCTCAAGTTGTGGAACCGGAGGAGGTCTTGGTTGGAGAGAATTTTGATGTGAATCAGGCCAGTCAGAGTAGTGGAGGGGAAAGGAAAGCGTGGCAGCCTCCTGCCCCTGATTGGCTTAAATGTAATGTTGGCTCTTCTTGGTCAAAAACTACTAAGTTGGCGGGTGCAGCTTGGGTGGTAAGAGATAATGAGGGTTTGGTTCTGATACATGGCAGAAGATCTTTTGTTAATGTCAAGGATGCTTTTGAGGCTGCCTTTTTGTCACTTCTGTGGGGGATTGAAAGTATGAAAGACCACAGATTTTACCGGGTTTTGTTTGCCTTTCAAGAGACGACTTTGGTTGGAATTGTGAATAGGCCTAAAGCTTGGCCTTCCTTTAGGTATCAGGCTCAAGAACTTCAAAGGCTTTTGGTGAGTGGTTTGGAATGGAAAATGGTTGTGGAAGTTGCGGCTGCGAATAGAGGAGCTTCTCTCATCTCTCAAAGTGTCATCAACGATTTTAGGCTTCATAGTTATGTGGCCACAGGATATCCATCCTGGCTTCTTGGTGTTTTTGAGGATGAGAGACCTTTGTCCTCTGTTTTTGTTTGAAGCTGTGTGTTTGCAGGTCTCGCTTTTTGGAAAAGCTAATTCTTTTGTAAAGTCCTTTCATTTTGTGGAAGGTTCCTAGTGTAGCTTTTTGGCTTTGGGTTGGTTTCTATCACTTGCGGGTTGGGAGTGGTCGTCTTTTTGTATCGCCAATTGTAGTCCTACTTCGCTTTATATAAAATCAGATGTTCAAAAAAAAATACAATGACTTAAGACTAATACCGTCAGTTTAGAGACCATCTTAATATTGTGCGACATTAATATTGTCTGACTTAACCTCATTTACGAAGAAGCTCATGAAATTCTAAACATAGGATAATAAACTAAACAAACATTTTAGGTTGTAATTATGTGAACCTTATGTTAATAGGCATGTATAATCAACAATTTTTTAATATTTCGAAAGGAAAAACAGAGATATTGATAACCAATGTTTCAGTCGGTTTAGGTGTTGTTTGTTTGTCAGTCGCTGGTGACTGCGATGAACGACCGCGATCAAATGTTGTTTGTTTGGTAGTCGTTCGATCCAACGACTGATCGCAGCGCTGGTCGCAACGACCAGCGACTATAATGTTAGGTCGCCATTTTTTTCAGCTTTCGATTTCAAAACGCGGTGACTGAAACTCAATAATTACTATTTTATCTTTTATGAAAAAACAAAAACACCTAGACCTAAAATCTCATCATCTTTTTTCACACAACTTCTCTATTTCTCTTTTTCTATCTCATGTGATATGATGATGATGATGATAATGATGATGATGATGATGATGATGATGATGATGATGTTAGTGGTAGTGGATATACTCCATATGAACCTACTGGTGATAGAGTGATGGAAGGCTTGCGTGATACCATTACAAGTGAGATTGTTAGAGGACGTCAAGTACCTTATTAAAAACTTTTATATGGTATGAGATATTTTAATGTTCTATATTTACGTTTTAAACTATGATTATGATTGTATTTTTAATTTTTGTTACCATTTAATCTTCTATTTATTCTGTTGATTTATATCTAAAATTGAATTGTTGAAATTAAAAAATTTTAATTAACAAAATCCTTGGCGACCAGCGACTGTCAAACAAACAAGACAGCACTAGTCACATCAACTGTTAATCGAACAACATAATACAAAACAAAGACCAGTCACAATGATTGTTAAACGAACAACAAGATCAGTCGATGGTCGCTGTCATTGGTTGCTGTCGCTGGTCCCTAAACACTAGTGACTACCAAACGAACAAAACCTTACTAACCAATGCCAAATTTCTTATAATTAAAAATTTTCACGTTGGTTTATGACTTTAGTAAATCGACGTCATCCAGCGAGTTTCTTGTATAATTCATTATATGCACGACTAGTAAAAAACAGTATATAGCAACAGACATGTCTTGTTAAAAAAATAAAAAAAATGATATGTCTTGTTTAACAAATTTATTTTCTTTTAATATCAAATTAATTTATTTTTATCAGAGTTTTAAAAATAAACTGTTGAATTTTCGTAAAATCATGATTTCATAATTTTTATAGAAAGACATAATATTTAGCTTTAGTACCAACACGAGTTTCTACGAATTTAAAGAGAAAATACGATTCTACGGATGTGACTGGTAAAACATTGGGAGAAAAATAGAAAAATAAAAATTGAGAGAAATTTTTTCCTACCATGTACATTTGATATGAGCTAAATTAGGGGTGAGTCATTAGTAGGTCTAAGATCTCTCTAACGAACTCAGATAAGATGGAGATGGAGGATGGATCGACAAGAACCACAATAGATGTGGAAGTCTATTGATACTTTTTAGAACACTCAAGAATTCAGACACATTTACGAATTAGAGAGCAAAAGATTTTGTGAAACACAAACAAACAATTTTATTAATCAAAAGGTGAAACAAATAAGGACCTAACCCATTCCCAAAAATTAAAAGCAAGCAATACACACAATATTAAATAAGGAAAACACAACAATAAAGGTTAGAGAAGTCACAAGTACTCGATACGGAGTACATGCGACAAAACTTACGACCAATGAACGATACTAATTTACTTCAGCTAAAGGCCTTCAATCTGCAGCGATGCGGATTTCTTCCTAGGCAATGTTTCCCCAATCCTTAGACACAAAGTCTAAAAGGATCAAACATCCATTCCCAAACAAAATCGTTTAAAAGAGATTCCATCTCTTACGGTATAATTTTTACTACCTCGTCAGGCAGCAGTAGGTGGTAGCTACCCGTTCTGAGCCCGTGGGACAATCTCGGAATCGCCATATTATAGTCATAACCTGACTAACGACTCGACCCTATTACAAGTATAACTAACTAAGAAAAATACTCGTAATATAAATACTACCAAGCAAGCACTCACTCGCTAGCCTAGCGTAAGCGAGTCTAATACAAACAATCAACAATCACACAATCAACACACAACATCCTAACATGCTTGCTACCAATAACATGATGCAATTAAAATTACAATCAACAACAATGAAATTTATTTCCGTCAATAACGACCAATTATTGACTTAAAAATAAATGAGCAGCCCAACGGTTGTTACGATGGCATAACCGATTATACTAGCGACTATACTAATTCACACAAACAATTCACGCAATAATATTCATGCATCAAAATAAATTAGAACATGAACCTAACATGCAACACTTCTACCAAATCATCGCAAGAAATTACGATAATTAAATTCTGAATTAACAAACAAATCACGGAATAATACTAAGTAAAATTCCTAAACCTCCTATAAAATTCACATCTTAAATTATTAACATCCTACACATGTGCTACTTCACATGCTTGGTACTCACCGGGTTCGGTTGAAGCTTCACTTGATTACGACTCCCGACTAGCTAGATCTGCTCGTACCAAGCTCTAGATCTCGCATAATCAAGATCCGTTTAGGTTTATCTAAAACTAAAATTCTAAAATAAATCGGAAACTAAAACCTAAATACTTACGGACTAACCTACTAACTACTCTGAAAAACTTCCTTCACCTGCTCGGGAATCTTCTCCGGAATTCGACTGCGAACTAAGGAATTTTTCTCTAACGTTTTGGTCTGAGAACAGTTTATGAACGAACTTCTCTATTTATAGCTGCAAAGGTCGGTTGGGAAGCAGATTACTCACCTTGGACATGTGTCCTTAAAATTTTCTTTCCCTTGGCAAAATTCTTCCCGATACGGTCGCTTACATAACTAGATGCTTCTTTCGCCTTTTGATTATTTTCTAGAGTAATAATCTCACGGGTCTTGTCTTTTAGAACTCTCCTACTGGTCTTTAGATATCATTTGTCCGTTGGTTTTTGATCAATCCTCCTTTCCTTCGTTCTAAATTCTCCTTTGGTCAAATGGTCATATTTGCGTCCTTCCCGTCCGATCCTTAGGTCTTGGAACGGGGCATTACATTCTCCTCCCCTTATCTTCCTTTACGCAACTCTGTCTTACTACTTCTTCCCTCCTCTTCCACTGTTGGTCGCTTCCATTACGACTTACTTGGTTTGATACTCTTTAGAAGTCGGGTTCATTATGCCTTCTAGTATGATACTATGCTCCGTTCATGAGCAGCACGGTACCACATGCACACTCTTAATCTCTCTCCATAATTTTTTTGCAACCTCTTTGGAGTTCTCAAATCTTCTTTCTTCTTCTTAATTCCATGGCTCATTCTCCTCGTCTTCCTTTTTTCCTCCTACTCCTCTACAGAGCCGTGCGAACGTTACCAAGTATCAGAAGCGAATAAAAATAAAATGCCCTTAATTATTAAAAAAAAAAAAACCGTCTACAAAACTAAACCATCGTCATTAATCATATAATAAAAAAACATTAAAAAAAAAAACTAGCAAACATAATATAAGTCCTTAAACATTTGTTTTCCTTTTCTCTCCACAAAATCGTTAACCAAGCTTTCAAAATCAATGTTTCTAACCAATTCTCTTTCAATGGATAAAATAGCCAAATCACTCAATCTTTCTTGCGACATAGTCGAACGAAGATACGATTTGATCAACTTCAGCTTTGAAAAACTTCTCTCTGCAGATGCAACCGAAACTGGAATCGTCAACAATATTCGATAAGCGATGCATGAGTTTGGATAGCAATCTTCAACTGTTTTCAAAAAGTCTAATACCTCAATAGGTCTTTTAACTTCTTTTGGTAAAGCTTCTCTTAGAACTTTAAGTTCAAAGAAAAGATCATGACCAACAACATCTGATTGCTTTCCATGGGTTAGAGAAACTTCAAGATTGACACAAGAAGCCATCAAACTATCATCGCTCGCTGATTGCAATTTTCTCAAATCAAACAAAAAACCAAATATTTGTTCGTACCTCTGAAATTGCTCAAACCTCGTCTCAAGTGAGTAGAGAGCTTGATCCATGATTTGGATGAAGTAGTCAACCCTAAAGCTCTCTTCAGGTGATAATGTCACACTTCCCTCCATATTCTCTGATTCTTCACCATAGTGTCTTTTTCTTTTAATCACCCGCTTTGTTTTCTTGGGAAATACAGGATCGATTTCCAAAGATTCTGCAATTTCTTTAGCTTCTGTTTTTGCTTTCTCAAAGCCTGACTCTCTATATTTTTGAAAATATGAAACCAACCCCTTGAGTTGAGAAATAGCTACATCAATGTTCATGTCTTCTGACTGCAAACTCTTACTCAAGATGTTAACAACAGATAGAAGATTATACCAAATAACCATGGAAACCAGGAACTCAAAACTTCCAATTCCATGTGTTTCACTTGTTGCAAGACATTCAGCGTCGCTCTGTTCTTTCGGATCATCACTATTTTCAGCAATGTACACTAACGCATTCATGATTTTAGGAGCCTGAAATCATATAGCCTTTACACTTTCAACATGGCTCTCCCAACGAGTGTGTGATAAAGGCTTAAGTGTTAGGCCATCCACATGATCCTCAAATATTTTCCACCGCTTAATTGAAGATGAAAAGAAACAATAAGTACGCTGAATAATCCCAAAAAATGAGATTGCCTTTGAAGAAATGGTTGCCATATCACAAAGTGCAAGATTCAAACTGTGACAACTACATGGTGTATAAAACGCCCTGGGATTTATCTCAAGAAATCTTTTCTGCACTCCCTTATGCTTTCCCTTCATATTAGAGCCATTATCATAACCTTGCCCCCTCACATCGTCAATTTTTAAATCAAAAGCAGTCAAAACATCTTGAAGCTCACGAAAAAGTCCTTCACCTGATGTATCATCAACTTTCAAGAATGTTAAAAAAAATTCTTCGATCTTCGTTGAAGTTGTTGAAACATCTACACATCGAATGATGACAGTCATTTGTTCATGATGACTAATATCTGGAGTGCAATCAAGAATCACGGAGAAGTACTTTGCACCTTGAATTTTCTTGACAATCATAGCTTTTACCTCATTAGCTAACAAAGCTATTAACTCATTCTGAATTCTGTTGCTGAGATAATGAGAACGAGATATACCTTCTTTATATCTTCTAAGATGTTCTATCATCACAGGATCAAAATCAGCAATCATCTCTATAAAGCTCAAAAAATTCCCACAACCTTCTTCTCCAATTTTCTCTTTGCTTCCACGAAATGCTAAATTTTGTTTAGCAAGAGTTTTTACTACAGAAATAATCCTAAGCAACACCTGCCTCCAGTGAATTTTCTCTTTGCAGATTTCATCTTGAGCATATTTGTCAATGGTCTGATTCTTTTGCAACCTGAGATCTAGTTCTGCCCATTGTTTCATACACAAAATGTGCTCACGACTAGATTCGTGTTCTTTAAGCCTTTTCAAAACATTTCTCCAATCACTGAACCCCGTAGATGCCAATTGACTATTATCACTTTGATTGAACAATTTACAACAAAAACAAAAGATCTTGTTCAATACCTTTGAGTAAACTAGCCAACGCCGATCTTGTTTTGTTCCATCACCCATCTCTCTGGTATAATACAAATGTGAAAAATGTCTTTTAACACTATCCTTAGGAAAGTTATAACCAAGTGGCAGCCTTTTTGTTGGACCTTGTACAACCATGAAATCCCTCCATTCATTCCATCCTTTTTTGATATTTTCCCAATTTGCAGGATCATATATATCCAAAAATCCACAAGTCTCCTTCAGATCGTCACTCTTCTCGCGCTCATTCATATTCACATCATCTTTTATATTCAGTTCTTCTTCATTCACTGCATTCACATTTTCTGGTTCAACATCGGCTTCTTCTCTTTGACTCTCATTTATATTCTCATCCACTTCAACATCTCCAGGAGTTTCATGTTCTCTATCATTATTTTCCACAGATTCATCAAAAGTTCAGATTTTTTGAAGTACCTGAATAAAGCATTCTCTTGAGATTTTGCTTGTTCGTCTTTTAGTTTTCTCTTTTTTCTATTATCACATCCCGACGGTTGATCTTTTTTCTTTGATGACATTCTTCTGTAATAGGAAAAATAAAGTTACAATGATTACTTGCAATTTTACAATGATTAATTTGGATTATATAGACACGATGTAGTGAAAGAATGTTTATAAAAAATATTTTTCATTGTATATATTACCTTGCATCAAAAGCTTGAGTCGTTGACTGCTGGACCAAAAAACAAAAGCTTGACGACGATGAAAGTGAAAACTAACCAAAAAAAATTCTAACCCTAATTGTTAAGTAATTAATCGTGTCCATTCTTTTTAATTAACTAATAATTTTGAAGCCCATGTTTGAAAATTGAATGTAGAAGCCCATTATTTTATTAAGTTTTCTTTGTATTTTGAGTTTCAACATTATATAACACTAGTATTTATATATTTAACTAAACATAAACTACATGGCACTAACAAATATATGCCCCTTAATTTTTTTCCAAAATCACATGCCCCAAGCCAATGTTTCTTTTCTCCTCACGTTTGCACGGCCCTGCTCCTCTGATTGTCTTGAACGTCTCCAACTTTAATATTAGTCTTGAAAGCATAAATTAACGAGATACCATATACAAGATTCATAAGTTTCAGTTCACTGTTCAACAATACTATACAAAATAGACGTCTGCTAAATTTTTCTCCTTTACAGAAGCAAAAGTTTAATGTCGTCATCATTATCTTGTATTTGGTATCTCGTTAATTTGATGCTTTCCTCTCTGAAACAGTGAAACTTGTTCCGTCTCGTCGTCTAACCAACCCTCTACTCTGCTATCGAAGTCAAACTATCACTTGAAGATGGTAATCGATTTTTTTCTCTTACGTCTCTTTTATGTAGTTTTAGTGATTCCTTAGTCAATCGCGTAGAAATATGAGCAAAGCCTTTTGGTTAGATTGTGTTAGGTTTTCGAATATCTTTCCTTACGCCGTTTGATTCTCAGTCTCTGATGATATCTCGTTAGTTTAAGGAAACTTGTTTTGATTTTTTCAGTGCTTAAAAGCTGATTATGCTAAGTTTTCTTCTTTGTTGTGTAGGCTAATCACAACAGTAGTAGGCACACCATCATCTTGTTGCAAAAATTGGTCATTGGGCTAACAAGGAAAGCAATTGTACTTTTTTTTTTATTTCTATATCTTGGTGAGAGTCAAACAAAAGAATCTTGAATCTTTATACATCTAACGGTATATATTTAACCACGTGGCAAAATCCAACCACTTCGCAACCCGATCAACATCGAGTCAGCACTCACTCATCACTCAAATCCAAAACCAAAAAAACGCTTATAGAGAAGCAGCAGACGACACCAAACTCCGATCATCATCAACAACAACAACAAATCAAACAACGATGCTGCTACGAGTTTCTGGTAAATTCTCGATTCTCTTTTACTCGAATCAAAATCTGCAGACTTCGATATAATCGAAGCTTGTGTTTGTTATTGTTTTTAGGTAACAATCTGAGACCTTTGAGACCTCAATTTCTCGCTCTTCGAAGCTCTTGGTTATCAACGTCCCCGGAACAATCTACTCAACCAAAAATGCCTCCGGTGAGTTCTTGGGTTGATTTTGATGTGATTTTTATTAAAAAGTTTTGATTTTGATGTGATTCTGTTTTCAGAGAGTACCAAATCTTATTGGAGGTTCTTTTGTTGATTCTCAATCATCTTCGTTTATCGATGTTATAAACCCTGTAAGCAAGCTCTCTTATGAGTCCCTTCACTGTGTTGTTTTCTTATTTAAAGGTTTGAACTTTGAAGTAATTTTTGATTTGCTATTATTAGGCTACACAAGAAGTTGTGTCTAAAGTTCCATTGACTACTAATGAAGAGTTTAAGGCGGCGGTATCCGCTGCGAAGCAAGCGTTTCCGTTATGGAGAAACACGCCGATTACTACCCGGCAGCGTGTTATGCTAAAGTTTCAAGAGCTTATACGCAAGAATATGGTAGCTATTTGTTTTAGTTTGTTTAGCTCTTGATATGTGCTTGGCTGAAAGTTTGAATCTTTTTGTAGGATAAACTTGCTATGAACATCACTACCGAGCAAGGAAAGACGTTAAAAGATTCACATGGTGATATCTTCCGTGGGTTAGGTTAGTTTTTTTTATTGCAGGTTTGGTTATATGATTGACAAGCAGAGCAGAGCCAATACTGATTATATTTTTGGTACTCGGTTTCTTACGCAGAGGTTGTGGAGCATGCGTGTGGAATGGCAACCTTACAGATGGGTGAATATGTACCCAATGTGTCGAATGGAGTTGATACATATAGTATAAGGGAGCCATTAGGTGTTTGTGCTGGCATTTGTCCATTCAACTTTCCAGCAATGATTCCTTTATGGGTAACATGCTAAGCCCTTTTTTATATTAGTGGTGCATATGTCTTCATTTACCTTCAACATATAATACATATGTATAACCGTAATACTTTGTGATCGTGTTCTGTGAATTCTGCGTATTTATTATGTGTTTGTTAGTGCAGATGTTTCCTGTTGCAGTGACATGTGGTAATACCTTTATTCTGAAGCCATCAGAGAAGGATCCTGGTAAACTGCTCTTATTCCTTTGAGATATTCCAGTTACTGAAAGACACTTCTGTGATGTTTAATTGATGTATGGGAAGTTCAAAATATCTTGACTTTCTGACTGTGTCTTATCATATCGCTGACGCCAGTGTACACAATATGATGAGCTAAACATTTTCTAAATGTTATACTTTACCACATGCATTATTGGTTGACTGTTGTCCACTATAGCAATGAAGGTCCCTTCTATTGATTGATTGATTATTGATATTACTTGCTTTCTCCAGGTGCTTCTGTAATACTTGCGGAGTTGGCAATGGAAGCTGGATTACCTGATGGGGTTCTCAATATCGTTCACGGAACCAATGTATGTTATGTTTAAACTTTCTGCTCTTGCTAAATTTCTTATTTGTTAAACATTTGAATTGTTAAAGAAAGGATTCTTGTCGAGAGATAGTATGGTGAATTTTCTAGTTTGCAATTAATACCTTCACTTTCTTTGTTGCCACTAAAAATGCATCTATTGCACAGGATACTGTGAATGCTATCTGTGATGATGAAGATATAAGGGCTGTTTCTTTTGTTGGCTCCAACACTGTAAGTACATTTTTTTATGTTGCTCCTCTATAGCCTGCAGACTTGCGTTTGACCAAGTTATGCTGAATAATATTTACAAATTTTCAGCTAGTCAGTGTCCTGTGTAATTAGTTCAGCTGTCTGATTAAACGTTAATTGTATACTAATCATACCCTAAATCTCTACAAAATCTGTTAATATGGATTGATGATTTCAGAATTGCTAATCTTCTGAACTCAATTTTTTCGTTTAACTTTTGTATTAATGCATTGTTTTGTTTAAAGGCTGGAATGCATATATATGCAAGAGCAGCAGCTAAAGGAAAACGTATTCAGGTAACATCTTGAATCTTTACCCCTGTAAAATTCTTCCTTACTATATCGAAACGACATTAGTCAAATTGCTTATAAAATATTGACTCAGTCAAATATGGGGGCGAAAAATCATGGACTTGTCTTACCTGATGCCAACGTCGATGCAACTTTAAATGCGCTACTTGCTGCTGGGTTTGGTGCCGCTGGACAGAGATGCATGGCACTGAGTACAGTGGTTTTTGTTGGGGATTCAAAATCATGGTACTGCTAACTTTATTTATTCAAATTACTCCCAAGTATTTGAGGTGTCACCTTCTCGAATATCTTATATTTCTGTGATAAACACATTTGCCTGTAATCTTTTTCTTTCCAACGGACTACGGTTTACAAAGTCCACATGTTTAGGGTGCCTGAACCATATATAGGATTGTTAAGATAACACTTTTTTCTTTTATAAATTTAGATTGACTACTGTGGTGTCCTAATATTAAAAGTAACTGAAGAATCTGTGTGAGACCTGTTGATTTTCATTTGAAAGTATTGAAAGATTAGCTTTACTTGTCTAATACTAACCAGGGAGGATAAACTCGTTGAGCGAGCGAAGGCCCTTAAAGTCACATGTGGGTCAGAACCAGATGCAGACCTGGGACCTGTGATTAGTAAACAGGTAATTTCGTGCACAAACCTCTGATATAGGTCGTGACTACTGCTGAACTTACAAGTGTAAAAAGTATGTTTAGTTTTGCATTTTTTCTGTTGTTTAATATGTATACCTTATTTTTAAATTTTGATATGGCTAGGCAAAAGAACGGATATGCCGATTGATTCAGTCTGGTGTAGACGATGGTGCTAAATTGCTGCTTGACGGAAGAGATATTGTGGTATTTTCCCATTCTCCATATATACTGCTATTGCAACAGACTCATGCCTTAAATATAGCACTACCCTCCACATTCTTATGAAATAGTAATCATCAAGAAGCGCAGAAATATTTTGATCTGCCTTTGCTGGACTGATATTGTTGACTTAATAATCTTTGTGTAATCTTGAAAACAATGCAAAGATCGACTGGTCCGAGAAGTTTTTATATTTTCTCTTACAACAAACAGGTTCCAGGATACGAGAAAGGGAATTTTATCGGTCCAACCATTTTATCTGGTGTTACCCCAGACATGGAGTGTTACAAGGTACTATTATTTTGGTATTAAGGCAAATAATCTGCATTCTACTTGAAACTTACATTTCTTTTTTCTTTTGGCACATTGCAGGAGGAAATATTTGGCCCTGTTCTTGTGTGCATGGAGGTCAGATTGGAAAACTAGTTTTATTTCAATCATATATTTCTGAATTGTGAGCTTAATGCCCTCTGATACCTTTGTGACATATGCATTTACAGGCAAGCAGTTTTGATGAAGCCATATCCATAATAAATAAAAACAAGTAAACACCCTTTTCTATCACATAGATATCATTTTAATACTAAGATCATTTTCTCGTATTCTTCAACAATTTGCTATTTACGCCTTCAACAGGTATGGGAACGGTGCTGCAATATTCACTTCGTCGGGGGCAGCAGCAAGAAAGTTCCAGATGGACATAGAAGCAGGACAGGTATGAAGAACTTTGGACCCTATAAAATACAACACTTTTTGTAAACAAGTGATGACATGTTTTTGATCTCTTCTTTTTGTTGTTGTTAATGTTTGACCAGATCGGTATTAATGTTCCAATCCCGGTTCCATTACCGTTCTTCTCCTTCACCGGGAACAAGGCCTCATTCGCAGGAGATCTTAACTTCTATGGTAAAAAGTTTTGTCAAAACTAAACAGAACAAGATCCATTCTCTTTCTCTTTGCTTATATACTCAAGTGGAACGTTGTTGCAGGCAAAGCAGGAGTGGACTTTTTCACTCAAATCAAAACTGTTACACAACAGTGGAAAGATATTCCAACATCAGTATCTCTCGCAATGCCAACATCGCAAAAGCAATAATGAGACAACAACTTCAAATACTTTTACTTATGGATTTTCGAATCAGCTTCAAGAAGAACCCTTTGTTTCTTTTTTTCAGCTGCCTAGTATTTTCTTATGCTTAGTTCCTTTCTTCTTTTAATCACTATGGTGACTAGAAGTAACCAATGGAACTAAATCGTTAAATAAAACGCCAAATTCTTCACTCTTACAAAGATTTGAGATTTCTTTTGACTATTTTTCTAGTTTTCATCTAAAAACCTTAAACCTCTCGCCTTCCACTATAAAGTATCATCATTTAGTGAAAACTAGTTCCAACAAAACGACACTTGTTCAATAGCATTTTAACCAATCAAATTCTCAGGAGCTCCCCATCGAAAAAGGAGAGAAATACTTTGGAACCTCTTAGAAATTGAATTTATTACCAACCCAACCAAGCAAAATGGGTAAAAAATATCCAAATTCTATGTAATCGGGTCAAACCTTAAAATAATTTTTTTTTTCGTCGTTGTCTTCCTCCTCTTCTTAGTTTTGTTTTTCTTCTTACCATTCTTTGTCGAACTCGGTATAATTACATACAACTTCCTTATTTGCGTTAGTTGGTAAAATTCGTGTCGATCTATTTCTCCAATTTGAGTAACTACTTTCATCATGTTTTTGTTCTATCAATTTTCGTCGATCCTAATCTAACTTTGTCTAATCTGTTGTTTTATTTCCGATTTTGGGTAGAATTAGAAAAATTTGTGGAATCTGTTGTTAATCTAATTGATTTTGTTTGTAGGTTTATGCAAGGGAGTAATGGCTCGAACAAAGAACCTAACTGTATCGAATCCTACAGAACCAGAGACAATCCTTGAAGAAGAAGAAACACCACTCAAAGTGGATTTTGAAGCAACAGATTCAATCTCTCGCGGAAATTCAACGAACTTTGGAAAACTAGTAGAACTTGGTATAACTATGTTTCTTTCGTAACTTAGGAATTTCCAGGTATATCTACACACTTTGAGTCTTTGACCAAAAAAAGCCGACAAGGTTTAAGTAGTCTCTTATTTCAAAATTGGTCGTGTTTTGTGATGACAACAAGCGTAAATCTAATCTCATTTTACATCTAGTCATATTTGAAAATTGATTCTTTGGTGTTTTTTGTGTTTATTGGCATTGCAGAAACATATGCTGTTAGCTCCAGCTGTTCCGTGTTTCTCAATTATATTTGGTTTAAAAGTATTTTGATTCGGTTGTCTTGATAACAACATTTTTCTGTCCAATATTAAGAGGAGATGGAGAGAGAGTTAAAGTTATTGTTTGACTCAACTTGTGCAAACACTCCACCAAATTTTGTCCACTTGAATTCTTTGTAGCTCCATTTGCTGATTCTCTAGCTACCCAACTCAAATGCCTTTCTCTTAGCAACTCTGCACTTAATGACTCCATTGCGAAAGATATCTCGTCCACTCTTCTTTCTGCTGCTTCTTTCTCCTGTTTCAAATCAATTAGAATGTTAAAAACTTTGATACAGTATATAGACAAAGAGAGCAGGTAAGAGAGATGAGTGAAATAAGTTACCTTTTGCATTTCAGAATATTTCACTGTCATGGCTCTACATTGGACCCCGATATCTGCAGCTTTAGTTCCTCGGGACAAGCCCACCGCAGATGGAACTGGGGCCAAAGGGCAGGAGCTAGAGATGCTGCTGGTGGTAGTAATGGGCCGTCATATTTCAAAGGATCATAGAATGGGTTACAATGGACATGAGAAGTTGCACTAAATGAACGCAGATCAGTCAAGTACGCCCATAGGCATCCACAGGCATCAGCAATCCCACATTGTTCCCTCTCTTTTTCACTGAAATTTACACCAGCTCAGATATTGGTAAAACATAATAATACCAATTGTTTTCACAATCACTTCAGTTTAGAGCTTCAAAAGAAAGTTTTACCTGTTGCATAAGAAGTTCCCAAAACGACATGAAAGCAAGCAATCCATAAAATCTACCAGGAAAGTCTGCAACAGCAAATATGAAGGCAAATGAGTACACTATTATTACTGGAAGAAGTTGAACATGAAATCTTCAGAAATGTGTTTGACTTCATACATACCGGAGAGAACTCAAAAGCACAAGGATACATCCGCATTAGCTGTGAAACGCTATCAATCCACTGGAAACACATAGATGATGTAAACATACTATAAGCTGTTGGTCTGCCAACCCATTGACATAGATCTAAACAAACCAAAAGTATTACTATAATTGCAAGAGGAATAATTGCTCGCTCACCTGCATAAATATAGGTGAATAATTGTTACGCCCATGGGAAGAGCTTGAAGATTGTGAGGCTGCTGATCCTGAAGACTGACGCACAGGAGATGAAGGGAAACTTCCAGCAGAAGAAGACTGCCTTGGTAAGTCAAAATTACCAGATCCTGATATGTTAGGCATTCCTACACGATCCGAAAATGGGTGCCCAAAAGCAAGCCAATCCTTTTCGACAAGAGCCTGATGTGAGGTTAATAGAAAAGATTAAATAAGACAACAGGGTAGCGAACAAGAATCTCATATAGAATGTTGATGCACAATTAGTTGGAAAGAACACATGATACGGTAACATCTTCATAGGGTGCATAGCAAAACATGAATGGATACTAAAAATAGAATTCGATATGGTACTCCAAGTCTACACTTGTAAACCATTAAATTATGCGACTAACTAAATTTTTACAGTTGCAAAACATATTCTATGACACTTAAGTAAAATCAGTCACATCAAATAAGCACAGGGAATACCTGAAACCCAGCAAAAGTTCTGTAGTATGGATCAAGCAATAAGCATGCAAGAGAATTAAACAAGCTGAGTTGTTCTGTCCCACCCATCACTGCGCAATGACATACAATGAGTCATGACATAACTAATAATATTTTTTCACCCTGATGATAATAGAAGGTTTTGCTAAAAACAGACGCATATTCATCTTATCACGGGACAGAAATTGGTATCCAAATTAAACAGTTGGTCGGTGATGTGAGTCAAGGTAGCTAACCTGCAGTGCACAAGAACTGATGCCGACTCCATAGCAACACGTGCAGCTATCCATGCTGCACCAGCTAAGACGCTCTGGATGTGTATCAACCAGCCACTATCTCCAAGTAAAGATACTGAAGCAGACATACTACTAAGATTACCTCCTCCCCAGGTCCAACCACCGTGTCTCTGCAGAATCCATATATACATACATATATCTTTATGATAATAAGCAACATTAAAATATTATATATCATACTGTATCCCCTCAATGAAATCTGTCAAGAAAGTTACTGGATATTCAGTACTCACCAAGAACGATGATCTCCCATCAGATGATGTTGTACCGTGCATATCTAAATAATCTCTAACGCGGAAAAGCTCTCCCTCATTGCATGTATGTTGTCTATGCCAAAGAAAACAATCTGAAGAAAGAAACATAGTCACTAAAATCATGATATTCCAGAAGATCAAGACTTCAATAATTAAACCACCAAGATCATTCACTAACTTCAGATTGAAAATAATTGGAAGATGATTCTGAGCCACCTCCCATTGCTCCATTGGCTAATGCATTCTTCCTAGGTCTTGCATCGGCAATATAAAGCTTCCTAAGAAGTAAAAAAAAAAAAAACGAGATGAGATAAGTGCATCTTTGTGAATAGAAACCACATGAGTTGAGTTCAACACATACTTGTAAAAGAAAAAAACAAACAAAAAAAAAACTGTCAACCATATTGGAAATCTAACAACAGGTATTTTAATAGTAACCAAACAGACATTTTGATGCATTTAGAAGATAATCTAGCGTCCAGAAAGGCCAACAAAAGTGCCAATTCCCATTTGTGAGATGCATTCGTGATTCATAAATTTTAACTCTTTATAACGAAACATAAAATACAAGACGAATAAGAGTTAACCAGATTAAGCTCACCTTCGTTCTCCCTTAGCACCAGGTAATTGAGAGCAGAATGCAGCAACAAGTTTTTCATCAAGACTACTGTTGGGTAAAATAAAACAAATTAATAGTCAGAATCTACTGCTTCGAGAAATTTGAAATCCAAAACTAAAACTAAAAAGTTATCAAAAATGTCTCGTCGTGAAATTGAAAGTTCGATATACCTCCTCATATTCATCATAAGACCCACTAAAGGTTGTGATGAGCGTGCAATCACAGCTCCACTTCCTGCAATCAAGGTTTGAGATCAAAATCAGCATATCATTTTTTTTTCCCCCATCAGCATATCATTTTGGAAGCATTACTACCACAATTAAAATGGAAGCAACCAAAATATCTGCCTTCCTACCTGGCTGACACCACGTGATCACAGGTAAGCGACATCTTGCCCGGAAAGAACACGCCTGGAGCAGCTCTTCATCATTATCAGCAACAGTGACTTGTTATCTTTTATTATTTATCAATACTCAATAGGAACATGGTCTTTACGCGCAAAACAAGACATGGCAAATCAGTGAAGAGGATTTTTCTGGAAAGCTCGTAAAGTATGAACACAGAAGCACTCAAAAGTCTAGAAGGTATTGAATATTGATAGAGACTTCTTTAAATCCCGGACAAGATATCGGTGTCCTACCTTATGGATTTTGGAACCATAAAAGCAAATGGATAAGTCTGACACAAGTTGTAATTGGAGTTCAAGTCGCTTATCCGCCACAGCTCGTTGGACAATGTGAACGAACCATCTTCAATCATATCCATTGATGCTCGTATTGAACTTCTTCCGAGAAGACGGAAATATTCATTAAGCAATCTTTCCTTTGGGTTTGCGTTACCAAATTTGGAAGGACCGCATGCAAAAGTATATAGATCCCATACTCTCTCTGGCTTGCTACACTTCAGTAATGCATCAAACACAATACGTCTCTGCAAATGTAAGATTTGAAGGTTATACAGAATTTACGGAGAAATGAGTAAGGCAGCATAAGAAAAAGTGAGAGTTTCACCTGCTTGGTGCGAGGACGAAAGCCATAAACAATTATCCTCATGTCTTTGCCTACAACATGCAGGTGATCATAATATATAATGTCAAGTAAGACACAAGATGCATCAAATAAAGATGTACGAAAAGTAGAAAAAACTTCAACCAACATCACTGTGGGAAGATGTCCACTGTCCAAGATAATATTGGGACGTCAAGAATCAAGGAAAAAAAAAATGAAACACAATTCAACATCATAGCGAATTTTGAGCTATGACGCGAAAACCAGACAAACAAAACTTATGCAAAATCAGTTCTATGAAACTATTAAATCCGGAAACATACCAGTGACCTGTAAAAGACGTCTTGGTGGATTCTTGTCAGACTGACGGGGGCTTGACTGAACTTTCAGCACCTATGTACACATCACCCATGAAATCAGAAAATACATAGAATTAACAATGTAAAACCCTAGAGCCTAACTTAATTAGTATTAATCACATAGCTCTGTCCCCAGGGATACAGCAACTGACCATTTTGTTAAACTTCTCAATGGTTGCCAATGGAATGGTTCCAAGTGGAATGACTTTTCTGGTTCCTTCACTCTTCACAAAGAGAAACAAAGAATATATTGATCAACAGTACTTAAAAACTAAAGGCCTAATGCTGAAATAGTGAATATAAGTAAGTTCAAGACATGTATACTACATTTTAAAACTATTACATTGGCCAGAAAAATAGATCAAATGCATATAAGAAACAGAGGAAAGACGATATCATACCAGAAAAAGAATACGGAAATTTGTCACCAATAGAGTTCCTGCTTCGTCGGTGTTAATAAGAACAACTCCATAACCCTGTAAACAAGGTCCAAAATCATATTCTTCACACTATTATCATGGACAAATGCCATAGCCAATACTGGATTTACCGTTAATTTACGAAGAACACGAGTGAAGCAAATTGCATACCAAGTCTCAAATTCAATAACCGGATATGGTAACAAAAATTCATAGATGGAAAATTCGAATAAAAGAGATCACTTTGACCAACTCTAAAAACATACCTCCTCGACGATGACCCTCTCCGATTCCAGCAAGCAACTCAAATTCGAGAAAGAACCTGAACCTGACCCTGAAGCTGACTGCGACCCATCAAAAAGAGACAACCAAAGCAGAATTCCATTAAACCTTTTGAGCAATCAATTTCGTATCCAAATTATGAGCTTTTTGCATATAGTTCGCATAGAGAAAGGCCGAAGCGAGGAGAGTATTGTTCGAGGCTCGCAGTAGCGTCAAAGCGCGGGAGTTCGGAGTCAGCAAGAAAGAGTTCGGAAAGCCCACGTGAAGCCCAAGATAGTTCAAATTCGAGCCGTTTCGGTCAAGTTGTAACTTACATGATTAATGCGGATCAATATGATTATGAGCAGTAAATGACCGCATTAATCATGTTTTTCTCTATAAAAATAAATCTCAAACGCATGTGTTTGGTTAATCAATAATCTCTGAAAATCCAATCCATTGTATATATATGTCTTAATCTCTTCATAAACATGGAGATTCCAAGCAAGCCATATATAAAACTAGGTCCACTAAAGCTTAGGCACTTCAAAAGCAGTCTATTATTGACACATTACTGTTCAATTGACATTCAAAAACAGAGAAATTATGCTCCATGGAAACTTCGTCATTCCCGCCGCCTTCGCCGCAAAACCAGTCCTCGTCGAAGAATTAGCTCTTTCACCACCACCACGATCTTTACCTTTACAATAACCGCGATTTCCCACTTCTCCTTGCGATCAAGCCAATGATGATACTTCTTATCATCTTCTTCCTCAACAAAGCTAACTCTTTTCACTTTACTCTTCTTCTTCTTCCCATCCATGTTAAGTGTATTCACCTTCACCACATTGAATCCATAAAAAACAGAGTTTGAAGAAGAGATCGATTTGGTTAATCTCAAATTTGCATCCCAAATCGATTTGGTTAATCTCATCAATCTCAGAAATCTTCATGGCGAAGAAGAGAGACTAATCAAAGCTTATCAAATATCAAAGACCCATTGATTTCATCAACCAAAAGCTAGTCTTTTGTTATTGTTTTCAAACGAAGAGAATCCTAGCGATGTCAAATTGATGGTATCGAAACCCCAAATATTTTGAAGCGAAGAAGAAGAAAAAGTTGGATCGGGTCGTTAATGGGTCGGCCGGGTTTAGGTTAATTTTTATTAATTTCTGTTTAGTTTTGGTTAAAGTTTGTTTTAAAATGGTTAAGACTGAATTGGTGTACCCTAAACCGACGAAACCCAGATACGTGGGTTTATAGATCTCTAAGTATTAATTCGGGGAGATTTAGCTACTGAACTTACGTTTCGGGGAGAAATACGAACAAAATATTGTTTTTAGGGGCATATAGACCGGAATTAAAGTTTGGGCTCTATCTGTTATGATGCGATACTTCTCGTGGGGAAATAGACCGTTTTTCCAATTTAAACGGAGTAATGGTTAGTTAGATTTTTATTAAACTTGTGAACTATCAAACCGTATATAAAACCGTTAAAAATGATTAAATAAATACAAATATTCATAAGTTGACATAATTCCGTTTGGTTTCGCCATGTTCCATTATATCCTATACCCGTTCTCAAATTCATGTCGCATAAGAGAATGCATTTCTTAGATGAGACAATTTATTTGATATAGTTTTTTTAAATTTATTTGATAAACTTGCTCCATAATTTTTAAAAACGAATCTTAACAAAAATATTGACAAAAAAAAAATCTTAACAAAATCTTAAAAAGAAGAGATTCATGGTTTAATGTGAATAAATTTTAGATAATTATTTTGAATTAATTGTAATTAATCTGTAAATCTTTTAACAACTTGTAATTTAAACTAGTCATTTTGGACGTATGCATAAATGCATAATATTTATATACACAAAATTATAGGTTTTAATTTGTGGCTTCAATCTTTAACAAAAAAAAACTAATCTTAACTGCAAATTTTAAATTTCTGATGACGAAAATATTAAAAAAATATCTAAAATTTTCTATGATCTCATAGATTTTGGTATTTTTCCATTAAACTTATACTTATGCAAATTTTCAAATATGGTTATTATGATTGTTCAAATACAATTAATGAGCTGTTAAAAAAATCTTATTAATGTTTCTTTCCAAAAAAAGAAGCTATTCAGATTTAAAAGACAAAAAAAGAATATTGGTGTGAAAAATATTTTCTCATTTTGAAATATTTGCATTGAAAATATTTACATTGATATTTAAAATTATATTTTAATGTTTTGATGAAAAAGAAAATAATCAAATTTAGAAGAATGTATATTCCAAAGTGTGTAAAAATTTGATACGAAATAAAATAATTTATTTGATATGAAATATTTTAATTTATTTGGCTCTAAATAAAATGATTTGGAGATATAGTAGCTATTATCATACGTTTTAAAAAAATATTTTATTTTATATAATTCAAATTTAGTTTAGTTATATATTTAAAATAATGAAAACGACCTATTTAAAAAAACAATATTTCAATATTTATATCATTTAAATTCTAATTAAAATGTAAAATATTTTAATCTATACTGGAAATATTTTCTAGATATTTACAAATCTAAAATCGAAAAATTATTTGTTGGATATGCTATATTTTAAAGGATGGAAGTATTTAGTTTAGATTATATATGACAAATATACTAAATATTTTTTCATATTTGGAAAATCAAATTTTAAAATCTTTTTTTCTTGTGTACTAATCAGAATTAATTAACATAGATTTATTAAGGAAATTTTTTAAAATCTAGAGTACCTGTTTTTTAAAAAAGATATTTCAAAATATATATCATTTAAATTCTAATTAAAATGTAAAATCTTTTAATCTTTTTTCAAATTTTAAAAAATCAATGGCATCCTATGTAATAGAATTTCGCCACAATATCATCAGAGTTTATTGCAACGGGGGTCCATGTTCCAATTTTGATCATAGAGATTGAGAAATTCATACCTTTTAGTTTCTCATAACTCTTAAGAAGAGTTGAGGTCTTTGAGTTCTCTGTTTGTTGATGAGGTCATGTGTAGTTTCTATTGAGGTAAGTTTCAATCTTGTTGATAAGTTCCGGAGTCGTGGTTAGAGGCGAGTTTAGACGTGGAACCTGACAATACATTGAGAATAAATCATAACTGTGCATTCCAAATACCCCAAAATTGTTAATAGTGTTTATGTTGAAGTAATAGTGTTACAGCAGAATAAAGAAAGGTAATAAAACCTCAACGTGCAATAACAATACAGTTAAACCTCTATAAATTAATACTCGATAAATTAATAAACACGATAAAATAATAAATTTTGCTGGTCCTAAGTCGGACCAGTGTAAAAATTAACCAAATTCGATAAGATAATAAGATAATAATTTTTTTCAAATCCCTATGTAAAATTATGGCCCCAATAGTATCATAAATTAATAATCATAAAAACTACTAAAGATTTTTGTTGGTAATATATATATGTAAAGATAAAATATTATTTAGTAGTTTTTAAAAATGAATTTCTATTCATAAAATAGCCAAACTTTTATGTAAGTTTTCAAAATTATGAATAAGTATAATTTTTATTCGAATAATCGTATAGACCGTTCAAGTACAACAATTGAAGTCACTATGTTACATATTTTTTTTGTATATGTGAATTCATCTATAATTTTTGTTATTTTTGTTAAAAAAAATTATTTTTTCTTCTATATATTAAATATTCAAGTCTAAAACTACCAAAGTTCTAGTATCCAAAGCATTACTTTTATTTAGATCAAATTATTTTCTCTCATATTTTTTATTTTTTATTTTAAACTCTCTATAAATTAATATCACTATGAATTAATAAATTATCATGGTCCTAACATTATTAATTTATAGAGGTTTTACTCTATCCACAAATACAAGGAAACTAGTTATTGATAGGGTAATGACTATTTAATAACTCTAATAAAGTACTAACAATATTCACAAATATTATTTTTTTAGTTACCATAAAATGTTTGTTAAGTTGTTTTTTCTCATGATCTAAAACGTTCACTAATAACTCCAAGTTGTTAATCTTTCATTCTTGGTGTATCACACAGTTTTTTATATAAAATGTATACTAACAACCAAAACTACTTTTTGCTTTGTTTTGTTAATATCATAACACATTATGTTGTATAGATACACAACAGTGACACTAACACATTACTAGACTACACGTTATGGTCAACCTAATATCTAAGTTTTGTTATAGTTTTATAATAGTCTTAAATACTAAAACATATTTTTTGTATTATATTTTATGATAAATTATTAAACTATTAAACTTTCCATTATATTTTAAGAAAATGGAAAGATGGAGAGGGATGTGGGGAATAATCAAGGAGTGAAGTTATTGTTGAAGGAGATACATATTTCTAATTGTACACATGTCCTATAGTAAAAACATACAGGGAATAAACGTAAATGATGAGATGAAACAAAAAAAAACAATTAAAAAACTGAAATTAAACTAAATTTATGTGGCGTCTAACCATTAAAACAAAAATACAACTTTAATTCATAAAACCCTACAATTGTTTTGATATTGTCGTTATACCACTTTTTATTTTTGTTTTGATATTGTCTTTGATATTTTCTTTTGTTCTTCAATTAATCGGCACTTTGATATTGTCTTCACGAATTTATATTTTGATGGAAAAATTAAGAACTATATTCAATCGGTTTAGAAGTTTTGGTTAGACTCAAATTGAAATCGGTTTAGAGATTTAAATTGGTTTGATTCAATTTAATAAAAATTGATAGGTCAAATGGGTAAACCATTGAAACCATTGACCCATTACAACCCAACTCATTTGATCCATCAATCTATTTGACTCAATAACTCATTTGATCCATCAACTCATTTGAGTCAAAATTTTCAACTCATTAGGGTTCATGGGTTGAGTTGAGTTAGGTTGACCCATGAATCTTGACTCATTTTGACACCCCTATTTGTACTCATGACATGTATTTTTCCTATTTAGTTGATAATTTATTCATGTTTATACTTAATATCTAGTTGAATTTGATCAGAAATTTAATTTTTATATTAGAAATGGATATTGATTTTTGATTGTTTTATGGAGAACTTGTGTTTCATTGGCTACGTTTATGTTTATGTTTGAAACTGAATATGTTTGAGTTTGATTATGGTCTTAACTCTTAAGATGAAAGCCAAATATCTGATAAAACATAACTAACAATATCTGAGAGAGAACAATCAGAGAGATCCTACGTTGAAAAAGAAGATGACGAAGAAAGAAACGTTTTCTTTTTGTGAAATGAATCTTAAATTAGTTCTAAAACCAAATATATATAGAGAATATTTTCTAACAACTTAAAACCCTAAAACCCTAATTCTTCTCAAGATCACGCTTTATCTATATGAAAAAAAATTACCAAAGAAAGAACAAAAACAGATGATGAAACAGAACGAAGAAGAGAGTACGAGAACACAGAGGAAACACGAGAAATAGAGAGGAAAGAGTAGAGTACGATGCAGAAAAACAGAGAGAATTGAGAAAAAGTAGACGATACCTCATCAAGAAATCTGTTACTGATGCTGCCACCTTGAGATTCTTCTCGTGATCTCTTCATGGCTATTTTCTCTTTGTTGCTTTAGCTTTTCTTTGTCACTGCGTTTTCAGATTTGCCTCTCTAAAAGAATATATATAGCACGTTTTTTGTTGGGTTATATTTATGCTAATTCTTCTGTTTAGGGTTTCTAATTGTCTTTAGGTCCAATCAGGGCCCGTCAAAGTCCAGATAATAAATGGTTAACGTATGATATATCATCTTATCAGGGTATGGCATTATTATTTTTAACTAATGTATGGTATTAAATTAACTATTAGTCAGATTTCTTCTAATGGTCATCATAGTTAAATGCTAGCTCAAATATCTGCTCATATTCATCCACAAAGTGAACATGGAGCCCCTCTTTCAAGTCTTGTGGGAGCGCCTCAAAATCTCTCCGGTTTAGAGCTGGAAATATTATCGTCTTGATCTTATTCCGTCTCGCAGCTAAAGTCTTCCCCTTCACCTGAGTGAGAGAGAGAGAGAGAGATTTGTTGTATTAGAAAGAACTTAATACAAATTTGTAACCAAAAAGCTAAAAACGGAGTAAATTCTAGTGTGCCACTTACGCCGCCAATTGGAAGAATTCTACCGGTTTGAGTGACTTGTCCAGTCATTGCAAGATCTTTCTTCACAGGCTTCTTCATGGCAAGTGATAGCAAGGAAGTGATCATGGTGCAGCCTCCGCTTGGACCGTCATTTTTACTGGCACCTGTAACATGTAGATGAAGCTTGGAATCCGCAAAGAACGGGTTCTCGGGTTGTTTCTTGAGCAAGAATCTTCTGGCAACCGTGCTAGCGTTCTGCACACTTTCTTTCATCACATTCCCAAGCTGACCCGTACATTACTTTGAGGCCGCCTTTGCCTTTCTCTTCTTCAATTACTTTCGTCTCTATGTACCCTATTTCTTTAGACGATAGGCCCACTGTAACCCCGACCGGGATCTGCTCATAGATCTTTCTTACTTTGGTCTCGAAATAAATCGGGTTGCCAACATAATCTTCAAGGTTCGTTTTGTCAATCGAAACCTTTTTAGCCGTTTCAATGTGTCGTATCGGATGTATCTTCTCGTACTAGTTTAAGAGCACTCTATGCATAAGAAGTCACTTATGTTAGATTATCGAGTTTCCATATCAATACTAATTAGCAACATATAGTTTATCTCATGTCTCTTTTATTCTATAGATTAGGTCACTTAGGAGTTTGGAAAACGTTCCCATTAACTTTTGTAGCAAGTGTTCCATTAACTTTTGTAGCAAGTTACCTTGCGGTAAATCTTCTCAATATGCTTCTGGAGAGACCTAACTCCTACTTCTCTGCAGTAATTTTTTTATCAAGAAACCAAGAGCCGCATCGCTTACATCAACCTGGTAACAGCGAAAAAAAAAACCATGCAAAAATCCATATAGCATATATGAACACATTCAAACATCAGAAAATGGTTTTGCGAGTTAGACCTCTTCAGGCTTAATGCCACAAAGAAAACCTGTAACCAAACACTTGGATTAGACTCTATAAGTTCAAAATTACAAATCAGATGAGAAAATTTTCATCAAGAAAAGAAACCTTTGATAGGTCAATGGAAACGTCAAGATAGTGATCCATAAAATTTGCATTCAACTCTGGATCAAGAAGCTCCAACAAGGCGTCGACGGTTTCACGAGTGATGTGTGTTCCAAGCTAAACAACCGAGGAAACTATAAACAACTATTGCAACTACTAACATAAAATTCTTGAATAATACAAACCAATTCATATAGTAATAACCTTATCAAATTAAGAAACAATATATATATAGAGAGAGACCAACCTTGTGGAGTGCCTCTAAGTTTTTCAACGGCAATGTGTTGTATTATTCTTTCTTTTACATTAGATAAGCCATCATGATCCCTGTCAAGAATCTTTTCTGCACTCATGACATGACAATTAATTCTCACCACTGCAAACAAAATTAATCAAATAATTTTCATGCTACTTTTTAAGCACATGAGCATGATATATGAATTGAATCTATTATTGTATATAGTTTCATTTGTGTTTATTTCTCATTATATAGTTTAATGGAGTCTGTATAGAATGGTTTAGCTTGGTTTAGAGGCTTTGGTTTAGGCCTGGTCAAATGTATATAAACCCCCAATTGTATAGTTTTACTTTAATTAAGGAGAATGAGAGTTTTTACTAATATGGTATCAGAGCGTAATCTCTCTCTCTCTCTCTAACGACTTTTCACGGCTTTCCTTCGCCGGAGAGTTTGTTTTCCGTCGTTCTTCTTCTCCGATCCCGTTCTTTGGTTGTAGCTCTTTTACGGCTTCTTTTTCTTTCGATTCCGTCTCCGATCTAGCTCGATTTTGATTTCTCTACTCGATTTCAGCTGTTTCAAATGGGAAAACGAAAGACAACTTCGAAGTATCGCTCCTCTACACCAGATCCGCCGATCGCTGACACTCCGATCTCTACTGCCAAGACTCGTAGCTCATCGCCGATGCGTGTTGTCTCCGGATCCACACATCCGCCAATCGCTACTCGATCTCGGTCATCTTCTGTTCCGTTTGAAGTTTCGAATTCTCCGGATAACATCCACAGTCCTTATCATCTTCACAGCTCCGATCATCCAGGTTTGGTTCTTGTTCCTGATCTCTTGGATGGAACGAATTATGGAACCTGGATTGTTGCTATCACGACTAGTATCGAAGCTAAGAATAAACTAGGTTTTGTGGATGGTTCGATAATTCGTCCTGATGAACATGATCCATACTATCTGATTTGGAAGCGTTGTAACAGTATGGTGAAGTCCTGGCTCTTGAACAGTGTGTCGAAGCAGATCTATTCAAGCATTCTCTACTTTGCGACTGCAAAAGAGATTTGGATAGATTTGCATACTCGATTTCATAAGTCCAATCTTCCAAGGCTCTACAAGCTTCGCCAACAGATTCATTCTCTTCGTCAAGGTAACATGGATCTGTCTACATATCACACGAAGACTCAATCATTGTGGGAAGAACTGTCAAGTCTTCAGGTTGCTGCGAGAACTGTTGATGATTTATTGGCTGAAAGGGAAACTAACCGTGTCATTGATTTTCTCATGGGTCTCAATAGCACTTATGATACAGTACGGAGTCAGATTTTGATGAAGAAAAGCTTGCCTACATTGTCTGAAGTCTACAACATGTTGGATCAAGATGATTCTCAAAGGTCCGCTTGTCTTTCTCCTGGTACTGTGGACTCTTCAGCTTTTCAGGTTTCACAGCAGTCTTCTCAGAGCACATCTTCTGGTGGTTTTCAGTTTCAGAGGAAAGACAAACCAATTTGCACATACTGTGGTCGCACTGGTCATGTTATGGACAAGTGTTACAAGAAAAATGGGTATCCTGTTGGTCATCCACGATTCAAATTTTCTCAGTCACCTTCACCAAGTGCAGCAAATGTCATAGTTGATGGCAACATGGAACCTGCTAAAGTGGTTGAGCCTGTCAAGACCAGTGATGATCTTTCCACAGAACAAATGCAGAAGATTGTCTCCTTTCTCAATACCAGAATCCATAGCTCTACTATCACACCTGAGGTTCATTCTGTTTCAGTGTCTTCCCTCCCTTCTTCTTCCACCAATGGCCCAACACCTGGTAACTTTTATCCCTCTATCATTTGTTCTTTTACCAGTGTTGATAGGCCCTATGCCTGTTCTACAAATAGCAATCTTATAGCTATAAATGCTTGGGTGATAGACACAGGAGCCACTAATCATATCTGCCATGATAGATCTTCCTTTTCCACTTTTCAAACTATTGAAAACACCAATGTTAATCTTCCTAATGGTGGCCTAGTGAGCATTGTTGGAATAGGAACCATTCTTTTGGGTAGACATCTAGTGCTTCATAATGTCCTTTTCATTCCCCAATTCAAATTCAATCTTTTAAGTGTCAGTTGCTTGACCAAATCTATGGGCTGCAAAATTTGGTTTGATGAAAATTCTTGTGCGCTTCAGGATCTTTCTCGGGACTTAATGATTGGCTTGGGTAGACAGGTGGCTAACCTTTACTTTCTGGATATTGAGTCTGTCGATCAACCTTTAAATAAAGACTCTCTGGTAGCTGCTTCTGTTCTTTCTCATGACCTTTGGCATAAACGGTTAGGTCACCCCTCCTTTTATAAGCTTCAGTCTCTTTCTTCTCTTTTACATTTTAAAAAAGAACCAAAAATACAAAAAGATTCACATTGTAAAACTTGTCATTTGGCAAAACAAAAACATATTCCTTTTATTTCTCATCAAAATATCTGTAAAACTCCTTTTGAATTGGTTCATATAGACACTTGGGGTCCTTTCTCTACTTCTACTCATGATGGTTTTAAGTACTTCTTAACCATTGTTGATGATCACTCTAGGGCTACATGGGTCTATTTAATGAAATCCAAGTCTGATGTTTTGCATATCTTCCCTTCTTTTATAAATATGGTAGAAACTCAATTTGAGACTAGGGTTAAAGGGGTTAGATCTGACAATGCTCATGAATTCAATTTTACTCAGTTATTTCAGTCCAAAGGGATTATTCATTATCATTCTTGTCCTGAAACACCCCAACAGAATTCTGTTGTAGAAAGGAAGCATCAGCACATTCTTAATGTTGCTAGATCCCTTCTATTTCAGTCTCATCTTCCTCTTTCTTTTTGGGGAGACTGTGTTCTCTCTGCAGTTCATTTAATCAATAGGCTGCCGGCTCCTGTGTTAGATGATAAAAGTCCTTTTGAGGTTTTAACTAAGAAGACACCTAACTATGAAGAGTTAAGAGTTTTAGGTTGCCTTTGTTATGCTTCAACCTCACCCAAGAATAGGCTTAAATTCGATCCCAGAGCTCGTGCATGTGCTTTCCTTGGTTATCCTTCAGGATACAAAGGGTATAAATTACTTGATCTGGAAACTAATGATGTGTTTATTTCCAGACATGTAGTGTTCCATGAGGAGCTCTTTCCCTTTGCTAAATCAGATTTATCTCAGGAATCAAAAACATTTTTTCCTGATCTGTTTAGCTCTTCTCCTATGTCTCCTATTATTTCTGATAAGGATGCTTCTCCATCCTTATCTTCTGTAGAGATTATGCCTTCTGCTAATCCTACTAATGTCCCTGAACCTTCTGTTCAAACATCACATAGGAGAACAAAGAAACCTGCTTATCTTCAAGACTACTACTGTCATTCAGTAGGGTCTTCAACCATTCATGAAATTGCCAAATTTCTTTCTTATGATAAAGTGTCAGAGCTTTATCTTTCATTCTTGGTTTCCATAGACAAAACTAAAGAACCCTCAACCTACACTGAAGCAAAGGAACTTCTTGTGTGGTGTGGAGCTATGGATGAGGAAATTGATGCTTTGGAAGTCACTCATACTTGGGAAATATGTACCCTGCCTCCTAACAAGAAACCCATTGGATGTAAATGGGTGTACAAAATCAAGTATAATTCAGATGGCAGCATTGAGAGATTCAAGGCTAGGCTGGTTGCTAAGGGCTATACACAGCAAGAGGGCATTGACTTCAATGATACTTTCTCTCCCGTATGTAAGCTGACTTCAGTCAAGCTCATTTTGGCCATTTCTGCAATTTATGGGTTTACTCTCCATCAGCTTGATATTTCTAATGCCTTTTTAAATGGAGATTTAGATGAGGAAATATACATGAAACTTCCTCCTGGATATGCTACCAAAAAGGGGGACTCTCTTCCACCTAATGCTGTTTGTAGGTTAAAGAAGTCCTTATATGGCCTTAAGCAGGCTTCCAGGCAGTGGTTTCTGAAATTCTCTGTTACTCTTACTGGTTTGGGTTTTGTGCAATCTCATTCTGATCACACATGTTTTCTTAAAATCACTACAGAGATTTTTTTGTGTGTTTTGGTCTATGTTGATGACATCATTATTGCCAGTAACAATGATGCTGCAGTTGATGAATTGAAGTCTCAGCTTAAATCATTCTTCAAGCTACGTGATCTTGGTCCACTCAAGTATTTTCTTGGCCTTGAAATTGCTAGATCCGCTGCTGGCATTCATGTTTGTCAGAGAAAATACGCTTTGGATCTTCTTGATGAAACAGGTTTATTAGGCTGCAAACCTTCCAGTATCCCTATGGATCCTAGTGTTAAACTTGCATCTGATTCTGGAGGAGATTTTGTTGATGCTAAAGCATACAGGCGACTCATTGGCAGGTTAATGTATCTCCAAATTTCTCGCCCTGACATTACTTTTGCAGTTAACAAGCTCAGCCAATTCTCTGAAGCTCCTAGACAAGCTCATCAAAAGGCTGTCTACAAGATTTTACACTACATTAAGGGTACTATTGGTCAAGGCCTGTTTTATTCTTCTAAGTCTGAGCTTCATCTTCAAGTCTTTGCAGATGCTGATTGGGAATCTTGTTTAGACACAAGAAGATCTACTAATGGTTATTGCATGTTTCTGGGCACTTCTCTTATTTCCTGGAAATCAAAGAAGCAGCAGGTTGTCTCCAAGTCATCTGCTGAGGCTGAGTACCGAGCACTATCCTTTGCAACAGATGAGTTGGTGTGGCTTAATCAATTCTTCAAGGAGCTTCGGATTCCTCTCAGCAAACCAACTCTTCTATGGTGTGATAACACTGCTGCTATCCATATTGCTAATAACTCAGTCTTTCATGAACGCACCAAGCACATCGAGTCTGACTGTCACAGTGTCAGAGAAAGGTTAGTTGCAGGTTTGTTCAAATTACTTCATATAAATACACATCTCCAGCTTGCAGATCCTTTCACAAAGCCACTATACCCGACTCTATTCAAGCAAATGATAAATCAGCAAAACCTGTAATTTCCCCAGGGAAATACGGTCAACCACTCAAGGTAGTTACAGGCGATAGTAAAGTCGTTACCGGTCTTAAACACCTCCAATTTCGTAAGTTCTTCATCAATAACTTGCAATACACGTTTTGGGATTTTTAGCTTATTAGGCTCAATCCCTAAACTTTTGCTGCAGAGAGAACTATTGCTTTTAGATATTATGATCATGATATAATCTCACTTGAAGATAATCTTACGATGGTACTTACCACAAGAAGATTTATCATCTTTTTAATAAACCGGATTACTTGAAGGTTTTGTCAAACAAACAATAGACCTATTCTTTCATTTATCAACATACGCATATGTACTAACGAAGATTTGGAGGGTAGCTGAAGGTGGACGATGGAAGATCTTGGCGTTAGATTAAAGGAGTTTGTTATTAACAACAAAACGTTTAATGATTAGGGTTTTGATTTCTGTACTCACAGAAACAGAGATAAAATTATCATAATTAGTAGAAACGTATTACAAAATCCCCAGTTGCTGATTCAAGTATCTTCATAATAATGGAATATCAACCTGTTTGAGATGATCTCAGCATTAAAACGTAACACTAATATAATAGACTAATCGTTAAACTGCTTAGACCATCTCCTATTGGATCTTAACCTTATTTTAAATTAAAATTTCACTATTTGTAAGTTAAGAAAAGTTATACAATATCATAACAAATTGTACAATTTGAGATTTGTTCTTAAAAAAGGGTTTGGAGATTTTGGACATACAAAATTTTGCAGAAAAGTGTGTGTGAGAGAGAGATAAAAAAACGATAACGTGAACCGGCCTATTAACAAAATAAACCAAATAGTAGATCCGAAAACAGACTTGTCATGAAACCATACATCATTGATCCATATAACAACAAAACCCTAATAATTATGTTTACCAATCTTCTTCTACGTCCATACCAGGAAGCACTTCCCAGTTGCTGCTGTGTATATATGGAATTTTCTGGTACTCTTTGATGTGATAGTTTCCATCAACATTTGTCTGGTCCTTGTACTGTCTCTCCTCTTCTTCAATCAATGTTGCTACAAACGGTCCACACGGGGGATACATTGGGACATTGTTAGTTTGTGTATCAGCTACTGCAGCATATGCTTGACTCTGAACTATCTCCCTTATGCTTTGCATCTTTCGAATCTCGTCTTGGTTCATCTGATTATGATACTGTGAACCGGTGAAATCTATTTGCATGTTATAAAGCTCGTTAACCACCTGAGACGATGGTGGGATACCTTGCATCCCAAACAACTCATTAGCATTGTTATAATTCAGACTATTGGCTTGACTATATGAGTTTCTTTGCCATCCACCGTTAGTCCTGAACTGCGGTGCTATGTTAAAGTTTCCTTCTCCCACTCCCACGCCACCAATTCCTATCAAAGTAATGGTTTTTCTTTCTTTTAAGTCTCTCACTCAAATAAAAAATGATTAGCGTAAGGTCCAAGGTAAAGTACCTTGAGAATACTGATGATGCTGAAGGCCATAGTTGACATTAAAGCCAACTGTCTGGCTATGGCTGTTGCAAGATGAGTTGTTGTTTTCGAAGCCGATGTCGAAGAAAAGAGATTCTTCTACCGGGAAAGGGACGTTATAGAGTTTGGACCAGAAGCTATTAGTCAGAAGCTTCTCCAAGTTCTTTTGCAGAACTCCGGGAGGAAAATGAATTGTATGTCTCCTGTTAAATAGAAAATGTAAGGCTTTGACTCACTTTCAACGTTACTCAAAGTAGAAAAAATGATCCAAGTTAAAGCAGGAAACCTGCAAGTAGAAGCCTGATTGTCGGTGAAATCGCGATCCAACTGTTTCCATTGAGTGTGTTTTCCTGCCTGTGGATTAGTCTCTATGAAGAATGTTGGACGTTTTCTCAACTGCACATAAACATTTCAAAGGTCATTAATCGAGGCTCATAACTAATTACAAAATGTACATGAGTATGTTTAGTACCTCGATATTGAGGATTCCAGTTTCATCACGTGTATGAATACTCTCTTCAAAAGATGAGACATCATTCCATTGAATCTCGATCTTTCTCTTCAGCCTTGGCATGTTAGTTTCTTCTTCTCCGAAGAGAAACTCCCATATAAGTTTCTTCTTTGCAAAATAGAATTTCGCCACAATATCTTCAGGGTTTATTGCAACGGAGGTCCATGTTCCAATTTTGATCATGGAGATTGGGAAATTCATAGCTTTTAGTTTCTCAGAACTCTTAAGAAGAGTTGAGGTCTTTAAGTTCTCTATTTGTTGATGATTACATGTGTAGTTTTTATTGAGGTAAGTTTCAATCTTGTTGATAAGCTCTGGAGTCGTTGTTAGAAGTAAGTTTAGACGTGCACCCTGAAAAAACATTGAGAATAAATCATAACTGTGCATTCCAAATATTAAAACCAAATCTTATTATATAAAGTATGGTTTTCAAATTTGGACACGTGTACATAAAAAATTTCCTTTTATTTAATTTTTAAAAAATTATAAGAAAACTATACGTATATATCTTATATCAAACAAATCTAAAAATCTAAAAATCTAAAGAAGATAATTATAAAGAAACTATATACATATTTTTAAAAATATTAAAAAGATAATATAAGAAAAATATACGTATATCTTATTATCTAAAAATAGAAATTATAAAATTATTTACTAATTCTAATTTAAGTACTAATTCTAAAAGATATCCTATTTTCTTAAAAATAATGAGAAAAAAGTATTTAGAAAAATACTAATTAAAAATAATTAATAAAACACGATAATTAAGAAACTTATACAAATAATTATTAATCTTAAAAGAAAAATTATACTCATCTCTAAACAAATAGACTGTCTCCTAATTTTTCACCAAACAAAATAGTTTCTTTAAAAACACCACCGCTGCTCCTATTTATTTAGTACTTTTTTTTATAGATACATCATCAATTATTGATGTGTGATATATTTTGTATGAAATTTCTTAAAATACCATGCTTTCAAGTTTTTTTTTGTTGTTGTCAAAGATACTACTATTAGTATAATGTTTGAAAAATACCATAAAAGTTTTTGGTTTTCCATTTGTAAAGAAATGTAAATAAAACGACGGTTTGATATGTGGTTTATATGTGAAATATTTCATGAAGAAGTTGTAGAATCATATTTTACGCAAAATTGCAAACCATGTTTTTATAGATTTGACAATAATAATAATAATAATAATAATAATAATAATAATAATAATAATAATAATAATAATATAATAATAATAATAATAATAATAATAATAATAATAATAATAATAATAATAATAATAATAATAATAATAATAATAATATAATAATAATAATAATAATAATAATAATAATAATAATAATAATAATAATAATAATAATAATAATAATAATAATAATAATAATAATAATAATAATAATAATAATAATAATAATAATAATAGTAATAATGAATGTTCTAGCAAAACTTTTGTTGCTTTGTAATTTACTAGATTATTATAATAAATGCAATAACAAATTTAAAATATAGAAATGAAAATAAGTGTATTAAAACAAAAGGATGAATATATAATCAAATTTTCTCTGTAATTAATAATTTATCTTCTTATTTCTTAAAAATATTTCTATTCACAATAAAAACTTAATATACCTTTCTGTTAAATTTAATTTTATTTTAAACCCGCACATCGGGATGGTCCTAATCTAGTATCTGATAAAACATAACTAACAATATCTGAGAGATAATAATCAGAGAGATCCTACGTTGAGGAAGAAGATGACGAAGAAAGAAACGTTTTCTTTTTGTGAAATGAATCTTAAATTAGATTTTAAACCAAATATATCTAGAGAATATTTTCAAACAACTTAAAACCCTAAAAACCCTAATTCTTCTCAAAATCTCTCTATAAATTATTAATTTATAGAGAGATATTACTAACTTTGTAATTTAAAAGAAATGCTATATCTGAAAAGCAGTTTTTTCTTATAATAAATTTCTTTTTGAAACCAATTATAAGTAGAAAATCAATTATGAAGTTTAAAAAACAACACAAAATTTTTTCAAGGTAGTAAAAATATTAAAATTAAACAAGTTATTAAAATTAAAATTAAACAAATACTAAAAATTAATACAAATTTAAGAAAAACAAAAAATACTAGAGTCATATGCCAATAAAATATTTTACATATAATATATATATATATATTGATAAGTTTATATAATTATTAATTTATAATATTGATGGGACCATATGTTTACGTAGAATTTTCAAAAAATTTATATTATTAATTTATCGAGTATTAATTGATAGAGGTTTTACTGTACCAAAGAAAAAACAAAACAGAGAATGAAACAAAACGAAGAAGAGAGTACGAGACAACAGAGAAAACACGAGAAACAGAGAGGAAAAAGCAGAGTAAAAACAGAGTAAATGCAAAAAAACAGAGAGAATTGAGAAGAGAAGACGATACCTCATCAACAAATATGTTATTGTGGCCACCTTGAAATTCTTCTCGTGATCTCTTCATGGAAATACCTATCTATTTTCTCTTTGTTGTATTAGCTTTTCTTTACCACTGCATATTCAGATTTGCCTCGAAAATAATATATATAGCATGTTTTTTTTGGGTTTAACTAACATCAACGAACCGACATTAAACAAAATATGGGCCTTACGTTTAATCTAGCCCATAATAAATGGGCTTTTCTTTTTTAAAATAATAAAAAACTAAGATTAATCCTAACTGTTCATGATGCTTAATTAAGCTCAGCTATGGCTTCAATGTTTAAACCCATGGCGGCAAAATCCCAGAAAACCTTCATTCTACTAGCAAATCTAATCAAGGTTCCTCCATTAAAAGCTTTCTCTCTCTTAAAGTCTCCAAATTTCCATGGATTTCAACACACACGAATCCATATCAATCCTTCTTCATCTCCTTCTCTCTGGAAACTTATACTCTCACGCTCAATCACTTCTCCTTCAAGTAATCTCCGGAAAAATCCAATCCCAATTCTTCACATCTTCCTCTCTGCTACACTATTTGACAGAATCAGAAACGTCAAAAACCAATATTCGTCTCTACGAGGTAATCATCAATGCCTATGTTCAATCTCAATCCCTAGATTCCTTAATCTCTTACTCCAACGAAATGGTCGATAAGGGTTTTGTTCCTGGATCGAATTGCTTCAACAATCTCTTAACTTTCGTTGTTGGGTCTTCTTCTTTCAATCAATGGTGGTGTTTCTTCAACGAGAGACAAAGCAAAGTTGTTTTGGATGTGTATAGCTTTGGGATTGTGATCAAAGGTTGTTGTGAAGCTGGTGAGATTGAGAAAAGTTTTGATCTTCTTGTTGAATTAAGAGAGTTTGGGTTTTCTCCAAACGTTGTTATCTACACTACTTTGATTGATGGGTGTTGCAAGAAAGGTGAGATTGAGAAGGCTAAAGATTTGTTTTTTGAGATGGGGAAGTTCGGATTAGTGGCTAATGAATGGACTTACACGGTTTTGATTCATGGGTTATTCAAAAATGGGATTAAGAAACAAGGGTTTGAGATGTACGAAAAGATGCAGGAAGATGGTGTTTTCCCTAATCTCTATACTGTACTTATAACTGTGTGATGAATCAGCTTTGCAAAGATGGAAGAACAAAAGATGCATTCAAAGTGTTTGACGAAATGTGTGAGAGAGGAGTTTCTTGTAACATTGTTTATATATGTCTTAATCTCTTCATAAACGTAAATCCATGATTTTCCCGCCAATTTTTTTAAAATTTTTTAACCAAAAATGAGAATGTAAAATTTCCCGCCAAAAACGTAAATCCGTGATTTTTCCGCCAAAAACGTAAATCCATGACTTTCCCGCCAAAATTTTTTATAATTTTTAATCAAAAATGAGAATATAAAATTTCCCGCCAAAAACGTAAATCCGTAATTTTCCCATCAAAAACGTAAATCCGTGATTTTCCCGCCAAAATTTTTTATAATTTTTAATCACAAATGAGAATATAAAATTTTCCGCCAAAAACGTAAATCCGTAATTTTCCCGCCAAAAACCTAAATCCGTGATTTTCCCGCCAAAATTTTTTATACTTTTTAATCAAAAATGAGAATATAAAATTTTCCGCCAAAAACGTTAATCCGTAATTTTCCCGCCAAAAACGTAAATCCGTATTTTTTCCGCCAAAAACGTAAATCCGTGATTTTGCCGCCAAATTTTTTTATAATTTTTAACCAAAAATGAAAATATAAAATTTTCTCGCCAAAAACGTAAATCCGTAATTTTCCCGCCAAAAACGTAAATCCGTGATTTTTCTGCCAAATAATAGTGATATTGATTATTATTAATAGCTTAATGGGTCAACCCATTTAACCTTCTAACCCATCCAATTAAATGAGTTCATGGGTTGACTCAACTCATTTGCTTAAATGAGTTGAGTCAACCCATGAACTCATTTAACTCTAAACTCATTGGGTAATGAGTTGAGTTGAGTTGGTTTAACTATTTTGACACCCCTATTTACGTGTATATTATATTTTCTTTCCTTTTTATAAATATTAATATAGAAAATAGTAGAATTTAAAAAAGGAAAATTTGACTCTATAACCAACAAAAATTTATAAATTAAGAAAGTAGCACTAGAAAAAAAAAAAAGGTGATATTATTTATAATTTATGTAATAAAGACACATTTAGTCCCTCTCAATCTCTCTCTCCCTCTGTTTTTCTCTCCTTCCCTCTCTTCTCTCTGTCTCTCTCTCTTAGTTCCTCTCAATGTCTCTCTCCCTCTGTTCTTCTCTCCTTCCCTCTCTCTCTCCACGTCCCTCTCTTCTCTCTCTCCTCTCTCTTCTTCCCTCCCTCTCTCTCTCTTCACGCACCCTTCATTTTTTTCCTGAGACTGAAAGGACTTTATTGTCTTTTCATACACCACATGTGCTACTCACTTAATTTCCAAGATTATGGTGCTATAAATTTAATAACTTTTTCAAAATTGGCTACTTTTGCAAATCACCCATCTAAAATATACAAAATTAGTAGAATCTTAAAAAAGTTAAGTAGTGATTTTATTGGGATTTTAGTCGACCAATCTCGATTTGCCATCTCACTAACTTTTTTTAAGATTCTACTAATTTTGTATATTTTAGATTCTACCTATAAAAAATCTTTCTTGCCACCCTTAAATTTTTGTTTTCCAATTAACCAAATTGACGTTAACTAAAAAAGGTAAATGAATATTACTTATCTCATGACAAAAAAAAAAGGAATATTACTTATCTCTTTGCCCCTTTAATTGAGCTAAATTAGTTACAAATTTAAATCCAAATGGAATTAACAACATTATCTAAATGCCTAGACCATAATATTTCTTTCCTTTTGTATTATTAATGTTTAAAAATTTGTCTCAACCCATAACTTTGACGGTTCATAGTTATGATAATTGGTTTCTTTTTATTTTTTTAGGGAAAAAAACTAGTTTGACCCAAATATAGAGTTTAATTACTAGAATAACTCATAAAATATAAGGGTTAATCTAGTTATTTTCATGACCAAAATACCCTTTCTCTCTTTGTTAGGAAAAAAAAAAGTCAAGATTACCCTCAATTATTTTTTCAAACGTGGGGAAAATTTTTGGAAAAAAAAAAATCTGTTGTGAAAAGTTTGCGGATTTCATTGTGACAGATTTATTTTTCACGACAGATTTAATATTTTACGACAGATTTTCGGCCCCAGATTTATTTTCTCCCACAGACTTATTTGAATATGGTTACGACAGATATTTCATTTGTTGCAGATTTTTGTTCTTCGACAGACTTATTTTATAATGACGCCTTAGACTTTTGTAATTTTGACAGATTTATTATATTGTGTGGCAGATTTATGTTTCCAGTGGCGTCAGACTTATATTTTTAGGAAAAAATCTGCTATAATGTAGCAGATTTGTTAATGAAAAAATAATTACTAGTTTGACTTATTAGTGATAACAGATTTGTGTTATGTTATGACAGTTTTTTTTTTGTTGACAAAAAATCTGGAGTGTGATAGCAGATTTGTCATAAAAACATAGAAATTGCTAGAATGACGTATAGTCGCAACCGAAATATTTTACGTTATGACAGATTTGTTTTATGTTATGCCAGATTTAAGTTACATTTCTAAAATATCTGGTGTTTGATAGCAGATTTTTTAAATTAAAAATAAATTACTGAAATGATCTATATAGTGATAACAGATTTTTTATATGTTATGACAGATTTTTATTGGGAAAAAGTGTCATAAAAATCATAAACATACAAAAAGTGTAGAAAGAAAGCATAAACTTTACTTGGGGTGGATTAAATGGTTAACTTTAGTTGACTTTTAAAATAATTGTTAACTTTTGTTGATATTGCCAACCAAGATACATCGCAGAGTGACGGATAAATTTAACAGAGTTAAGTCAACATTAATCGTTTTTGTTAAACTGCAAAACAATGTCATTGTCAGAAGTTGGATTCGAACCAGCTACCTTGGAGAGAGACCATTGGCTTTTTGACCACCTGAGCAAGAGTATTTTTCTGACAATTTTACACTAACACCTATATTTATACATCATCGCAACTCTTCTTCATCATCTTCTACCTGTGACGAGATTCATCTTCTTCTGATGCTTGCTTAGATCTCCATAGCCGCCTCTATCTTCAAAACGCAAAACTTCTGATTTTTCACCGGAGGCACCGCCGTCTCCGTCAAGACGCTAATCCCACAGTTCTCCGGCGAGATATTGACAACATTATTACCTTCTCCAAACACAATAATCACGCTTTCAGTCTCCTCAAGAATCGACCCATTATCTTCACCAACATCATTTTCTCTTCTCATCTCCCTCAATCAGAATCCTAATATCTAAATCCTCGGAATTGACTATCAATTTTATTAAGAAATCGTATTTGTTTTTTTTTTATATAATGAAAATGTTGTATTAAGTTTGATTGAGGTTAAATAGTCTTTTTACACAAAATTTGGGTTAGTCTAGTTATCCACTTCCAATGGGAGTCATTTTAGTTATTTTTGCAAAGTTTTGAGTCAATCTGGGTAAAATTCAGATTTGTTTATGTGTTGTTTTCTAAATATTTGAGTTTTCTATAAAATTTTTTTTAGTAAAAAACTAAAAATCTAGTAAATATAAATTTTAAATCAAACTAAATATGTTAATTTAAAATCCTAACTTTTAAATATTACTCTTTGATTCATTTAAACTCATATGTTTTTTTATAGAAATGTTGTATCTTTTTTACTTTTTCTTATATAGTATAATGAATTTATTTATCATAAATAAAATAACAAAGCAAAAAATATATTCAATATTTTTTTTATTATTTTATTATTTATATATATATATATATATAGATTTACATAAATATATAAATATTGATCGCCCCTCTAAATTTTTGTTCTAGATCCGCCACTGCACACACCACTCTATAACACTCCTCGTCAAACTCGTGTCCACACGGTAAAGTCACAATACTTGTTTGGTTGTTCCACCGTCAAATTCTTCCAAACAAATAGTTCACATGTCATTCTCACCGACGACATCACTATTTGATTATCAAAGTCAAAGCTAACATCGTTCTCAACCAATAAGCGCCGACAACCCGTAGAATGGAACAACTTCTCCAAGCTTTTGTTTCAAAAAAAAAAAAAAAAATTCTCCAAGCTGATATGGAACTGCTTTTTCATAGGTAAAGTTAAGCTCTTGTTCATCCCCAAAGTCAAAACCTAGATCTTCTTCTTCAAAGGTTTCTACAAACTGAGGTCGAGCTGCTTCTTCAGTTTGATGGTCAGAGTCAAAAATAACATCTCGCTCATCCTTAAAACCTAAACGCTCTTCTTTAAGCTCCTTTTTTTTCAAGAATATAAAGTATTCTCTTTTTGTATTCCATTCTAAATTATAGAACAATATTTATACATAAAACCAATACTTTAGCATTTAGAAACCTTTTTTTTTTTCCTTTTTTTTTTGTTAAGTAGAATTTTTTATTTTCATTATTAGCCTTTTCCTTTTCATTTTAAACCCAAAAAATTTCATATGTTTTTTTTTTCAACATTTGACATTTCTCTTCTTTACATATATATTTTTTTTTCTTTTCATAAATATCTTAATATAGAAAATATTATAATTACAAAATGTTAACTAATATGATAGCTAAAAATGCTAATTAATGAGATGTCCAACCACGATTGGTCGTTTAAAATCCCACGTGGACGGCCTGAGGAGCTTATAGCCTCGACTTTTATATAGTATAGACTAGATTATTAACCCCCGCGTAGTGGGGGTTTATTGTTATCGATTGTTTTAATATATTTTTGGGCTTTATTATCATTTAAATAGGTATATATTTAGTAATACAAAAGTACTATAATTTTTTAAATATTTTTTAACGGAAATGTTCTTTTATTTATTTTTAACGGAAGTATTTTTTTATTTCTATTTTTAGTATCATTTACGTTATTTCAAATTTTGTTTTGATAAGAAAAAAAAGTTTCTAGGGTAAAATTTGGTATGAAAAAAATTATAAATATGATGTGTCATTTTCTCTTACTTGTTTTACATTATTAAAGATTTTGCTAATAGTAAAGCAATTATAAAAATATTTTCACAAAATATTAGAAATTAATCTACTAAATATGTACACGTTTGAGCGTACCTATATTTGTCTTATCTATTAATAAGTTTTACTATTAATCAAGTAATTGTAGAGTCCCCATATATTTTTGGCTAAAAAGTTGGGTTGACACCTCTTCTTTTTTTATCCTTAATCGCAAGAACTGATTTGATTTTTGTCATAATTTGAAAGATTTTTTGGGTTTGGTAAAATTACGACATCCCAAAAGACGTCTCTGTCAGCTGCTTCAAAAATTAAATCGTGACATGTGATATATAATCCAAGACTGATAGATCACAATCAAGAGCAATAAGAACAATGACAAACAATTTAAAAATAAGTAGTTATGACTACTTTTCTTATTGATTTCCTTGGTTTATATAAGAAAACACCCATAAAAATTTTATCAAGTCCCAAAAGAATAAAGAAAACACCAGAAAATATTCATGAAAACAATAATATCCAAATCTAAAGAGAACTATAAAATCAAAATCTTAAAACATAAACAGCCTAGTTTTCGTGCTGAGAATTCGGCCTTCTCACACACACGGGCTGGCTTGATATTTTTGGCCCATCAATACCCCATCCTCGAACAACAGCATTGTCTTCAAGATGTTGGACATAAGCTGGAAAGCTAGCAAGCAATTTCTCTTCATCTTCCTGGCATCTTCTTGAGGTAAAGCTCTCCACTTCATCAACGACTATGATACCATCTTCTCTCCCGCTTGGTCGTGAACATGGTGTCCATGTAGAACTCAAAAAAAATTAGTGACATATACAGAGAGAAATGTAGCTGTTGATTGGAGGCATAATTAATTCCTTATCGTTCTCTCAGCTCGAATCCGCCAATTTCAGACTCGTATTGCCACACTATTGCCGAAATCTCAAGCATCCAATCCATCTCTTCTCTCTTGCAATCTCTTGTTCCAAATCTTTATCTACAAACCCCCCGATCGAATCTCTTCCGCACTATCTTATGTCACCTCTTTGTTATTGATTTTCGATTTGATTTATTGATTCAAAGATTATACATGAGATTAAAAGTTTTGTGCTGCCCATAAATGGGTGATCCTGACAGCAAGGTGCCCTCGTAATTCAGTGAGCTCTTTGTTTGATCTCTCAAAAACTATACGTTTTGATATTTCAAGTATCTATGTTCCATAATCAATTTTAGATGGCTATTTTTACATAAAATTAACCACTACTTCAGAATTTAGAAACTTTTGTTTTAAACTAAAAGTTTTTCCGACCATCATTAACTTATTTTTCGTTGTGTTGTTAATTGAATATTTTTCCATTTTGTTGTTATAGTGGTATTTTTCTTCATCTTTTAGCATTATTTTCTCTTTCTGTTTAAACTAAAACTTAAAAAATTCTTATACTAACATTAACATGTTTTTTAGGTTTTTGAATATTTGAAAAGTTTCCTTTAAAAAAATATTTGAACGATTTAGCATATATGGACAATTTTACATTTAATTGTATTTGGAATTTAACATATAATCTCTCTCTTTTTTTTAACATATAATCTCATAGCAAATTTTCATATTATTAACAATATGTTACCACGTTTTTGGAATGGTAATATTTTAGTTATTGATGATTATGTGTAGTTGGGAATAAGACTACTAACTTAGAATTAGGAACTTTTTTTAGTCTAAGATTAAGTTAATATGTGTTTTTAATATAAATTATGTTATAATTTGTTTTATTTTTTTAATTTTTTTTCCAAATCCTATTAACTACATTATTTAGAATTAGGATACTCTCCTAATTTATTTGGAAGCTTACATAGTGAAACTAATAATGATATTTTTCTAAATATAATTTAATAACTAATTTTACATTTTTCTTATTTGTATATCTTTTTAAAAAGTTTTAAATTTCTATTATATATATATATATATATATATATCCTATTCATACATATCCTAATATAGAAAAAAATTAAAATTTTAAAATGTTAATTAATGTGATGACTAAAAATGTTAATTAGTGAGATGGCTAATCGTGATTCGTCGTTTTAAATCCCACATGGACGTTTTTAGAAGCTTATAGCAAGATAGCTAATCGGGATTGGGCTTAATATTTTTAATATTAGATTCCATATATATTTTTTTAAATATTTTATGGGACTGAGCTTAATATTACATAATTATAATTACATAGATTCCATATTTTTATTTTAAGTTTACATTTATTTTATTTCCATATATCTTGTTTTCTTTCTTCTTTTATTAATAATATTTTAATATAGAAAGTTTCAAAAAAAATGATAATTAACGTGGTGTATAAAAATGTTAACCGATGAAGTGGCTAACCGCGATTGGTGGTTTAAAATCCTACGTGGACGGCCTCAGAAGCTTATAGCCTCGACTTTTATATAGTATAGATTACCCTTAAATAAAAAAATGGAAGAAAACTTAATACACCCCAATTAGAGAGAGGGAGATTGACACAAATAGCCCCAAAAAAGTTATTTTTTCCAAAAATAGCACCTCATTTGAAAAGTTACACAAATAGCACTATAAACTTCAATTAAACTTAATGAAAATATAAGATAAAAAATAAAAAAGAGTGCAAACACTAATCTAATATTAAATTGAATCAAAATTGTTTTAAATAGTTGAAATATATACCCTAATTTGGAAATAGAGAACCCAAATATAATACCACAAACTAATATTAAATAAAAATCTCTTTTAAATGGTGAAAATATATACCCTAAATTGGAAATAGGGAACCCAAATATAATACCATAAACTAATATTAAAATGAATCAAAATCTCTTTTAAATGGTAGAAATATATACCCTAAATTGGAAATAGAGAACCCAAATATAATATTTTAAATTTATTTCTAATTTATTTTGTTGAATAGCTTTTATATAAAAGTCTTGGTATTATTGAAAAAAAAAGCTAGTGATAAAATTTTTAGAACAAAAACACTAATAGTAAGCTAACTAGTGCTATTTTTGGAAGTTTATGGAGTGTGTGCTATTATTGTCAATAAAACTTGTTTTAGGGCCATTTTTAGGAATTTCTCTTAGAGAGAAGAGAAGCCATATATTTTTTGTTACTTGAGTTGTTTATAAGCTGCTACATCCCTTACAAGAGTTATATAGTTCTCCAGATTCACAACTTTTTGTTTTGTAGACTTTATTTTCCTTCATTTGTTTTGGCAATTATGGCTGAAACTTCATGGACGAGAGAGGAGAACGAGAAGTTCAAGAATGCACTGGTGTTGTTCTCTGCCTTTTTGCCTACTCGGTTCAAGAGTATCGCGGAGTATGTGCAGAAATCGGTAGCTGATGTTAAGGAGCATTACAAGGAAATGGTCAATGATCTTTTAGAGATGGGATCCAGTCGAGTTGCTTTTCCTAATAAATTGACTGAGGCTATGGCTCAAAGTTCGCACCAGGCCGAGAGAACTAAATGGAACAAAGAAACACATGAGTAAGTATATATAAAGCACACCCTTTATGAAAAATAAAGTAAGTATATATAATTAAGGATAATTGATGAGTAAAGAATTTTGTCACTTAGTGGAATTTACATTTGATGATAGAATAGCGGTATTGTTTTGCGGATCTAGCTAGACACTATATTAGTTTATTTTACTTTTATCTTTTTTTGAACTAAGATCATTGACTAATTGCATGGTGAAACTTGATTAAAAATGGGCTAATATCAGATTTCTCACGTATATGAACTCGTGGAAAATTGTAATGCAGATGGTTTCTGATCGGGTTAAAGCGGTTTGGGAAAGATTGGCGTCAAATAGTCGTCTTATTGAATTCCAAGAACCCGAAGCAAGTGGAAATATATGCACATAACTATTTCAACTGGCAAAGCTCAGAGAAAAATGTGATGAAACGCCCTAGAGCCAACGACATAACTGTGGCGAATACGGATGTAAATGTGATGAAACGACAGAGAGCAAATGACATGGTGGACACCAATGTGGGCTCAACAGGCCAACAAGAGAGTCTCGTCGTTCATCCGCAGCCACAATATGAGCCGATTGTTATGCAAATCGGTCACCATGCTAAGGCCTCCAACTCAAAGTGATATAAATCTTTATGACCGTATTAACAACTAAAAATTAAAACGCGTTATGAAACAAATTAAAGCAATGTACACCCAGAGGTCTGGGATTCGAGTCCCAGATACTATGATTTATTAATATATTTGCAGATTATTGGAGGCAAGTGTGCATGAGATCTCCAGCGATGTACAATTATAGCCGTTCGCCAGGATTCTACGCAGAGAGGGAAGTGTCCATCAAGAGCATGAAGAATGAGGTGAAGGAGGTGAGCATGAAGAAGGAGGTGAGCATGAAGAAGGAGGTGAAAGAGGTGACGTCTGTCGTGGATCTAATAAGGGTCGGAAGGAATTGTCAGAGTTAGAATCGTTTATGTAACAGTTCTCATAATTTACAATAAATAATAAATCTAGAGGGAAAAAAAAAAATTAAAGCCTAAAGACATTGAAGGCCCTTGATTATTTTTGTGTTGTATATTAAAGATTTGGGGTTTCCATTTTTGTAAACCATATTTTATTTACTTTTGTGGCCAGCTATATTTTATTTTCCTTAACCATTAAAATAATACATATTTTAATGTTTTTATTTTTTGCGTTTCTTCTTCTTAGCTAAATGGAGCTTTTAAGTTAAGTAGTATATATAAAGTTGGGGTTCAATAGGAAACAAAATAACTTGAAATCTCCTTAATTACTCTCCAAAGTAACAAAATAACTTGGAACAGTTCAAGTGTATAGGATAATCAATGATTATATCAAGTATAGGATTATATCTTAGTTTTTATTTTAAATAGTTTCAAAACATTAACAAAAGCCAAGATATTTTTTTTTTTTTTAAATGAATAGTAGATCACACTAATTAAATGATCTGTCTTTCAGTATATTTAATCTATACTATTAATTGGGAAGCACTCAAACATAAATAACCTTATAAAGTGTAAAGTATTACAAAAATGCCATTGATTTTAGTTTTTAAATAAATTCATTAAATATACAATAGTAATCACAAAATAATATATTTAAATAAAAAACAATAAAATTCTTTAAAGTAATTATTAGTTTCCAAAAAATTAAACTCACTTTCTCTCTCTTATTAATTATGGACGAAAATTTAAATTTTTTTTCTAAAAAGTTGTTAAGCAATGAGAATTAAAAAACTAAGATTTGATATCCAACTAAAATCTAAACCAATCCTAATAAACTATTCTATATCAAAAATAAAAAAGAAAAATAATACCATTTTAATTCAAAATTAAAAACACTATAGTTTAAAAAAATTTATCAATGGAAAATTTTAAGATTGAATTTGAAATTTCATAAAAAAAATTAAATACAAATATTTAAGACTCAGTTTTGTTATAATATTTTCACAAATTTTGAAATATAAAACAAAATTTTATTTCACAATTTCTAAAAAACGATATTGGGCATTCATTTAGAGCAAGTTTCAGAAATATCTAAACAATATATTGTACATATTAATTTCGAAATATTTTGTGTTTTCTTTTTTTTTCTTCTCAACCGGATCTTCTATAATATATTGCACACAGTTTTCGAAATAATGTGAACTAATTATATATTTTGCATTCAAAACAAATTATGCAGCAATAGCATATCCCTTTTATAGATATATCTCAAATTTTAGTTTTAGTCCAAAAAATCGAATTAATTAAAATTAAACAATGAAAAGAAAAATATGCAAAATTTAGCTAGAAACATTAATAAATTTGTTAAAATATATTTATAACTTTAACAGCATACATATTAATCCGCAAAACTCACAGTATTTATTGTAATATTGTATGGTATTTAAAGGTAAGCAAACAAGAATTTGGAACATAATTTTAATGGAATAAAATGGAAATAGAAATTACGAGACGAGATGGAAGGAGAACATATATTAAAAATCAAACTAAATACCCAACTGGTATGAGTTCGGGTTATGAGCACTATATAGAATAAATTTGTTTACACATAACCATGTACATACGTTTTCAGTTACACATACTCTATTTATGACAGATATGGGACCGTAATATTTTTATTTTATGTGTACGTGACAGGTTATGGGACAAAGAATTTATGACAGATACCGGAAAGGATATGTTTCCTGTTCCAAAATAGTTACGCCTTGCTAATATACATGAAATAATCCAAACTAAAACCGAATTCATATCCTATTTAACATATGTAATCAAACTGTTAGAACTATTTTGATTAGTTAAGAAAATAAAAATGTAACACCATTTAACTTTTGCAACTAAATTAGTACGGATCTTAAAATATAATTATGCATTAATGCAACTGAATTTTTTGTTAATTACTCTAACTTTATAATATTTATATTATTACGAAGTTCACTAATACAACAAAATATTTTATATTTTTAAAATCTATATAACAATTTCTATAAAAATATTTCTACACGTATGTGGATCTAGATCTAATACACTAAAATAAATATCATAAAACAACACAATAATCTATATTGAATTAAATTTTGTTAAAAAAAAATTAAAATATGAAACCCCGCACGTACGTGCGGGTCATGATCTAGTTTATATATATAGGAGCTAAGACCAAAATTTTATAAGAAGCTATACTTGTGAATTCTTTCTTTTACTGAAAAGTAATCTTTTTTTCTTTCTGTGATAAAGGGCCCTGTAAACACGTTTAACTCGGGTTTCTTATGTTAAATTAAGAAAAGATGAGGGTAAATTTTGCAATTTCCCCTATTATTTCTCAATATAAATTCGATAGGAAACGGAAAAAAAAAAAAAGAAACCTCAATAACATAATATAAATTGCGGGCTAAATTTGTAATTTCCTATTATATTCCGGCGAAATCACCTCAATAACAAACCCTCTTCAGTGACAGAATCCACAAACGATATTTCTTGATTCTTCTTGTTTTTTGGCGATTTTTTCTTCATTTTCTTGGATATTATGGCTTGGATTCCGCCGTGGACGAGGGACGATGACAAGCGTTTTGAGTTAGCCCTGGTGATATTCCCGGAGGGCTCGCCGTCGTTTTTGGAGAACATCGCTCAGCTTCTGCAGAAACCTTTGGGGTTGGTAAAGTACCACTACGACGCATTGGTCTACGATGTTGCGCTTGTCGAATCGGGTAAGTATGCTTTACCCAAGTACCCGGACGACGATAACGTGTCACTGACGGAAGCGACTCAGTCCAAACACGGGATTCCTTGGACAGAAGAGGAACACAGGTTAGTCAAAGACTTATGAATTAGGGTTTCTTTTGATTGTGAAATTAAAAGTCGCTGGAGTTGATGATTATAAAATCTTACTAAGAATTTTGTTGATTTAAGTATAAGTTAAGAGTTAAAATGTTACAAAGAATGTTGATTATGATAATCTTGGGGATTGATTTTTCTGATTAACGTCTTTAGATTGTTGAATTAAGATGATGAATAATCGTGTTTTTGACCTTGGTTACTTATGGGCTTTTGAATGTTTAGATTGTTTCTGGATGGATTGAACAAGTATGGGAAAGGAGCTTGGAGTATGATATCAAGGGAATTTGTGAAGACAAGGACCAAAATACAAGTAGCAAGCCATGCACAGAAGTATGACAAAAGGCAAAAATTGGACATTAATAAGAGGAAACGCAGGAGTATCCATGACATAACGTCGGAGTCTACCATGGGCAAGCCAGATAACTTTGGAGTCTAACTTGGAGTTGTTCCTTTTCTCTAGTTTCAGTATAGGAGGATATGAGTTCGCTTGATGTGTATAGGATGATGACGATATCATCAAGTATATGATGAGTTTTGCTTGACGATGATGTTTTAGTGTTTAGGGGGATGATGATGATGATTGATCAAGTGTATAAGACCGGTTTGAACAAACTATAAATGTTTTGTTTTGATAAACACTTTTAAAGAAAGAGAGCTATTTGAGTTAGTATATAATAATATGGGGTTTACGTTTAATCTAGCCCATAATAAATGGGCTTTTCTTTTTTAAAATAATAAAAAACTAAGATTAATCCTAACTGTTCATGATGCTTAATTAAGCTCAGCTATGGCTTCAATGTTTTAAACCCATGGCGGCAAAATCCCAGAAAACCTTCATTCTACTAGCAAATCTAATCAAGGTTCCTCCATTAAAAGCTTTCTCTCTCTTAAATTCTCCAAATTTCCATGGATTGCAACACACACACGAATCCATATCAATCCTTCTTCGTCTCCTTCTCTCTGGAAACTTATACTCTCACGCTCAATCACTTCTCCTTCAAGTAATCTCCGGAAAAATCCAATCCCAATTCTTCACATCTTCCTCTCTGCTACACTATTTGACAGAATCAGAAACGTCAAAAACCAATATTCGTCTCTACGAGGTAATCATCAATGCCTATGTTCAATCTCAATCCCTAGATTCCTCAATCTCTTACTCCAACGAAATGGTCGATAAGGGTTTTGTTCTTGGATCGAATTGCTTCAACAATCTCTTAACTTTCGTTGTTGGGTCTTCTTCTTTCAATCAATGGTGGTGTTTCTTCAACGAGAGCAAAAGCAAAGTTGTTTTGGATGTGTATAGCTTTGGGATTGTGATCAAAGGTTGTTGTGAAGCTGGTGAGATTGAGAAAAGTTTTGATCTTCTTGTTGAATTAAGAGAGTTTGGGTTTTCTCCAAACGTTGTTATCTACACTTCTTTGATTGATGGGTGTTGCAAGAAAGGTGAGATTGAGAAGGCTAAAGATTTGTTTTTTGAGATGGGGAAGTTCGGATTAGTGGCTAATGAATGGACTTACACGGTTTTGATTCATGGGTTATTCAAAAATGGGATTAAGAAACAAGGGTTTGAGATGTACGAAAAGATGCAGGAAGATGGTGTTTTCCCTAATCTCTATACTGTACTTATAACTGTGTGATGAATCAGCTTTGCAAAGATGGAAGAACAAAAGATGCATTCAAAGTGTTTGACGAAATGTGTGAGAGAGGAGTTTCTTGTAACATTGTTTATATATGTCTTAATCTCTTCATAAACGTAAATCCATGATTTTCCCGCCAATTTTTTTAAAATTTTTTAACCAAAAATGAGAATGTAAAATTTCCCGCCAAAAACGTAAATCCGTGATTTTTCCGCCAAAAACGTAAATCCATGACTTTCCCGCCAAAATTTTTTATAATTTTTAATCAAAAATGAGAATATAAAATTTCCCGCCAAAAACGTAAATCCGTAATTTTCCCATCAAAAACGTAAATCCGTGATTTTTCCCGCCAAAATTTTTTATAATTTTTAATCACAAATGAGAATATAAAATTTTCCGCCAAAAACGTAAATCCGTAATTTTCCCGCCAAAAACCTAAATCCGTGATTTTCCCGCCAAAATTTTTTATACTTTTTAATCAAAAATGAGAATATAAAATTTTCCGCCAAAAACGTTAATCCGTAATTTTCCCGCCAAAAACGTAAATCCGTATTTTTTTCCGCCAAAAACGTAAATCCGTGATTTTGCCGCCAAATTTTTTATAATTTTTAACCAAAAATGAAAATATAAAATTTTCTCGCCAAAAACGTAAATCCGTAATTTTCCCGCCAAAAACGTAAATCCGTGATTTTTCTGCCAAATAATAGTGATATTGATTATTATTAATAGCTTAATGGGTCAACCCATTTAACCTTCTAACCCATCCAATTAAATGAGTTCATGGGTTGACTCAACTCATTTGCTTAAATGAGTTGAGTCAACCCATGAACTCATTTAACTCTAACTCATTGGATAATGAGTTGAGTTGAGTTGGTTTACCTATTTTGACACCCCTATTTACGTGTATATTATATTTTCTTTCCTTTTTATAAATATTAATATAGAAAATAGTAGAATTTAAAAAAGGAAAATTTGACTCTATAACCAACAAAAATTTATAATTAAGAAAGTAGCACTAGAAAAAAAAAACAGGTGATATTATTTATAATTTATGTAATAAAGACACATTTAGTCCCTCTCAATCTCTCTCTCCCTCTGTTTTTCTCTCCTTCCCTCTCTTCTCCTCTGTCTCTCTCTCTTAGTTCCTCTCATGTCTCTCTCCCTCTGTTCTTCTCTCCTCCCTCTCTCTCTCCACGTCCCTCTCTTCTCTCTCTTCCTCTCTCTTCTTCCCTCCCTCTCTCTCTCACGCACCCTTCATTTTTTCCTGAGACTGAAAGGACTTTATTGTCTTTCATACACCACATGTGCTACTCACTTAATTTCCACAGATTATGGTGCTATAAATTTAATAACTTTTTCAAAATTGGCTACTTTTGCAAATCACCCATCTAAAATATACAAAATTAGTAGAATCTTAAAAAAGTTAAGTAGTGATTTATTGGGATTTTAGTCGACCAATCTCGATTTGCCATCTCACTAACTTTTTTTAAGATTCTACTAATTTGTATATTTTAGATTCTACCTATAAAAAATCTTTCTTGCCACCCTTAAATTTTTGTTTTTCCAATTAACCAAATTGACGTTTAACTAAAAAAGGTAAATGAATATACTTATCTCATGACAAAAAAAAAAGGAATATTACTTATCTCTTGCCCCTTTAATTGAGCTAAATTAGTTACAAATTTAAATCCAAATGGAATTAACAACATTATCTAAATGCCTAGACCATAATATTTCTTTCCTTTTGTATTATTAATGTTTAAAAATTTGTCTCAACCCATAACTTTGACGGTTCATAGTTATGATAATTGGTTTCTTTTATTTTTTTAGGGAAAAAAACTAGTTTGACCCAAATATAGAGTTTAATTACTAGAATAACTCATAAATATAAGGGTTAATCTAGTTATTTTCATGACCAAAAATACCCTTTCTCTCTTTGTTAGGAAAAAAAAAAGTCAAGATTACCCCAATTATTTTTTCAAACGTGGGGAAAATTTTTGGAAAAAAAAAACTCTGTTGTGAAAAGTCCTGCGGATTTTCATTGTGACAGATTTATTTTTCACGACAGATTTAATATTTTACGACAGAATTTTCGGCCCCAGATTTATTTTCTCCCACAGACTTATTTGAATATGGTTACGACAGATATTTTCATTTGTTGCAGATTTTTGTTCTTCGACAGACTTATTTTATAATGACGCCTTAGACTTTGTAATTTTGACAGATTTATTATATGTGTGGCAGATTTATGTTTCCAGTGGCGTCAGACTTATATTTTAGTAAAAAAATCTGCGATAATGTAGCAGTTTGTTAATGAAAAAACTAAGTACTAGTTTTGACTTAGTAGTGATAAAGATCTTGTGTTTGTTATGACAGGTTTTTTTTTGTTGACAAAAAAATCTGGAGTGTGATAGCAGATTTGTCATAAACATAGAATTGCTAGAATGACGTATAGGTCCGCAACCGAAATATTTTACGTATGACAGATTTGTTTTAATGTTAATGCCAGATTTAGTTACATTTCTAAAATATCTGGTGTTTGATAGCAGAATTTTTTAAATTAAAAATAAATTACTGAAATGATCTATATAGTGATAACAGATTTTTATATGTTATGACAGATTTTTTAATTGGGAAAAAGTGTCATAAAAATCATAAACATACAAAAAAGTGTAGAAAGAAGCATAAACTTTACTTGGGGTGGATTAAAATGGTTACCTTTAGTTGACTTTAAAATAATTGTTAACTTTTTGTGATATTGCCAACCAAGATACATCGCGAGTGACGGATAAATTTAACAGAGTTAAGTCAACATTATCGTTTTTGTTAAACTGCAAAACATGTCCATTGGCATAAGTTGGATTCGACACCAGCTACCTTGGAGAGAGACCATTGGCTTTTTGACCACCTGAGCAAGAGTATTTTTCTGACAATTTTACACTAACACCTATATTTATACATCATCGCAACTCTTCTTCATCATCTTCTACCTGTGACGAGATTCATCTTCTTCTGATCCTTGCTAGATCTCCATAGCCGCCTCTATCTTCAAAACGCAAAACTCTGATTTTCACCGAGGGCACCGCCGTCTCCGTCAAGACGCAATCCCCACAGTTCTCCGGCGAGATATTGACAACATTATTACCTTCTCCAAACACAATAATCACGCTTTCCGTCTCCTCAAGAATCGACCCATTAGCTTCACCAACATCATTTTCTCTTCTCATCTCCCTCAATCAGATCCTAATATCTAAATCCTCGAATTGACTATCAATTTTATTAAGAAATCGTATTTGTTTTTTTTTTATATAATGAAAATGTTGTATTAAGTTGATTGAGGTTAAATAGTCTTTTTACACAAAATTTGGGTTAGTCTAGTTATCCACTTCCAATGGGAGTCATTTTAGTTATTTTTGCAAAGTTTTGAGTCAATCTGGGTAAAATTCAGATTTGTTTATGTGTTGTTTTCTAAATATTTGAGTTTTCTATAAATTTTTTTTAGTAAAAACTAAAAATCTAGTAAATATAAATTTTAAATCAAACTAAATATGTTAATTTAAAATCCTAACTTTTAAATATTACTCTTTGATTCATTTAAACTCATATGTTTTTTTATAGAAATGTGTATCTTTTTTACTTTTTCTATATAGTATAATGAATTTATTATCATAAATAAAATAACAAAGCAAAAAATATATTCAATATTTTTTTTATTATTTTATTATTTATATATATATATATATATAGATTTACATAAATATATAAATATTGATCGCCCCTCTAAATTTTTGTTCTAGATCCGCCACTGCACACACCACTCTATAACACTCCTCGTCAAACTCGTGTCCACACGGTAAAGTCACAATACTTGTTTGGTTGTTCCACCGTCAAATTCTTCCAAACAAATAGTTCACATGTCATTCTCACGACGACATCACTATTTGATTATCAAAGTCAAAGCTAACACGTTCTCAACCAATAAGCGCCGACAACCCGTAGAATGGAACAACTTCTCCAAGCTTTTGTTTCAAAAAAAAAAAAAATTCTCCAAGCTGATATGGAACTGCTTTTTCATAGGTAAAGTTAAGCTCTTGTTCATCCCCAAAGTCAAAACCTAGATCTTCTTCTTCAAAGGTTTCTACAACTGAGGTCGAGCTGCTTCTTCAGTTTGATGGTCAGAGTCAAAAATAACATCTCGCTCATCCTTAAAACCTAAACGCTCTTCTTTAAGCTCCTTTTTTTTCAAGAATATAAAGTATTCTCTTTTTGTATTCCATTCTAAATTATAGAACAATATTTATACATAAAACCAATACTTTAGCATTTAAGAAACCTTTTTTTTTTCCTTTTTTTTTGTTAAGTAGAATTTTTTATTTTCATTATTAGCCTTTTCCTTTTCATTTTAACCCAAAAATTTCATATGTTTTTTTTTCACATTTGACATTTCTCTTCTTTACATATATATTTTTTTTCTTTCATAAATATCTTAATATAGAAAATATTATAATTACAAAATGTTAACTAATATGATAGCTAAAAATGCTAATTAATGAGATGTCCAACCACGATTGGTCGTTTAAAATCCCACGTGGACGGCCTGAGGAGCTTATAGCCTCGACTTTATATAGTATAGACTAGATTATTAACCCCCGCGTAGTGGGGGTTATTGTTATCGATTGTTTTAATATATTTTTGGGCTTTATTATCATTTAAATAGGTATATATTTAGTAATACAAAAGTACTATAATTTTTTAAATATTTTTTAACGGAAATGTTCTTTTATTTATTTTTAACGGAAGTATTTTTTTATTTCTATTTTTAGTATCATTTACGTTATTTCAAATTTTGTTTTGATAAGAAAAAAAAGTTTCTAGGGTAAAATTTGGTATGAAAAAAATTATAAATATGATGTGTCATTTCTCTCTACTTGTTTTACATTATTAAAGATTTTGCTAATAGTAAAGCAATTATAAAAATATTTTCACAAAATATTAGAAATTAATCTACTAAATATGTACACGTTTGAGCGTACCTATATTTGTCTTATCTATTAATAAGTTTTACTATTAATCAAGTAATTGTAGAGTCCCCATATATTTTTGGCTAAAAAGTTGGGTTGACACCTCTTCTTTTTTTATCCTTAATCGCAAGAACTGATTTGATTTTGTCATAATTTGAAAGATTTTTTGGGTTTGGTAAAATTACGACATCCCAAAAGACGTCTCTGTCAGCTGCTTCAAAAATTAAATCGTGACATGTGATATATAATCCAAGACTGATAGATCACAATCAAGAGCAATAAGAACAATGACAAACAATTTAAAAATAAGTAGTTATGACTACTTTTCTTATTGATTTCCTTGGTTTATATAAGAAAACACCCATAAAAATTTTATCAAGTCCCAAAAGAATAAAGAAAACACCAGAAAATATTCATGAAAACAATAATATCCAAATCTAAAGAGAACTATAAAATCAAAATCTTAAAACATAAACAGCCTAGTTTTCGTGCTGAGAATTCGGCCTTCTCACACACACGGCTGGCTTGATATTTTTGGCCCATCAATACCCCATCCTCGAACAACAGCATTGTCTTCAAGATGTTGGACATAAGCTGGAAAGCTAGCAAGCAATTTCTCTTCATCTTCCTGGCATCTTCTTGAGGTAAAGCTCTCCACTTCATCAACGACTATGATACCATCTTCTCTCCCGCTTGGTCGTGAACATGGTGTCCATGTAGAACTCAAAAAAATTAGTGACATATACAGAGAGAAATGTAGCTGTTGATTGGAGGCATAATTATTCCTTATCGTTCTCTCAGCTCGAATCCGCCAATTTCAAGACTCGTATTGCCACACTATTGCCGAAATCTCAAGCATCCAATCCATCTCTTCTCTCTTGCAATCTCTTGTTCCAAATCTTTATCTAACAAACCCCCCGATCGAATCTCTTCCGCACTATCTTATGTCACCTCTTTGTTATTGATTTTCGATTTGATTATTGATTCAAAGATTATACATGAGATTAAAAGTTTTGTGCTGCCCATAAATGGGTGATCCTGACAGCAAAGGTGCCCTCGTAATTCAGTGAGCTCTTTGTTTGAATCTCTCAAAAAACTATAACGTTTTGATATTTCAAGTATCTATGTTCCATAATCAATTTTAGATGGCTATTTTTACATAAAATTAACCACTACTTCAGAATTTAGAAACTTTTGTTTTAACTAAAAGTTTTTTCCGACCATCATTAACTTATTTTTCGTTGTGTTGTTAATTGAATATTTTTCCATTTTGTTGTTATAGTGGTATTTTTCTTCAGCTTTTAGCATTATTTCTCTTTCTGTTTAAACTAAAACTTAAAAAATTCTTATACTAACATTAACATGTTTTTTAGGTTTTTGAATTTGAAAAGTTTCCTTTAAAAAAATATTTGAACGATTTAGCATATATGGACAATTTACATTTATTGTATTTGGAATTTAACATATAATCTCTCTCTTTTTTTTAACATATAATCTCATAGCAAATTTTCATATTATTAACAATATGTTACCACGTTTTTGGAATGGTAATATTTTAGTTATTGATGATTATGTGTAGTTGGGAATAAGACTACTAACTTAGAATTAGGAACTTTTTTTAGTCTAAGATTAAGTTAATATGTGTTTTTAATATAAATTATGTTATAATTTGTTTTATTTTTTTAATTTTTTTTCCAAATCCTATTAACTACATTATTTAGAATTAGGATACTCTCCTAATTTATTTGGAAGCTTACATAGTGAAACTAATAATGATATTTTTCTAAATATAATTTAATAACTAATTTTACATTTTTCTTATTTGTATATCTTTTTAAAAAGTTTTAAATTTCTATTATAATATATATATATATATATATATCCTATTCATACATATCCTAATATAGAAAAAAATTAAAATTTTAAAATGTTAATTAATGTGATGACTAAAAATGTTAATTAGTGAGATGGCTAATCGTGATTCGTCGTTTTAAAATCCCACATGGACGTTTTTAGAAGCTTATAGCAAGATAGCTAATCGGGATTGGGCTTAATATTTTTAATATTAGATTCCATATATATTTTTTAAATATTTTATGGGACTGAGCTTAATATTACATAATTATAATTACATAGATTCCATATTTTTATTTTAAGTTTACATTTATTTTATTTCCATATATCTTGTTTTCTTTCTTCTTTTATTAATAATATTTTAATATAGAAAGTTTCAAAAAAAAATGATAATTAACGTGGTGTATAAAAATGTTAACCGATGAAGTGGCTAACCGCGATTGGTGGTTTAAAATCCTACGTGGACGGCCTCAGAAGCTTATAGCCTCGACTTTTATATAGTATAGATTACCCTTAAATAAAAAAATGGAAGAAAACTTAATACACCCCAATTAGAGAGAGGGAGATTGACACAAATAGCCCCAAAAAAGTTATTTTTTCCAAAAATAGCACCTCATTTGAAAAGTTACACAAATAGCACTATAAACTTCAATTAAACTTAATGAAAATATAAGATAAAAAATAAAAAAGAGTGCAAACACTAATCTAATATTAAATTGAATCAAAATTGTTTTAAATAGTTGAAATATATACCCTAATTTGGAAATAGAGAACCCAAATATAATACCACAAACTAATATTAAAATAAAAATCTCTTTTAAATGGTGAAAATATATACCCTAAATTGGAAATAGGGAACCCAAATATAATACCATAAACTAATATTAAAATGAATCAAAATCTCTTTTAAATGGTAGAAATATATACCCTAAATTGGAAATAGAGAACCCAAATATAATATTTTAAATTTATTTCTAATTTATTTTGTTGAATAGCTTTTATATAAAAGTCTTGGTATTATTGAAAAAAAAAGCTAGTGATAAAATTTTTTAGAACAAAAACACTAATAGTAAGCTAACTAGTGCTATTTTTGGAAGTTTATGGAGTGTGTGCTATTATTGTCAATAAAACTTGTTTTAGGGCCATTTTTAGGAATTTCTCTTAGAGAGAAGAGAAGCCATATATTTTTTGTTACTTGAGTTGTTTATAAGCTGCTACATCCCTTACAAGAGTTATATAGTTCTCCAGATTCACAACTTTTTGTTTTGTAGACTTTATTTTCCTTCATTTGTTTTGGCAATTATGGCTGAACTTCATGGACGAGAGAGGAGAACGAGAAGTTCAAGAATGCACTGGTGTTGTTCTCTGCCTTTTTGCCTACTCGGTTCAAGAGTATCGCGGAGTATGTGCAGAAATCGGTAGCTGATGTTAAGGAGCATTACAAGGAAATGGTCAATGATCTTTTAGAGATGGGATCCAGTCGAGTTGCTTTTCCTAATAAATTGACTGAGGCTATGGCTCAAAGTTCGCACCAGGCCGAGAGAACTAAATGGAACAAAGAAACACATGAGTAAGTATATATAAGCACACCCTTTATGAAAAATAAAGTAAGTATATATAATTAAGGATAATTGATGAGTAAAGAATTTTGTCACTTAGTGGAATTTACATTTGATGATAGAATAGCGGTATTGTTTTGCGGATCTAGCTAGACACTATATTAGTTTATTTTAACTTTTATCTTTTTTTGAACTAAGATCATTGACTAATTGCATGGTGAAACTTGATTAAAAATGGGCTAATATCAGATTTCTCACGTATATGAACTCGTGGAAAATTGTAATGCAGATGGTTTCTGATCGGGTTAAAGCGGTTTGGGAAAGATTGGCGTCAAATAGTCGTCTTATTGAATTCCAAGAACCCGAAGCAAGTGGAAATATATGCACATAACTATTTCAACTGGCAAAGCTCAGAGAAAAATGTGATGAAACGCCCTAGAGCCAACGACATAACTGTGGCGAATACGGATGTAAATGTGATGAAACGACAGAGAGCAAATGACATGGTGGACACCAATGTGGGCTCAACAGGCCAACAAGAGAGTCTCGTCGTTCATCCGCAGCCACAATATGAGCCGATTGTTATGCAAATCGGTCACCATGCTAAGGCCTCCAACTCAAAGTGATATAAATCTTTATGACCGTATTAACAACTAAAAATTAAAACGCGTTATGAAACAAATTAAAGCAATGTACACCCAGAGGTCTGGGATTCGAGTCCCAGATACTATGATTTATTAATATATTTGCAGATTATTGGAGGCAAGTGTGCATGAGATCTCCAGCGATGTACAATTATAGCCGTTCGCCAGGATTCTACGCAGAGAGGGAAGTGTCCATCAAGAGCATGAAGAATGAGGTGAAGGAGGTGAGCATGAAGAAGGAGGTGAGCATGAAGAAGGAGGTGAAAGAGGTGACGTCTGTCGTGGATCTAATAAGGGTCGGAAGGAATTGTCAGAGTTAGAATCGTTTATGTAACAGTTCTCATAATTTACAATAAATAATAAATCTAGAGGGAAAAAAAAAATTAAAGCCTAAAGACTTGAAGGCCCTTGATATTTTTGTGTTGTATATTAAAGATTTGGGGTTTCCATTTTTGTAAACCATATTTTATTTACTTTTGTGGCCAGCTATATTTTATTTTCCTTAACCATTAAAATAATACATATTTTAATGTTTTTATTTTTTGCGTTTCTTCTTCTTAGCTAAATGGAGCTTTTAAGTTAAGTAGTATATATAAAGTTGGGGTTCAATAGGAAACAAAATAACTTGAATCTCCTTAATTACTCTCCAAAGTAACAAAATAACTTGGAACAGTTCAAGTGTATAGGATAATCAATGATTATATCAAGTATAGGATTATATCTTAGTTTTTATTTTAAATAGTTTCAAAACATTAACAAAAGCCAAGATATTTTTTTTTTTTTTAAATGAATAGTAGATCACACTAATTAAATGATCTGTCTTTCAGTATATTTAATCTATACTATTAATTGGGAAGCACTCAAACATAAATAACCTTATAAAGTGTAAAGTATTACAAAAATGCCATTGATTTTAGTTTTTAAATAAATTCATTAAATATACAATAGTAATCACAAAATAATATATTTAAATAAAAAACAATAAAATTCTTTAAAGTAATTATTAGTTTCCAAAAAATTAAACTCACTTTCTCTCTCTTATTAATTATGGACGAAAATTTAAATTTTTTTTCTAAAAAGTTGTTAAGCAATGAGAATTAAAAAACTAAGATTTGATATCCAACTAAAATCTAAACCAATCCTAATAAACTATTCTATATCAAAAATAAAAAAGAAAAATAATACCATTTTAATTCAAAATTAAAAACACTATAGTTTAAAAAAATTTATCAATGGAAAATTTTAAGATTGAATTTGAAATTTCATAAAAAAATTAAATACAAATATTTAAGACTCAGTTTTGTTATAATATTTTCACAAATTTTGAAATATAAAACAAAATTTTATTTCACAATTTCTAAAAAAACGATATTGGGCATTCATTTAGAGCAAGTTTCAGAAATATCTAAACAATATATTGTACATATTAATTTCGAAATATTTTGTGTTTTCTTTTTTTTTCTTCTCAACCGGATCTTCTATAATATATTGCACACAGTTTTCGAAATAATGTGAACTAATTATATATTTTGCATTCAAAACAAATTATGCAGCAATAGCATATCCCTTTTATAGATATATCTCAAATTTTAGTTTTAGTCCAAAAAATCGAATTAATTAAAATTAAACAATGAAAAGAAAAATATGCAAAATTTAGCTAGAAACATTAATAAATTTGTTAAAATATATTTATAACTTTAACAGCATACATATTAATCCGCAAAACTCACAGTATTTATTGTAATATTGTATGGTATTTAAAGGTAAGCAAACAAGAATTTGGAACATAATTTTAATGGAATAAAATGGAAATAGAAATTACGAGACGAGATGGAAGGAGAACATATATTAAAAATCAAACTAAATACCCAACTGGTATGAGTTCGGGTTATGAGCACTATATAGAATAAATTTGTTTACACATAACCATGTACATACGTTTTCAGTTACACATACTCTATTTATGACAGATATGGGACCGTAATATTTTTATTTTATGTGTACGTGACAGGTTATGGGACAAAGAATTTATGACAGATACCGGAAAGGATATGTTTCCTGTTCCAAAATAGTTACGCCTTGCTAATATACATGAAATAATCCAAACTAAAACCGAATTCATATCCTATTTAACATATGTAATCAAACTGTTAGAACTATTTTGATTAGTTAAGAAAATAAAAATGTAACACCATTAACTTTTGCAACTAATTAGTACGGATCTTAAAATATAATTATGCATTAATGCAACTGAATTTTTTGTTAATTACTCTAACTTTATAATATTTATATTATTACGAAGTTCACTAATACAACAAAATATTTTATATTTTTAAAATCTATATAACAATTTCTATAAAAATATTTCTACACGTATGTGGATCTAGATCTAATACACTAAAATAAATATCATAAAACAACACAATAATCTATATTGAATTAAATTTTGTTAAAAAAAAATTAAAATATGAAACCCCGCACGTACGTGCGGGTCATGATCTAGTTTATATATATAGGAGCTAAGACCAAAATTTTATAAGAAGCTATACTTGTGAATTCTTTCTTTTACTGAAAAGTAATCTTTTTTTCTTTCTGTGATAAAGGGCCCTGTAAACACGTTTAACTCGGGTTTCTTATGTTAAATTAAGAAAAGATGAGGGTAAATTTTGCAATTTCCCCTATTATTTCTCAATATAAATTCGATAGGAAACGGAAAAAAAAAAAAGAAACCTCAATAACATAATATAAATTGCGGGCTAAATTTGTAATTTCCTATTATATTCCGGCGAAATCACCTCAATAACAAACCCTCTTCAGTGACAGAATCCACAAACGATATTTCTTGATTCTTCTTGTTTTTTGGCGATTTTTTCTTCATTTTCTTGGATATTATGGCTTGGATTCCGCCGTGGACGAGGGACGATGACAAGCGTTTTGAGTTAGCCCTGGTGATATTCCCGGAGGGCTCGCCGTCGTTTTTGGAGAACATCGCTCAGCTTCTGCAGAAACCTTTGGGGTTGGTAAAGTACCACTACGACGCATTGGTCTACGATGTTGCGCTTGTCGAATCGGGTAAGTATGCTTTACCCAAGTACCCGGACGACGATAACGTGTCACTGACGGAAGCGACTCAGTCCAAACACGGGATTCCTTGGACAGAAGAGGAACACAGGTTAGTCAAAGACTTATGAATTAGGGTTTCTTTTGATTGTGAAATTAAAAGTCGCTGGAGTTGATGATTATAAAATCTTACTAAGAATTTTGTTGATTTAAGTATAAGTTAAGAGTTAAAATGTTACAAAGAATGTTGATTATGATAATCTTGGGGATTGATTTTTCTGATTAACGTCTTTAGATTGTTGAATTAAGATGATGAATAATCGTGTTTTTGACCTTGGTTACTTATGGGCTTTTGAATGTTTAGATTGTTTCTGGATGGATTGAACAAGTATGGGAAAGGAGCTTGGAGTATGATATCAAGGGAATTTGTGAAGACAAGGACCAAAATACAAGTAGCAAGCCATGCACAGAAGTATGACAAAAGGCAAAAATTGGACATTAATAAGAGGAAACGCAGGAGTATCCATGACATAACGTCGGAGTCTACCATGGGCAAGCCAGATAACTTTGGAGTCTAACTTGGAGTTGTTCCTTTTCTCTAGTTTCAGTATAGGAGGATATGAGTTCGCTTGATGTGTATAGGATGATGACGATATCATCAAGTATATGATGAGTTTTGCTTGACGATGATGTTTTAGTGTTTAGGGGGATGATGATGATGATTGATCAAGTGTATAAGACCGGTTTGAACAAACTATAAATGTTTTGTTTTGATAAACACTTTTAAAGAAAGAGAGCTATTTGAGTTAGTATATAATAATATGGGGTTTACGTTTAATCTAGCCCATAATAAATGGGCTTTTCTTTTTTAAAATAATAAAAAACTAAGATTAATCCTAACTGTTCATGATGCTTAATTAAGCTCAGCTATGGCTTCAATGTTTAAACCCATGGCGGCAAAATCCCAGAAAACCTTCATTCTACTAGCAAATCTAATCAAGGTTCCTCCATTAAAAGCTTTCTCTCTCTTAAATTCTCCAAATTTCCATGGATTGCAACACACACACGAATCCATATCAATCCTTCTTCGTCTCCTTCTCTCTGGAAACTTATACTCTCACGCTCAATCACTTCTCCTTCAAGTAATCTCCGGAAAAATCCAATCCCAATTCTTCACATCTTCCTCTCTGCTACACTATTTGACAGAATCAGAAACGTCAAAAACCAATATTCGTCTCTACGAGGTAATCATCAATGCCTATGTTCAATCTCAATCCCTAGATTCCTCAATCTCTTACTCCAACGAAATGGTCGATAAGGGTTTTGTTCTTGGATCGAATTGCTTCAACAATCTCTTAACTTTCGTTGTTGGGTCTTCTTCTTTCAATCAATGGTGGTGTTTCTTCAACGAGAGCAAAAGCAAAGTTGTTTTGGATGTGTATAGCTTTGGGATTGTGATCAAAGGTTGTTGTGAAGCTGGTGAGATTGAGAAAAGTTTTGATCTTCTTGTTGAATTAAGAGAGTTTGGGTTTTCTCCAAACGTTGTTATCTACACTTCTTTGATTGATGGGTGTTGCAAGAAAGGTGAGATTGAGAAGGCTAAAGATTTGTTTTTTGAGATGGGGAAGTTCGGATTAGTGGCTAATGAATGGACTTACACGGTTTTGATTCATGGGTTATTCAAAAATGGGATTAAGAAACAAGGGTTTGAGATGTACGAAAAGATGCAGGAAGATGGTGTTTTCCCTAATCTCTATACTGTACTTATAACTGTGTGATGAATCAGCTTTGCAAAGATGGAAGAACAAAAGATGCATTCAAAGTGTTTGACGAAATGTGTGAGAGAGGAGTTTCTTGTAACATTGTTTATATATGTCTTAATCTCTTCATAAACGTAAATCCATGATTTTCCCGCCAATTTTTTTAAAATTTTTTAACCAAAAATGAGAATGTAAAATTTCCCGCCAAAAACGTAAATCCGTGATTTTTCCGCCAAAAACGTAAATCCATGACTTTCCCGCCAAAATTTTTTATAATTTTTAATCAAAAATGAGAATATAAAATTTCCCGCCAAAAACGTAAATCCGTAATTTTCCCATCAAAAACGTAAATCCGTGATTTTCCCGCCAAAATTTTTTATAATTTTTAATCACAAATGAGAATATAAAATTTTCCGCCAAAAACGTAAATCCGTAATTTTCCCGCCAAAAACCTAAATCCGTGATTTTCCCGCCAAAATTTTTTATACTTTTTAATCAAAAATGAGAATATAAAATTTTCCGCCAAAAACGTTAATCCGTAATTTTCCCGCCAAAAACGTAAATCCGTATTTTTTCCGCCAAAAACGTAAATCCGTGATTTTGCCGCCAAATTTTTTTATAATTTTTAACCAAAAATGAAAATATAAAATTTTCTCGCCAAAAACGTAAATCCGTAATTTTCCCGCCAAAAACGTAAATCCGTGATTTTTCTGCCAAATAATAGTGATATTGATTATTATTAATAGCTTAATGGGTCAACCCATTTAACCTTCTAACCCATCCAATTAAATGAGTTCATGGGTTGACTCAACTCATTTGCTTAAATGAGTTGAGTCAACCCATGAACTCATTTAACTCTAAACTCATTGGATAATGAGTTGAGTTGAGTTGGTTTAACTATTTTGACACCCCTATTTACGTGTATATTATATTTTCTTTCCTTTTTATAAATATTAATATAGAAAATAGTAGAATTTAAAAAAGGAAAATTTGACTCTATAACCAACAAAAATTTATAAATTAAGAAAGTAGCACTAGAAAAAAAAAAAAGGTGATATTATTTATAATTTATGTAATAAAGACACATTTAGTCCCTCTCAATCTCTCTCTCCCTCTGTTTTTCTCTCCTTCCCTCTCTTCTCTCTGTCTCTCTCTCTTAGTTCCTCTCAATGTCTCTCTCCCTCTGTTCTTCTCTCCTTCCCTCTCTCTCTCCACGTCCCTCTCTTCTCTCTCTCCTCTCTCTTCTTCCCTCCCTCTCTCTCTCTTCACGCACCCTTCATTTTTTTCCTGAGACTGAAAGGACTTTATTGTCTTTTCATACACCACATGTGCTACTCACTTAATTTCCAAGATTATGGTGCTATAAATTTAATAACTTTTTCAAAATTGGCTACTTTTGCAAATCACCCATCTAAAATATACAAAATTAGTAGAATCTTAAAAAAGTTAAGTAGTGATTTTATTGGGATTTTAGTCGACCAATCTCGATTTGCCATCTCACTAACTTTTTTTAAGATTCTACTAATTTTGTATATTTTAGATTCTACCTATAAAAAATCTTTCTTGCCACCCTTAAATTTTTGTTTTCCAATTAACCAAATTGACGTTAACTAAAAAAGGTAAATGAATATTACTTATCTCATGACAAAAAAAAAAGGAATATTACTTATCTCTTTGCCCCTTTAATTGAGCTAAATTAGTTACAAATTTAAATCCAAATGGAATTAACAACATTATCTAAATGCCTAGACCATAATATTTCTTTCCTTTTGTATTATTAATGTTTAAAAATTTGTCTCAACCCATAACTTTGACGGTTCATAGTTATGATAATTGGTTTCTTTTTATTTTTTTAGGGAAAAAAACTAGTTTGACCCAAATATAGAGTTTAATTACTAGAATAACTCATAAAATATAAGGGTTAATCTAGTTATTTTCATGACCAAAATACCCTTTCTCTCTTTGTTAGGAAAAAAAAAAGTCAAGATTACCCTCAATTATTTTTTCAAACGTGGGGAAAATTTTTGGAAAAAAAAAAATCTGTTGTGAAAAGTCTGCGGATTTCATTGTGACAGATTTATTTTTCACGACAGATTTAATATTTTACGACAGATTTTCGGCCCCAGATTTATTTTCTCCCACAGACTTATTTGAATATGGTTACGACAGATATTTCATTTGTTGCAGATTTTTGTTCTTCGACAGACTTATTTTATAATGACGCCTTAGACTTTTGTAATTTTGACAGATTTATTATATTGTGTGGCAGATTTATGTTTCCAGTGGCGTCAGACTTATATTTTTAGGAAAAAATCTGCTATAATGTAGCAGATTTGTTAATGAAAAAATAATTACTAGTTTGACTTATTAGTGATAACAGATTTGTGTTATGTTATGACAGTTTTTTTTTTGTTGACAAAAAATCTGGAGTGTGATAGCAGATTTGTCATAAAAACATAGAAATTGCTAGAATGACGTATAGTCGCAACCGAAATATTTTACGTTATGACAGATTTGTTTTATGTTATGCCAGATTTAAGTTACATTTCTAAAATATCTGGTGTTTGATAGCAGATTTTTTAAATTAAAAATAAATTACTGAAATGATCTATATAGTGATAACAGATTTTTTATATGTTATGACAGATTTTTATTGGGAAAAAGTGTCATAAAAATCATAAACATACAAAAAGTGTAGAAAGAAAGCATAAACTTTACTTGGGGTGGATTAAATGGTTAACTTTAGTTGACTTTTAAAATAATTGTTAACTTTTGTTGATATTGCCAACCAAGATACATCGCAGAGTGACGGATAAATTTAACAGAGTTAAGTCAACATTAATCGTTTTTGTTAAACTGCAAAACAATGTCATTGTCAGAAGTTGGATTCGAACCAGCTACCTTGGAGAGAGACCATTGGCTTTTTGACCACCTGAGCAAGAGTATTTTTCTGACAATTTTACACTAACACCTATATTTATACATCATCGCAACTCTTCTTCATCATCTTCTACCTGTGACGAGATTCATCTTCTTCTGATGCTTGCTTAGATCTCCATAGCCGCCTCTATCTTCAAAACGCAAAACTCCTGATTTTTCACCGGAGGCACCGCCGTCTCCGTCAAGACGCTAATCCCACAGTTCTCCGGCGAGATATTGACAACATTATTACCTTCTCCAAACACAATAATCACGCTTTCAGTCTCCTCAAGAATCGACCCATTATCTTCACCAACATCATTTTCTCTTCTCATCTCCCTCAATCAGAATCCTAATATCTAAATCCTCGGAATTGACTATCAATTTTATTAAGAAATCGTATTTGTTTTTTTTTTATATAATGAAAATGTTGTATTAAGTTTGATTGAGGTTAAATAGTCTTTTTACACAAAATTTGGGTTAGTCTAGTTATCCACTTCCAATGGGAGTCATTTTAGTTATTTTTGCAAAGTTTTGAGTCAATCTGGGTAAAATTCAGATTTGTTTATGTGTTGTTTTCTAAATATTTGAGTTTTCTATAAAATTTTTTTTAGTAAAAAACTAAAAATCTAGTAAATATAAATTTTAAATCAAACTAAATATGTTAATTTAAAATCCTAACTTTTAAATATTACTCTTTGATTCATTTAAACTCATATGTTTTTTTATAGAAATGTTGTATCTTTTTTACTTTTTCTTATATAGTATAATGAATTTATTTATCATAAATAAAATAACAAAGCAAAAAATATATTCAATATTTTTTTTATTATTTTATTATTTATATATATATATATATATAGATTTACATAAATATATAAATATTGATCGCCCCTCTAAATTTTTGTTCTAGATCCGCCACTGCACACACCACTCTATAACACTCCTCGTCAAACTCGTGTCCACACGGTAAAGTCACAATACTTGTTTGGTTGTTCCACCGTCAAATTCTTCCAAACAAATAGTTCACATGTCATTCTCACCGACGACATCACTATTTGATTATCAAAGTCAAAGCTAACATCGTTCTCAACCAATAAGCGCCGACAACCCGTAGAATGGAACAACTTCTCCAAGCTTTTGTTTCAAAAAAAAAAAAAAAATTCTCCAAGCTGATATGGAACTGCTTTTTCATAGGTAAAGTTAAGCTCTTGTTCATCCCCAAAGTCAAAACCTAGATCTTCTTCTTCAAAGGTTTCTACAAACTGAGGTCGAGCTGCTTCTTCAGTTTGATGGTCAGAGTCAAAAATAACATCTCGCTCATCCTTAAAACCTAAACGCTCTTCTTTAAGCTCCTTTTTTTTCAAGAATATAAAGTATTCTCTTTTTGTATTCCATTCTAAATTATAGAACAATATTTATACATAAAACCAATACTTTAGCATTTAGAAACCTTTTTTTTTTTCCTTTTTTTTTTGTTAAGTAGAATTTTTTATTTTCATTATTAGCCTTTTCCTTTTCATTTTAAACCCAAAAAATTTCATATGTTTTTTTTTTCAACATTTGACATTTCTCTTCTTTACATATATATTTTTTTTTCTTTTCATAAATATCTTAATATAGAAAATATTATAATTACAAAATGTTAACTAATATGATAGCTAAAAATGCTAATTAATGAGATGTCCAACCACGATTGGTCGTTTAAAATCCCACGTGGACGGCCTGAGGAGCTTATAGCCTCGACTTTTATATAGTATAGACTAGATTATTAACCCCCGCGTAGTGGGGGTTTATTGTTATCGATTGTTTTAATATATTTTTGGGCTTTATTATCATTTAAATAGGTATATATTTAGTAATACAAAAGTACTATAATTTTTTAAATATTTTTTAACGGAAATGTTCTTTTATTTATTTTTAACGGAAGTATTTTTTTATTTCTATTTTTAGTATCATTTACGTTATTTCAAATTTTGTTTTGATAAGAAAAAAAAGTTTCTAGGGTAAAATTTGGTATGAAAAAAATTATAAATATGATGTGTCATTTTCTCTTACTTGTTTTACATTATTAAAGATTTTGCTAATAGTAAAGCAATTATAAAAATATTTTCACAAAATATTAGAAATTAATCTACTAAATATGTACACGTTTGAGCGTACCTATATTTGTCTTATCTATTAATAAGTTTTACTATTAATCAAGTAATTGTAGAGTCCCCATATATTTTTGGCTAAAAAGTTGGGTTGACACCTCTTCTTTTTTTATCCTTAATCGCAAGAACTGATTTGATTTTTGTCATAATTTGAAAGATTTTTTGGGTTTGGTAAAATTACGACATCCCAAAAGACGTCTCTGTCAGCTGCTTCAAAAATTAAATCGTGACATGTGATATATAATCCAAGACTGATAGATCACAATCAAGAGCAATAAGAACAATGACAAACAATTTAAAAATAAGTAGTTATGACTACTTTTCTTATTGATTTCCTTGGTTTATATAAGAAAACACCCATAAAAATTTTATCAAGTCCCAAAAGAATAAAGAAAACACCAGAAAATATTCATGAAAACAATAATATCCAAATCTAAAGAGAACTATAAAATCAAAATCTTAAAACATAAACAGCCTAGTTTTCGTGCTGAGAATTCGGCCTTCTCACACACACGGGCTGGCTTGATATTTTTGGCCCATCAATACCCCATCCTCGAACAACAGCATTGTCTTCAAGATGTTGGACATAAGCTGGAAAGCTAGCAAGCAATTTCTCTTCATCTTCCTGGCATCTTCTTGAGGTAAAGCTCTCCACTTCATCAACGACTATGATACCATCTTCTCTCCCGCTTGGTCGTGAACATGGTGTCCATGTAGAACTCAAAAAAAATTAGTGACATATACAGAGAGAAATGTAGCTGTTGATTGGAGGCATAATTAATTCCTTATCGTTCTCTCAGCTCGAATCCGCCAATTTCAGACTCGTATTGCCACACTATTGCCGAAATCTCAAGCATCCAATCCATCTCTTCTCTCTTGCAATCTCTTGTTCCAAATCTTTATCTACAAACCCCCCGATCGAATCTCTTCCGCACTATCTTATGTCACCTCTTTGTTATTGATTTTCGATTTGATTTATTGATTCAAAGATTATACATGAGATTAAAAGTTTTGTGCTGCCCATAAATGGGTGATCCTGACAGCAAGGTGCCCTCGTAATTCAGTGAGCTCTTTGTTTGATCTCTCAAAAACTATACGTTTTGATATTTCAAGTATCTATGTTCCATAATCAATTTTAGATGGCTATTTTTACATAAAATTAACCACTACTTCAGAATTTAGAAACTTTTGTTTTAAACTAAAAGTTTTTCCGACCATCATTAACTTATTTTTCGTTGTGTTGTTAATTGAATATTTTTCCATTTTGTTGTTATAGTGGTATTTTTCTTCATCTTTTAGCATTATTTTCTCTTTCTGTTTAAACTAAAACTTAAAAAATTCTTATACTAACATTAACATGTTTTTTAGGTTTTTGAATATTTGAAAAGTTTCCTTTAAAAAAATATTTGAACGATTTAGCATATATGGACAATTTTACATTTAATTGTATTTGGAATTTAACATATAATCTCTCTCTTTTTTTTAACATATAATCTCATAGCAAATTTTCATATTATTAACAATATGTTACCACGTTTTTGGAATGGTAATATTTTAGTTATTGATGATTATGTGTAGTTGGGAATAAGACTACTAACTTAGAATTAGGAACTTTTTTTAGTCTAAGATTAAGTTAATATGTGTTTTTAATATAAATTATGTTATAATTTGTTTTATTTTTTTAATTTTTTTTCCAAATCCTATTAACTACATTATTTAGAATTAGGATACTCTCCTAATTTATTTGGAAGCTTACATAGTGAAACTAATAATGATATTTTTCTAAATATAATTTAATAACTAATTTTACATTTTTCTTATTTGTATATCTTTTTAAAAAGTTTTAAATTTCTATTATATATATATATATATATATATATATATATATATATATCCTATTCATACATATCCTAATATAGAAAAAAATTAAAATTTTAAAATGTTAATTAATGTGATGACTAAAAATGTTAATTAGTGAGATGGCTAATCGTGATTCGTCGTTTTAAATCCCACATGGACGTTTTTAGAAGCTTATAGCAAGATAGCTAATCGGGATTGGGCTTAATATTTTTAATATTAGATTCCATATATATATTTTTAAATATTTTATGGGACTGAGCTTAATATTACATAATTATAATTACATAGATTCCATATTTTTATTTTAAGTTTACATTTATTTTATTTCCATATATCTTGTTTTCTTTCTTCTTTTATTAATAATATTTTAATATAGAAAGTTTCAAAAAAAATGATAATTAACGTGGTGTATAAAAATGTTAACCGATGAAGTGGCTAACCGCGATTGGTGGTTTAAAATCCTACGTGGACGGCCTCAGAAGCTTATAGCCTCGACTTTTATATAGTATAGATTACCCTTAAATAAAAAAATGGAAGAAAACTTAATACACCCCAATTAGAGAGAGGGAGATTGACACAAATAGCCCCAAAAAAGTTATTTTTTCCAAAAATAGCACCTCATTTGAAAAGTTACACAAATAGCACTATAAACTTCAATTAAACTTAATGAAAATATAAGATAAAAAATAAAAAAGAGTGCAAACACTAATCTAATATTAAATTGAATCAAAATTGTTTTAAATAGTTGAAATATATACCCTAATTTGGAAATAGAGAACCCAAATATAATACCACAAACTAATATTAAAATAAAAATCTCTTTTAAATGGTGAAAATATATACCCTAAATTGGAAATAGGGAACCCAAATATAATACCATAAACTAATATTAAAATGAATCAAAATCTCTTTTAAATGGTAGAAATATATACCCTAAATTGGAAATAGAGAACCCAAATATAATATTTTAAATTTATTTCTAATTTATTTTGTTGAATAGCTTTTATATAAAAGTCTTGGTATTATTGAAAAAAAAAGCTAGTGATAAAATTTTTAGAACAAAAACACTAATAGTAAGTTAACTAGTGCTATTTTTGGAAGTTTATGGAGTGTGTGCTATTATTGTCAATAAAACTTGTTTTAGGGCCATTTTTAGGAATTTCTCTTAGAGAGAAGAGAAGCCATATATTTTTTGTTACTTGAGTTGTTTATAAGCTGCTACATCCCTTACAAGAGTTATATAGTTCTCCAGATTCACAACTTTTTGTTTTGTAGACTTTATTTTCCTTCATTTGTTTTGGCAATTATGGCTGAAACTTCATGGACGAGAGAGGAGAACGAGAAGTTCAAGAATGCACTGGTGTTGTTCTCTGCCTTTTTGCCTACTCGGTTCAAGAGTATCGCGGAGTATGTGCAGAAATCGGTAGCTGATGTTAAGGAGCATTACAAGGAAATGGTCAATGATCTTTTAGAGATGGGATCCAGTCGAGTTGCTTTTCCTAATAAATTGACTGAGGCTATGGCTCAAAGTTCGCACCAGGCCGAGAGAACTAAATGGAACAAAGAAACACATGAGTAAGTATATATAAAGCACACCCTTTATGAAAAATAAAGTAAGTATATATAATTAAGGATAATTGATGAGTAAAGAATTTTGTCACTTAGTGGAATTTACATTTGATGATAGAATAGCGGTATTGTTTTGCGGATCTAGCTAGACACTATATTAGTTTATTTTACTTTTATCTTTTTTTGAACTAAGATCATTGACTAATTGCATGGTGAAACTTGATTAAAAATGGGCTAATATCAGATTTCTCACGTATATGAACTCGTGGAAAATTGTAATGCAGATGGTTTCTGATCGGGTTAAAGCGGTTTGGGAAAGATTGGCGTCAAATAGTCGTCTTATTGAATTCCAAGAACCCGAAGCAAGTGGAAATATATGCACATAACTATTTCAACTGGCAAAGCTCAGAGAAAAATGTGATGAAACGCCCTAGAGCCAACGACATAACTGTGGCGAATACGGATGTAAATGTGATGAAACGACAGAGAGCAAATGACATGGTGGACACCAATGTGGGCTCAACAGGCCAACAAGAGAGTCTCGTCGTTCATCCGCAGCCACAATATGAGCCGATTGTTATGCAAATCGGTCACCATGCTAAGGCCTCCAACTCAAAGTGATATAAATCTTTATGACCGTATTAACAACTAAAAATTAAAACGCGTTATGAAACAAATTAAAGCAATGTACACCCAGAGGTCTGGGATTCGAGTCCCAGATACTATGATTTATTAATATATTTGCAGATTATTGGAGGCAAGTGTGCATGAGATCTCCAGCGATGTACAATTATAGCCGTTCGCCAGGATTCTACGCAGAGAGGGAAGTGTCCATCAAGAGCATGAAGAATGAGGTGAAGGAGGTGAGCATGAAGAAGGAGGTGAGCATGAAGAAGGAGGTGAAAGAGGTGACGTCTGTCGTGGATCTAATAAGGGTCGGAAGGAATTGTCAGAGTTAGAATCGTTTATGTAACAGTTCTCATAATTTACAATAAATAATAAATCTAGAGGGAAAAAAAAAAAATTAAAGCCTAAAGACATTGAAGGCCCTTGATTATTTTTGTGTTGTATATTAAAGATTTGGGGTTTCCATTTTTGTAAACCATATTTTATTTACTTTTGTGGCCAGCTATATTTTATTTTCCTTAACCATTAAAATAATACATATTTTAATGTTTTTATTTTTTGCGTTTCTTCTTCTTAGCTAAATGGAGCTTTTAAGTTAAGTAGTATATATAAAGTTGGGGTTCAATAGGAAACAAAATAACTTGAAATCTCCTTAATTACTCTCCAAAGTAACAAAATAACTTGGAACAGTTCAAGTGTATAGGATAATCAATGATTATATCAAGTATAGGATTATATCTTAGTTTTTATTTTAAATAGTTTCAAAACATTAACAAAAGCCAAGATATTATTTTTTTTTTTAAATGAATAGTAGATCACACTAATTAAATGATCTGTCTTTCAGTATATTTAATCTATACTATTAATTGGGAAGCACTCAAACATAAATAACCTTATAAAGTGTAAAGTATTACAAAAATGCCATTGATTTTAGTTTTTAAATAAATTCATTAAATATACAATAGTAATCACAAAATAAAATATTTAAATAAAAAACAATAAAATTCTTTAAAGTAATTATTAGTTTCCAAAAAATTAAACTCACTTTCTCTCTCTTATTAATTATGGACGAAAATTTAAATTTTTTTTCTAAAAAGTTGTTAAGCAATGAGAATTAAAAAACTAAGATTTGATATCCAACTAAAATCTAAACCAATCCTAATAAACTATTCTATATCAAAAATAAAAAAGAAAAATAATACCATTTTAATTCAAAATTAAAAACACTATAGTTTAAAAAAATTTATCAATGGAAAATTTTAAGATTGAATTTGAAATTTCATAAAAAAAATTAAATACAAATATTTAAGACTCAGTTTTGTTATAATATTTTCACAAATTTTGAAATATAAAACAAAATTTTATTTCACAATTTCTAAAAAACGATATTGGGCATTCATTTAGAGCAAGTTTCAGAAATATCTAAACAATATATTGTACATATTAATTTCGAAATATTTTGTGTTTTCTTTTTTTTTCTTCTCAACCGGATCTTCTATAATATATTGCACACAGTTTTCGAAATAATGTGAACTAATTATATATTTTGCATTCAAAACAAATTATGCAGCAATAGCATATCCCTTTTATAGATATATCTCAAATTTTAGTTTTAGTCCAAAAAATCGAATTAATTAAAATTAAACAATGAAAAGAAAAATATGCAAAATTTAGCTAGAAACATTAATAAATTTGTTAAAATATATTTATAACTTTAACAGCATACATATTAATCCGCAAAACTCACAGTATTTATTGTAATATTGTATGGTATTTAAAGGTAAGCAAACAAGAATTTGGAACATAATTTTAATGGAATAAAATGGAAATAGAAATTACGAGACGAGATGGAAGGGGAACATATATTAAAAATCAAACTAAATACCCAACTGGTATGAGTTCGGGTTATGAGCACTATATAGAATAAATTTGTTTACACATAACCATGTACATACGTTTTCAGTTACACATACTCTATTTATGACAGATATGGGACCGTAATATTTTTATTTTATGTGTACGTGACAGGTTATGGGACAAAGAATTTATGACAGATACCGGAAAGGATATGTTTCCTGTTCCAAAATAGTTACGCCTTGCTAATATACATGAAATAATCCAAACTAAAACCGAATTCATATCCTATTTAACATATGTAATCAAACTGTTAGAACTATTTTGATTAGTTAAGAAAATAAAAATGTAACACCATTTAACTTTTGCAACTAAATTAGTACGGATCTTAAAATATAATTATGCATTAATGCAACTGAATTTTTTGTTAATTACTCTAACTTTATAATATTTATATTATTACGAAGTTCACTAATACAACAAAATATTTTATATTTTTAAAATCTATATAACAATTTCTATAAAAATATTTCTACACGTATGTGGATCTAGATCTAATACACTAAAATAAATATCATAAAACAACACAATAATCTATATTGAATTAAATTTTGTTAAAAAAAAATTAAAATATGAAACCCCGCACGTACGTGCGGGTCATGATCTAGTTTATATATATAGGAGCTAAGACCAAAATTTTATAAGAAGCTATACTTGTGAATTCTTTCTTTTACTGAAAAGTAATCTTTTTTTCTTTCTGTGATAAAGGGCCCTGTAAACACGTTTAACTCGGGTTTCTTATGTTAAATTAAGAAAAGATGAGGGTAAATTTTGCAATTTCCCCTATTATTTCTCAATATAAATTCGATAGGAAACGGAAAAAAAAAAAAGAAACCTCAATAACATAATATAAATTGCGGGCTAAATTTGTAATTTCCTATTATATTCCGGCGAAATCACCTCAATAACAAACCCTCTTCAGTGACAGAATCCACAAACGATATTTCTTGATTCTTCTTGTTTTTTGGCGATTTTTTCTTCATTTTCTTGGATATTATGGCTTGGATTCCGCCGTGGACGAGGGACGATGACAAGCGTTTTGAGTTAGCCCTGGTGATATTCCCGGAGGGCTCGCCGTCGTTTTTGGAGAACATCGCTCAGCTTCTGCAGAAACCTTTGGGGTTGGTAAAGTACCACTACGACGCATTGGTCTATGATATAGTAAAAGGAGGGCTAAGTAGAGTGAACACGTGGACGGTGGTGATTAAAAGAAAGAAGCAACGGCTGAGATGAATTTATCAGAGCTTGTTGGGTTTAAAGGAAGGCGAAGATCAGAATTGGATTTAATCGTGAAAAATTGTGAAGTTTGTTGTTCTTTCTCTTTGAGTTTTCTGGATTTAACATTTGATTCATCCTCTGTGAAGAACTTAGGGTTCTTACAAGATGAATCTGGAGATTCCTTGTTTTAGGAACATTGGATCTCCTCCGTTTGAATATTGAATTGAAATTGGAATTGTGTTTGTTGGATTTGGTGAGAATTGGAGTTTAACTGTATTAAAGGTATCAGAGCGAAGACGATTCTCGGTATCCATGGCAGATACAAGATCTAAAAGCTTGTTTGCAGAAGCAATGGTTCGTGAAGTTGACGAAACTTTTGGATCGGGAATAGATAAATTGGAAGAGACAATCGCGGATCAGAATACGAAGATCGGGGAACGAATTCATGCTCTGCTCTTGTTGTTGCGATCAAGGAACGCGGAGGAGAAGAATCTGCAAGTCAATGCTCGGCCAGCCTCGCCGCAACTTTCAGAGTCACCGGATTTCAATCGTCCGGAGCCTAAACCAAACTATGGGGACAACGTTGCTCCAGATGCACCGAACGCTTCATCACTGTTGTCTACTCGCAAATACAAGATTCAGCGGAGAATCTCGTGTGAAGAGATTGACGAGAGAAGGTTGAAGGGTTTATGTGTGTTTTGCGAAGAGCCAGAAACTCCGAATCATCATCTACAACACAAGAACTCAGGTATTCTCATGATTGATAGTGAAGATTATCTCTCTAATGCTATGGAATTTGAAGAAATTGGGGTTGAGATATCGAGTGATATGTGGCTGTCGAATTCATATGGCTGTGAATTAGAGACTGGTGAAACCGATTATGATGAAGATCAAGATCGATCCCTTATTGATTCAGACTTGGTCGTGAATGAGGTTGAGATGATGAAGAAAGATTTGGTAGAAATGGATGTTGCTAAGTCTTGTGATGAAGAACTATTTTCGGATAATGGGAAAGTGTTTGGATTCAAGATAGAAGAATGTGAAACAGATTCTGGGATTGAACAGAATCAATTGATTCAAGAACAAGCCGAGATTATGGAGCAAGATTGGGCTAAGCAGGACATTAATACGAGATTTGAGGTTACAAGTGATGTTGATAGGGGCAAGAAAGTGTTAAGTATTGCAAAAATTTGCTCTGCACGCCAACTGTTTTGTAAAAGATCTCAGCATAAAGAAAGATTGAAATTGAAGAAAAAGAGGAAAGGCTTGAAGTCTTGGATGTTTAAATATAAACAAGAGAATGAGAGACTATGGAGGCTACACAATCACGTGTTATCTTTCCCAGATTTTTGTGATCTTAGGATTAATAGGCTGGTCACCACAAGGAAGAGAAAGTTGTTGGGTGGACTTGCTATTGTGTATGTCAAGTATTTTGTGCGCCTAGTCGTTGTCGGAGAAGTTCAAGCAGCAATGATTATAGGAACAGAGAGTGATTATCAGAAAGAAACTCAAATTTCTTTGAGTAACATTCACGTGTGTATTTCCTTACATAAGAATAAGGAATGCTCTAAGGAGAAACACTTAATTCAGCAAGTGACTTCTATTGGAATGGATAAGCAGCAACAAGAACTGAATTGTGACAGAGATTTTGGCGTAGAAAGGGATCAATGGTGTAGAGCTCTTTATGCGAATTCGGAGACAGCATTGTTGAATCAAGATAGACACGAGTTGTGTTCAGAGAACAAAGGCTGCTTAGATTGTTTTCAAGCGTTGGTTCTAAACAGTATTACAGATAGTTCATCTCGTGTTGAAGAATGGATGAAAGCAGAACTGTATTCTGTGAAAGTAAATGAAATGAAGATGGAGGTGCAGATTGTTGATAAAGAAATGTCACCGTCGATTGCAGTTCTGGAAATAAGAATGGAAGAGATGATTGGATCACATGCGAAGAGGGCTTTTGTTTTTAAACAAACAACAATCTCATACTCTCAGTGTATTGAACACAACTTTTTCGGTACAATGCTTCTTAGGTTGCAAAGTAAGAAGAACTGGATGTTCAAATTCAAAACCAGCTCAAAGGACTACAAAATGCAAATTGAAATTCAGAGGTGGGACGTTAACAACCGAGTTTGGGATCCCGGAGGTTCAGGTTTTAAGGAATTTGAACGTCAAGCTGAAGCTACAATGACATTGTGGTTCTGGTTAAATAGTCAAATGTGGATGAGACAGAGATTTTTCTTTTCGGGAGTTAAAAAGGGTTCAGGACAGCTTCTTATTCTTGAGGGCAACGTTCACATATCCACTCAACTTCTTCGGTTCAAATGGTTCAGCCGTAAAGTCGAGCAGCCACAATGGTCTTAATCATGTGGGCGAATGCATATGTGGATAACGCTACTGATAGTTCTTATCAACCATGAGGGCATGGTTGTTTGGGAGGGAAGGATTTGATATAGTAAAAGGAGGGCTAAGTAGAGTGAACACGTGGACGGTGGTGATTAAAAGAAAGAAGCAACGGCTGAGATGAATTTATCAGAGCTTGTTGGGTTTAAAGGAAGGCGAAGATCAGAATTGGATTTAATCGTGAAAAATTGTGAAGTTTGTTGTTCTTTCTCTTTGAGTTTTCTGGATTTAACATTTGATTCATCCTCTGTGAAGAACTTAGGGTTCTTACAAGATGAATCTGGAGATTCCTTGTTTTAGGAACATTGGATCTCCTCCGTTTGAATATTGAATTGAAATTGGAATTGTGTTTGTTGGATTTGGTGAGAATTGGAGTTTAACTGTATTAGTCTACGATGTTGCGCTTGTCGAATCGGGTAAGTATGCTTTACCCAAGTACCCGGACGACGATAACGTGTCACTGACGGAAGCGACTCAGTCCAAACACGGGATTCCTTGGACAGAAGAGGAACACAGGTTAGTCAAAGACTTATGAATTAGGGTTTCTTTTGATTGTGAAATTAAAAGTCTTAAACCTTGCTGGAGTTGATGATTATAAAATCTTACTAAGAATTTTGTTGATTTAAGTATAAGTTAAGAGTTAAATTGTTACAAAGAATGTTGATTATGATAATCTTGGGGATTGATTTTTCTGATTAACGTCTTTAGATTGTTGAATTAAGATGATGAATATGAGGGGATGTTTTGACCTTGATTACTTATGGCCGGGCTTTTGAATGTGTTAGATTGTTTGTGGATGGATTGAACAAGTATGGGAAAGGAGCTTGGAGTATGATATCAAGGGAATTTGTGAAGACAAGGACCAAAATACAAGTAGCAAGCCATGCACAGAAGTATGACAAAAGGCAAAAATTGGACATTAATAAGAGGAAACGCACGAGTATCCATGACATAACGTCGGAGTCTACCATGGGCAAGCCAGATAACTTTGGAGTCTAACTTGGAGTTGTTCCTTTTCTCTAGTTTCAGTATAGGAGGATATGAGTTCGCTTGATGTGTATAGGATGATGACGATATCAAGTATATGATGAGTTTTGCTTGACGATGATGTTTTAGAGTTTAGGGGGATGATGATGATGATTGATCAAGTGTATAAGACCGGTTTGAACAAACTATAAATCTTTTTTTTTTTTTGATAAACACTTTTAAAGAAAGAGAGCTATTTGAGTTAGATATATAATAATATGGGGGTTAAGAACGAAATAAAAATATATAAGTCGGGTTTCTTTTGTTAAATAAAGAATAGACGAGGGTCCCTATTATTTTCTCACTATATAATAAATCTGATAGGAAACGTTAAAAAATTTCTTCAACACATTTTTTTTTTATTTTGTCGCTTCTATCAGATTCCTGATCTTTAGCGATCTCGAGATTGCTCTCTTTTTCTTGGATATTATGGATGAAATTCCGCTTTGGATGACAAGCGTTTTGAGTTAGCTCTGGTTCAATTCCCAGAGGGTTCGCCGTATTTTTTGGAGAATATCGCTCAGTTTCTGCAGAAACCGTTGAAGGATGTGAAGTACTACTACCAAAGCGTTGGTCGACGATGTTGCGCTGATCGAATCGGGTAATTTTGCTTTGCCCAACTACAGGGACGATGATTACGTGTCACTGAAGGAAGCGACTAAGTCCAAAAACCAGGGCACGGGGAAAAAGAAGGGAATAGCTTGGTCACCAAACGAACACAAGTTAGTCAAAGACTTATGAATAAAGTATTTCTTTGGAGTGGTTTCAAAGTCCAAATTTAAATCTTGCTAGCTAGGGATTATGGATTAGAGTTTCTGTTGACTAGGGAAAGTATATAGCATAACAGTTTAAATCTTGCTAGGGTTGATGAATTAGGGTTTTGTTGGTTAGGGGTAAGAGTCACGTATTTGCTAAATATAGATGAATATAATATTGTTGATTTTTGGTTGATTAATGAATGATATTTAATTTTGTAGATTGTTTTTGGATGGACTAAACAAGTATGGGAAATTTAGGAGATTGGAAGAGCATAGCGAGGGAATGTGTGAAGACAAGGAGCCCGATGCAAGTGGCAAGCCATGCTCACAAGTATTTTTTAAAGGGGAAACGCATGAGTATCCATGACATGCCTCTGGGAGATGCGGACAATGTAACCGTCCCTGTATCCAACTTGAATTCTACGGGCCAGCAGCCACAGTTTGGAGACCAAATTCTTCCGGATCATTATTACCACTGCTCCCAGGACAATGTAACCTGGATCCAACTTGGTGTTTATGGGCCAACAACCACATTTTGGTGGCCAAATTCCTCCAAATCAAAGTCACCCCTACTCCCGGGACAATGTAACCGTCCCTGAATCTAACTTGAAGCCTATGGGCGAGCAGCCACATATCTCCGGATCAATATGACCGCGACTTCCTGGACAACTTCGGGTTTTTCTATGATGATGGTGAAGATGATGGGAGTTTAGCAAGCTTTGAAAAACTATATTATAAGGCTTAAGCTTTATGATGAGATTTTCTGGTTTTGGGTTTTAGAGTTTTGTTTCTGGTCTAGACTTTAGTTGTAAAATTAACTTGAATGGTCATTTATTTTATTGTTTGGTTTCTAACAATTGTCTGACAATTTACACTTATGAACATGACAACAAAACATAAAAAAATTTCTATATATGAATATTTGTCTTCAGTTGGAGGAAGGATGATTCTTCTCCTCGTCTTTTGGTCGGATCTTCGTTATACCTTTGAATTCATAGGCCATATCATTGGTAGTTGATCTCAATGTGGAAGCCGTATAAAGAGGTTATAGTTCAGTGGTTTGTCGTCAGTTTTGTTGTAACTTTGTTTTTTCTTTCGAATTTGCAAATTGGCTTCGAGTAATCGTGTTAGATTGCAACTGACTATATGAAGTTATTCGTCCATAGCAGCAATACCAAAACCTCAAGAACCGGACAAGTACTTAAAAACTCACCATAAGACAATATCTTGGTAGGGAAAACCAATATACATACACTTACATATTTGAAAAACTTTTTGCCTTTTTTTAGGATCATTCATATTCATATTTCATTTAGGTTGGTCAGCTTTTCTGTCTTTGCGTTTGTTACGCAGGTAAGAATGAAAACCTTATGTGAATCATATGTCAAAGAAAGTTCTGTAAGCAACAATTAATAGAGATCTTTCTTGATCATAATACTTAAAAAATAAAAAAGTGTGATCAAGTAATGCAAGAAGTATGCATACTGCACAGTTTAAACATTTATTAGTCGAAATATCAGTTTATTGATCAAGCTAACACTGAAAAGAGAAAACAAATTACAGAGGAAACAAAAAACAAACAAAACCAAAAGGTTTGCCAGTAACCTTATTAGTTATTCATCTCTTTTTCTTTTGCCTCCTAGTAGACCTTGGTGGATTTGAGTCATACTTGGAACATAGTTAAACAAAAATGGCCAACATTCGACTAATCCAAAATCAACTTGTGTGACTTTATTGTCCTCTCCAATAATGTAGACCAAGTTTTTGCCGTCTAATTCAGTTACCATGTATTTGTCACAACACACGATGACTTTCTTCTCCTCATCGACCAAGAAACTTATTCCATTCCATATATAAAATTCGGAGGGGACATCTAGTGTAAAGAGTAAGAGCATGCTCCACGATACCACTTTGGTCTCACCAATCTTATTTGTCAGCCATATCTCTATGTTTGATCTACTTTCGCGTTGCAACAACACCGAAAGCTTCTCGTCTCTAACAACTGATAGAGACACAGTTTCGAAAATAGGACACTGATACGGAAGACATTGACGTCTAAATCTTTCAGTTGTATAATCAAAACTGAGTAAGAATACGCCAAACTGTTTCTGTTCTTCATCTGAAGCAAACCAATTAGTGGCACTCACGAGTTGCATCAATAGTCCTCCATGTTTTAGACTCATTAGAGTCAATGATATTAATAGTTGAAATCACTAACATTTCGTTAATTTGATATTTGTTTAACACGATGAGTTGCGGAGACGTAAGTTTGAGCCAATGTATTTAAGTATTTGAGACTGTTACTCTGGTATTTCCTCATCATTAAGTCATTAAATTCATATGTTTGCTCGCAGTAATTGTGAACTCTCGGGAGAATCTTTACCAATTCTTAGGCTAGTGTTGGTTTAACACAGATAGACATTTTCTAGACAAAACTGAATATGAATCTAATTTATACAACACACTTTCAGTGGCTAAATATAGGTGTGATAAAGCCTGAGCCGAAACCTAAAAAGGGTGCAGCTTTATTTCAATGCAAAATAAGGTATCTGATCCATCTTCTAGACGGTGGGAATTGTACACCAATTGTCTCATGTTGTGGTGCTTGGTATGGATTGAATTGCTGCAAGAGGATTCACTTGGTATGAAAATGCAAGCTTCCAGAAATCTACTATTGCTTTTCTCGTGGACTCCATTTGCCTGCGAATGATCCTGAAACAAGTAAAGAAACAACACACAGCTTATATTGTGGTTCACAATGTATTTCTTCATCACACAACTTCTGATCATTCAAGCATACTGTATGAAGCAAGCTTAGAAGGATTCTTACCGTATCAAAGCAGCTCGTTTTCTCTTCAAGGCATAACATATGATTAATCCAACAAGGCTTATGGCAAACTTTCCCCTGGACATGCTAAATTGGGTATTACCAACCTTGAGGCTTAGAGCATGGGATGACCAAAGTGACCAAGGTTCATGTTGTTTAGAGAGTTTCAGGACATAATCAATCTCATCATTCTTTTCATTAGCCAACGACTTCTTGTTATTCACTACAGCATAAGAAGAATCCTTAGGATTTTCCTCAAAAGAACTAGCGTCTGGAACGTTTGCTGTTTTGAGAGAAAGTAACAAATGCAATCTTCTCAAAATCCCCTGAAATAGACAGTTTAGAGTAGAGTCTTAGTTGGAACACATTCACAAGTTCATACACAACTCACGAAAGGGTTCAATAGTACCTGTCGTCTTTCCTCAGGTAACGCAGCTTTCTCAACCCATGAAATGGCTAGGCCCATGTCGTTTGAAACTTTTGCAAGAACTCCAAAGGTATACAGCTCCACAACTTCCATGTACTCATCAATATCTAAACAGTTTTTCTCATGGAATCCTTTTGCACTTACTCCAGCATCATTTAGGATATAGTGGTTGTCCTTGTAAACCCATATGCTAAAGAACTCTTTCAGAATCTCACGTACACCCGAGTAGGAACCACTTGATATTTGAAGGCATATTCTAAAGAGAAAAAAAAGGGAAGAAGATCAATAAAATAGATTTCTAAGTTTCTACAGTTTTTTTGTCTATGCTAATGCATTCAGAGAGCAGTATTGTACTCCCCTTAATAAGTAAAAGCTAGCAAATAATACGACCTCTCAATTCTTTTCTCTCACTGGCCTCTTCAGTTATGAATGTCATTTACTCCTAGTTCTGAAACATATTTCAGAGATAACCAAAAACCTTCCTTTCAAGCGTATGAAGCTATAATAATGTCAAAGAAACAGAACAAGAACGATACCCAGTGAGAAGAACTTGAACAGGAATAGCTGCAACTTCACCAAACACATCTCTTAACTCATTTACAATCTCAACTGTCCTGCATGAAAAAGGAATTTGTTAGCAAAAAGTATCACATAGCCAAAACTCTAAAGTTTCTTACAAGATCCAATTCCAAATAGAAGTAAGAGGGAAAAGAACTAGTCATATTAGAAAATCTGAATACAGTCATGAAATATACCTGCCGATTCCATGCAAGGATTGGACTAAAACCATACCAGCAGATTCCAACATATCACGCAATTGATGATCACCAATAGCTTCCTCAGATAAAACATCAATGTTTCCAAATATTCTTTTAAGTATAGAAGAGGATAATGACTCTGCCTCTTCATAGATAGAGCACACTAGGTAACTATACACATCAAACAAAAACAAAAAAAATGAGCAATCAAAATTGGTACTGAGCCAATTTCGCAACTTGAAAACAGAAAATGTTTACAAGTATTAGATAAATTTGAGTCATCAACATAATAAGCATTTTCATTTCAACTTGTTTCTCTTGTCAAGTATGAGCTGAATCGTTTTTCTACAAATTCTAAACATAATTAAACCAAAACCAGACAGATTATTCTTGTGAAAACTAATTCTGGACAAAATTTCATTTCTCCTTATACGAAACCAAAATTCGCAAGCATGAGAAAAATAAAATTTAAGCAAATTCTCAGGAGTACCTCTCAGAACGTTCAATTTCTCCCCAAATATCAGTTGCCTCCATTCTTAGAGGTATTGGAAGAAGCTTAGCCAAAGCCTTGATTTCAGACAACAAAGCGAAGAGATTGATTAGAACTGTCAATTGGGCTGTCCAAAGCCCAATGGTCATGTATCAAATTCCATATTTCTGAAACAATTAAACACATACATGAATCAGCCAAATAATTATTCAGTTAGACAAACTGAAGTAACAGAGAAACAGACAAAAAAGAGAGAAACAGAGAAAGCTCTCTGGTACTAAAGTAAACCCCTGGTTATTCAGTTAGAACCATAGACCAGATTCAAGTATTTCTACAAACAAAAGAGAGAAACAGAGAAAGCTCTCTGGTGCTTAACTTAATTGCAGGCTATCAAGTAAGAATTGGCTGAAAGAAATAATAAATCAAAATCTGTTACTAAGACGAGTAACCATATCAATGGTAAAAAAGTATGAAAGCAGCTAACACACAACAACAAGGGACAAGAACCGAATTTGAAACAGATAATGTAAACCAGATTTAAAAATGTCTACCCCTTATGATGCTTATCTTAAGAGCAGGCTATCAGATTCAAACACACATAAACACGAACGCTAACAACCTATTAAACCAGATTCAAACCAAGGATGATATTTATATGTTATACAGACTCCACAAGAAATGAGACAACATATTAAACCAGATTCAAGACAGACTCTCAAGGCAACTACTTTCTAACTACTATGATGTCTCTTTACATCCGAAAATGATGCTAAGAGAAGAAGATATATTCAGATTCATTTGATGATCTTCTGGTGGATTGAAAACAACTAAGCAGAAAATACAAAACCAAAATCGAAAACTATAGAAAAGAGTTCAGATTTTAACATAATAGACAATTGATATTGTTAAAGATACACACAAGAACAAAAACATATAACTATACAGAAGCTGAAATCCTAGACTAGTGAACTTGATTAATATGACGGTGACTGAATTGTTATGTTGGTCATCACTTCTCTCTATCAATCATCATCACCTCTATTCTTATGTTTCTCTTGCTTCCTCTTTTATCAAGCTTTAAACATGACTTCTAAGACTAGTAAACTTATCTTTGACACAACCATAAGCAAAACAAAACCATAATATGTACACTAAATTAAACAGTAACTAGGTTGACTACACTACTTAAACCATTCATAGTTTAACAACATTCAAGGGTTAATAAAACGTGAAACCAAAATTTGCAAACAATAAAAGAAATCTTGAATAGTATCAAATTGTATTAATGTATTCACATCGAACAGATAAATGGATCAACAAAGACTAAATCAATGCAAAAAACTCTATATGTAAGATGTTTCTGTATAGTTAAATACACAAACCAAAATAACCAAAAGACAAACTCATATTTCACAACAAAGCAAATCAATCTTTTCCCATGAATGTATTACAACCACTGCAGCAAATTCAAACAGAAAACTCAAGAAATCTGAAGACAAACAAAACCCATTTCACCAACAAAACCCATTCTGTGATAAATTTTCAAAATCAGACAATCAAATCTGGTTTACATTATAGTAAGCAAAATATCGAATAGTAACATACCAATCCAAGCTCGTAGCAACAGATGCTATAGAAGTTCCAACAGTAAACACGACCCTGTGCCTCTCGAACAAGTCCTAAGAAATTAAACGAAACTCCATCAAGCAGCAGCAGATGAACAAAACATTTCCTGATCCCAATTCTTCAAAAATCGGTATCAAATTGAAATCCTTGGATCAAAAAGAAAAAGAAGTACGAGAAATCATCTGGGGAGTCCCAAACAGTAACCTCATACCTCCCCCTTATTAACAGAAATTATTATTGATTTAATTTTAGGCCATGAATGTTTGTAGTTTTTAAAATGGTTTTTGGATTTTGGATTTTGGTTTTTGGTTTTTAGTTTTTGATTTTCTTGGTTTTTGTTTTTGGTGTAGATTTTAGTTTCTTAAAAACTTGAATGGTAATTTGTTTAGATTTTGGTTTTAATGTTAATAGATAATATTTTTCTTTACAAAAAAAATTAAAAAAAGAAATGAAAAATGTGATCGATGGTTTTTGAGGGAGAAACTCCAAAAAAATGGATTTTGGTTTTCTTTGAAAAATTGTAAAAACACTCAAAAACTAGATTCCCTACTTTTTAGGAAAACTTGTTTTTTCAAAATCTTGAATGGCTACAAAATAGATTTTAAGAAAAACTAAAACCAAAAACTAGTGTAAAAACCATAACCATTCAAGGCCTTAATTCGAATAGTGTTGGTTTTACCAGTATACCCCAACCGAAATCTAAATATTACAACCAAAACCTGGATCTATTCGAACCAGACCCGAACCAGACTCGACCCACCCAAAACCCGAAATCTCTTCTCTTCGATTCTCTGCGTTTTATCTTTTTTTTGAAATCGAAAACTCAAACTCTCCCCAATTCAAACCCTAACCGTTATCTCTTGCAACTTCTTCTCTTCTTCAAATCTCCGAGATCTCCCCAGAAACTGTAATTGAGAGATTGCGATCTCGATTGCGAAATCATCTTCACTTTATTGATTCATTTTCTCATTTCTTGTATCTCGTTTCGAAACCTCTCCGATAATGCCTCCAAAGAAAGGGTTAAAGAGGAAGAGATTAGCAAAGGCAACGACGGTGGAGCCAGGCTCGACGGAGGAGCCATCCCCGACGGTGGAGCCATCCACCACAACGACGGTGGAGCCAGGCTCGACGGAGGAGCCATCCCCGACGGCAATTGAGGGAGAACAACAAGTCCCGGAGACCTTAAGTCCGGTTTTAGAAGAGTCTGACAAGAATGAGGAAGAAAATTCTAAGAAGAATGAGGAAGAAGAGAGTGGCGAAGAAGAGAGCGAAGAAGAAGACGACAAAGAAGAAGAGAAAGAAGAAGGGAATGAGGAAGGGAATGAAGAAGGAGAGGAGTCCTCCTCCGATGATGGTAGTAGATCTTTGGACAGAGAGTCCTCCTCCGATGAGAGTAAGGAGGATGAGATTGCGCCGGAAAATGCGTCGGAAAATGCTATGGTAAGTATTTGAATGGTGTGAAACTGGTAGAACAGGGTAAAACTATGTGTATATATGGGTACTACTGGTAGAACATGATAAAACTATTATGTATTGGTATAACTGGAAATACTATGTGTTTGAATTCTGGGTATAACTGGTAATACTAGGGCATTACTATATGTTTGATTTCTGGGTAATACTGGTATTACTTGGGTATAACTATGTGTTTGAATTCTTGGTGAAACTGGTATTACTGGGGTACAACTATGTGTATATTTTCAGGGTAATACTGGTAATACTATTCGCAGATTAATGATATATGGATGAATGTCTGTTCTGTTGCAGGAGATCGACGAGGAAACAGAAGCAATACCACCGCTGAGTATGTATTTCCCGCCTTCGGAATATGTGAAGAAAATCAAGCTATCAACTCGGTGCTATATTCACGAAGTGTTGACTACATTCGATGAGTTGGAGCCTCCGATGAGCAAGTCTGAGAGGACATTTTTTGAGAATCATCCGAGTTTCCAACACGTCTTCCACATGCCAAGAGACCCAAACCACCGACTTATGGGGATGTGGATGCTCCTTCTTCACACGGCGCGCATTGATAGGAAGAAAGAAGTGTGGTTCATCGTCAATGGCGTTCCAATCCGATATGGTATATCGGAACATGCATTGATATCGGGCTTCAATTGCAAGAATTATGCGCTTGATTATAAAAATGTGGGAAGTATGGAGTTCAAGACGAAGCATTTCAAGAATGTTCCTGTGAAACGCGAAGACGTGAGAAAGAAGCTCATAGAAATGGTACCGAAGGGTGAAAGATCTAAAGATAGGTTGAAGATGATGGTCCTCTATTTCCTAAGCAGCATTATTGTGGCGCCTATCAAGACCGGGGCAAAGGCACCTGAAGTGGATGAATTTTGTCTAAAGGTTGTGAATGATCTTGCGTTTTGTAAGAATTTTCAGTGGGGGAGGTATTCTTTCGAGTACATGTTAGAAACCATCTCACACACGATGGATCATTTTAATGGTGTTGTCACCGACAACGAGAAGTACATATGGCCGGTTCCGGGTTTCTGTCTTCCGATAGAGGTTAGTTACAAGTTATAGTAATTGGTGATTGTTTGGAATACTGGTAATACTAGGAATACTATTTATTAGGAATACTGTTTATTATAGGAATACTGGTAGTACTAGTAATACTGCATATTAGAAAACTGGTAATACTGGTATTACTGTTGAATCTAAATATATGTTTTTTTTATTATGTAGCTTCTTGCATTCGAGGCAATCCCACTGTTGAGGGAAAAATTCATTGAGGACATTGCAGGAGCAGATGAGGGATGTCCTAGGATGTGCAAGGTTAGGCCTGGGCATATGGGTAACCCGTTCGGGTTCGGGTAAAACCCGTTCGGGTTCGGGTTAAATGGGTAATGAATTTACGATCCATTCGGGTATTTCTAAACATTCGGTTCCGGTCCGGTTCGGGTATCGTCGGGTTCGGGTCGGTTTGGGTAAAAAAATTTAAACCCTATAAATACCCAAAAAATATGGGTACCTGTTCGGTTCGGATATTTTATATTTAAAATGTCGGGTTTTATACGTAAAATACCGGGTACCCGGAAAAAACTTTAAAAATTTGTTAAATTTTAATAAATTTAGTTATATTTGAATACATTTTGCTAAATTTTGACAAACATAACAAATAGTTTTTGGATAGTTTGGTTGTTTTGGATATTTAAGTCTAAAGTTAATTGACATATTTAGATTTATAATTGTAATTCTATATAATTAAATTATATTAAAATTATATATAATTAATATTTTTGATATTTAATTATATGTTCGGGTATTCGGGTCCCCTGTTTGGGTAACGGGTATTACCCGGACCGACCCGATACCCACGGGTTTTCAAAAACTGTACCCAATGAGGTAATTTTCTCTTACCCGTACCCGCCCCGAACCGGTTTTTTCGGTTCGGGTATCGGTCCGGGTTTCGGATCCGGGTTTTTTGCCCAGGCCTATGCAAGGTGAAGTTCAAGAAGAACAATTTGAAAGGCATTCCTCTAGATACTATTAATCATGAATTGGGTACAACTCAGGTTAGTTGTCCTATATATACTGTTTTATGAAATCGTTTACTATTCTATTTAATTATAATAATCCATATTTGTTTATGTTTACAGGTCATTGATTGTATCGTCACACCTAGAATTGAAGAGCACGCACTTATGAGAGCAATCACACAAGAAGAACACGACGTTGACATGTCTGATCCGGTGGTTGAAAGTTGGTTGCAGCGTCATAAAGAGGGCCGTCTAATCAGGTTTGAAGAGTTGTACCAACAGGATCTACAGGCCCGAGAAATCATCGCAAGACCAGAGATTGCGGGTGGTGAGGATATTCCCGCAGTAGATGGACAAGAACTCCCGAGTTTGGTTGCTGTGGTGGAGATGATTCAAGACATGAAAGTTGAGATGACAGATCAGCTGAATGAAATCATAGTAACGATTTCAGGGTTGGATGATACAGTTAACTCGTTGGATGAAAGAGTTAAATCGTTGGAAGCATTCAGGGAGGCGCAGAAAGCAGAGAAGAGAAAGGTACGATTTGTAATACTTGTATAACTGAGTAATACTGGTATAACTGAGTAATACTGGTATAACTGAGTAATACTGGTATTACTGTGATATAACTTTGTTCAATTGCAGGATCAAGAAGAGAAGAATAAAGAGAAGGATGGTGACCCGAAAGAGAAGAATCAAGAGAAGGATAGTGACCCGAAAGAGAAGAATCAAGAGAAGGATGGTGACCCGAAAGATCCTTCGGATGGTGGTCCTTCGAAAGCTGTGGATGCACAAGTCACCAAGATGAAGACTCGGAGCAAGACACAGCTTGGTTGACTGATTTGTCTCTTTGATGTTTGGATTTGAACTTGGTTTTGTTATGTTAGGAATTGTATTTGGATTTGTTATGTTAGGATTTGAATTTGGATTTGTCCTGTTAGGATTTTAATTTTGATTTGCTATGTTATGATTTGAATTTGGATTTGTTAAGTTAGTTTTATAAATTTACAACATAATCTACTGGTAATACTAGTAATACTGATAATGGTAATACTGGTAATAAAGTATCCTCCAAATAATTGGCCGCAGAAGGATATCTTAGCTTAAAAATTCTGTACTCCCTCTCGAATTCAGCCATGGTGTAAACCCGACTTAATTAACTCCATGAATCTCCATGCGACTACGTCTCTGTTGACGTTAGAGGCATGACCTTTCACATTTTGAGATAAATGCCAAATACAATACCCGTGATGAGCCGCATAATACACATTACATATGCCTTTGATGAGGGATGAATTTCTGTCACTCATAAATACCACTCTGGAGTATCGGGTACAACTGTTAGCAGCTTCTCGAAGAACCATCCCCAACTAGCATCATTCTCACTGTCGAGTACGCCAACCGCTATGATATAATGATGACGATTTGGGTCTTGAGCTAAGGCAAATACTAGAACACCACCATATCCGTTCTTCAAATGTGTTACATCCACAATTATCACTTTCCTCATCACTTGAAAGCCTTCAATGCTAGCTCCCAAAGCTATGAATAGGTATTGAAATTTATCTTCCTCATCCATTTTCAGATATGTTATTGTACCTACATTTACCTTCTTCAACATGTACAAATAACAATTGATATCCTTGTAGCTATCTTCCGCGCTACCTTTTAAATCACAAATGGCTTGCCTTTTCTCTCTCAATGCGGTGGAGTACGATATCTTCACACCTAATTTCGTCTGAACAAGCTCCATGATAACCTTAGGAACTGGAGTTTCCATTTGTCCTGGAAAAGTATCATGAAGAAGAGCTGCTACTAATTCAGGGGTACCTTTCCTCTTCCTCATCCTTGTACTACTCTTACTTATCCGGGTACAAGTATGCATCTTGTTGAACTTTCTAATCGAGTAAATACTTGTATTCCGAATATTTGAAGCTCGTATACGCCAAGCACAGCTTTCTTTAGAACACCTTAGGACATACCGCTCCTTATCAGACTTTTTAATAACATAACCAAAACTGTTAGCAAATGCACCTTTGTCCACCACTTCCTGCAATGCCGCCCTGCTTGGAAATTCTTTTCGTAAAATCAGTCCAATACCGTCTTCCCATTCTTTTTTAAACTGACCAGGTTCTACAACGGGCGGTGGCTCAACGTATTCATCACCCCTATCATCACATCTATCCATAGATTCATCACGTGATCCAATCTCAAGATCTTGAGTATCATCAACCTCCATTATTGCCTCATTTGGTTCTGTTCCTTGTTCCTCGCATTCGCACAAAACGATGGCAGCACTATCTCTTATTTCATCCTCATTTGAATCCAATTCCGCATAGTTCTTACCAACAGAACTTTTATTGAGGAGCTCCACTCTCGACAGTTGCTCGGGCAATTCTGGTGGAGTGATGACGTCCACATTCAAAACATATCTACGGTTATTTTCACCTGAAGATATATAGACACCTACATTCTCATCATCACTAATGTAAATCTCTTCAATTGGTCCCAACAGCACTGCATTGTACCTCATTTGCAATTTAACCTTACTTTCATCTAATCCAAGCTTCGTGCATATCCTACTTTCTAACATGGAGAGAGTTATTTTTCCCCCTGATGTATTCATCATCAAGCTATACGTGCGACCTTTGCATTTAAAATATATGTACACGTTCTCCATCATTGTATCCTGCAAAAACAATACAAAAACTCTGTCAGTTATACTAGTTGTACTAGTTGTACTACAATTCTGGGTAATACTAGTACAACTAGTCATACTACATGTATATGGATAATACTAGTGTAACTGGTAATACTACGTATAGATGGTAACACTAGTGTAACTGGTAATACTACATATATGGGTAACACTAGTGTAACTAGTAATACTACATACATCTGAGTAATACTAGTGTAACTAGTCATACTACATATATATTTTTCAATAGAAACATGTACATTTCTACCCAGTTCTACCAATTGTACTTTCGCGACAAGAACTCAAATCGAATGGTTTCGGGTTCAAAACTACAATTCACTATGATTCAGTTGTTGTAATCCATTTCTTACCCATTTACAGACCTATTCGACCCAGAAACTATGCATAAACTTCCAATGTGCATACCCAAACACAATTACCCAAATCTAATTGAATTGAATCTCTTTGTCTAAATCCTAAACTTCTATTTCAAGCTCTATGCAGCTAAAGGAACTAACCTGTCTCACTGCAGCTCGCCGGAAGCTCGCCAGAACGGAAGAAACGGCAACAATGCAGCTCGCCGGAGGTGGAGCTCGAGCTCGAGAAGAGAGGAGCTCCCGTCGTTTTTTTTTTTTCTGGGTTTCGATTTTTTTTTTGTTTAATTAAAATTCAAATAAATCAATTACAATATACTAATAAATAAAGAGAGGGTAAAATGGTCAAGCCACCTTTCATTAATGTAGAAGGGGATATGTAGACAAAAAAGGGATATAAGAGGTTTGGTGTTTCCCAAAAGGGAGTTATGAGATGATTTCTCTAGTTTTTAATGAAACTGGGCCAAAATTGGTCTTTAGACCAGATGACCCATTTTATTTATGGGCTGACCACGGACCGTCCATAATATTTTGGACTGGGTTTAGCCCATGGTCGGATGACCATTTGACAGTTCTAAGATTGATTATGCTCGAATGGAGAAGAAGACGAACAAGGAACGAGGGAGATGTAATAATCTTTAGTATTGGGCCAAGAATGGGCTTCTCCATCACAAAATTTAACCAAGCAATCTAAGCCCAGACAAACCCAACAAAATCTCGCAATAAGAATTAACTACAACAGTGAGACAGGATCAGTGCCTTGCACGACGATTTATTGCTGCAGATATTGACTCTTATCCCAATAAAAACTATGGTTGTGTCAAAACGATGGCGTTTTGTCTGGACGATGATACCTAAACTCGACTACATAGAAAGCTACAACAGCGAGAGAAGTTTATGGGACTTCCTTGACAAGTCATTGCAACTGCACAAAGCACCTTTACTAGAAAGCTTGCATATCAAACTCTATCGACAATGTCCTGTGGATGCAATTGGTTTTGAGTTGGAAGCCCATATTCTAATATGGTATCAGAGCCCGATCCGTACATGTCCAAATCCAATCCACCATCGGCCCGGCCCAATAGTTGGCTCGCCGATCCATGCCCGAGCATACCGAGATCAATGGCTAGAGCCATCATCTCGAGGGGGCGTATTAGGGATAATATTATCCCACATTGGAAATGACAATGGATTTTGACTAGTATATAAGATATATGGGCCTCTCCACTCATTGCCAATTGGTTTTAAGTTGGAAGCCCATATACTAATATCGAATGCAGTTGACCGTTGCGTTCGAGAGCTAACGCTAAAGCTAAGTATTTGTTCTCTCACCAGCTTGCCTAAGAGTCTTTACTCCAGCAAAACGCTTGTGAAATTGACTCTAACACGCAAGATTCTCGTTGATGTTCCTTCCTCGGCTTGCCTCCCGTCCCTTGAATCGCTGGTCCTTGTTTCTGTAGTGTATAATGACCAAGATTCTTATTGAAGTATGGTTATATCCGGTTCATTAGCTAGATTAGAATTGGTTAACTTAACCACATTGTATAGTCTTACATACATGTATATATAGACATTGTACAAAATCTTTTGACACTTGGAATGAGAAAATCAACTTTCATAACCAACTTTCTCTCGTTTTCTCTTCTTCGTAATATGGTATCAGAGCCATCAAGCTCAATTTTCCATTGATTCCGATCTGATTTCTTCGTTTTTGAGCTCAAATCATCGTCTATAATGGTGATTGTAGCTCGTGTTACGCGGGAATCCACTCGATCGAAGTCCGGAAAACGTCACGATCTACTAGTGTTGTTGTTTCTCCTCCGATCTCTCCTCCAGCTACACGATCTCGCACGACTGGAGCTTCGCGAGCTCATACATCACCGGATCTCTCAGATCTGACTCGTTCTCCATTTTTTCTCCATAGCGCGGATCATCCAGGTTTGACTCTTGTTGCTATTCGTTTAGATGGCACAAACTACGATGATTGGGATGCTGTTATGCGTATTGCGTTAGATTCTAAAGGAAAACTAGGATTTGTTGATGGATCTTTTGCTCGTCCTGATGAATCGGATCAGAGTTTTCGTCTCTGGTCTCAATGTAACAGTATGATTAAGTCTTGGTTGCTTAACTCGGTGTCACCAGAGATATATCGGAGTATCTTACGTCTCAGAGATGCTTCTGATATTTGGAGTGATTTATATAGCCGTTTTCATATGAGCAATTTACCAAGAACTTTTAATCTGACACAAGAGATTCAAGATCTTCGTCAAGGATCTAAATCTCTGATGGAATATTATACAAAGTTGAAGACTCTATGGAGTAATTTGGAAAGTACTGAAGAGATTGATGAGCCTTGTACTTGTGGAAAAGCTGCTCGTCTGCAAATGAAGGCAGAGAGAGCTAAGATTGTTAAGTTTTTTGCAGGACTTAATGATTCTTATGCAATCATCCGCATATAGATCATCATGAAAAAAGCACTCCCCACTCTTGCTGAAGTCTATAACATTCTTGATCAGGATGATAGTCAAAAGGGATTTTCAAACATGCCCGTTTCTCCTACTGCTTTTCAGGTTTCAGAAGTTGATGTGTCTTCAGGAATGGATCCTACCATTTGCTATGTTCAGAATGGACCAAATAAAGGAAGACCTATATGTTCATTCTGTAATCGTGTGGGTCATATTGCTGAAAGATGTTACAAGAAGCATGGATTTCCTCTAGGTTTTACTCCTAAGGGTAAAAGCTTTACTAAACCTGTGACTGGGATGTCCAAGCCTGTTGTTGCTCAAGTGAGTTTGACTCCTCAGCCTGAAGATGGTTCACAGAGTATGGAGAGTATGATTGGAAGTCTCAGTAAAGATCAGCTTCAACAATTTATTGCTCTTTTCAGTTCCCAGTTACAGCCTCCATCTCCTGTATCTGGTTCTACTGAAGCAAGTTCATCAAAGTCAGATTATACTGGTATATCTTTTTCTCCCTCTACCTACTGTTTTGTTGGTATCCTGACAGTCTCCAAGAATACTATATCTCCTCAAACATGGGTTATAGATTCTGGAGCTACACATCATGTTGCTCATGATAGGAGTCTCTTTTTAAACATTGATACTTCTATTGTGAGTTGTGTAAATTTGCCAACAGGTCCTACAGTTAAGATCAGTGGTATTGGAAGCATTAGGATCAATGCTCATATTCTGCTTCAGAATGTATTGTTTATTCCAGAATTCCGATTGAATCTCATCAGTATCAGTTCTTTGACTAGTGATTTCAGAGTTATATTTGATCCGTCTTCTTGTGAAATCTAGGATCTTACCAAGGAGTTGACAATTGGAAAAGGTAGAAGAGTGGCAAATCTCTATGTCTTGGATGTTGAAGAACCAGAGGTTTCAGTTAATGCTATAGTTGATGTCAGTATGTGGCACCAGAGATTAGGTCATCCCTCTTACAATAGATTGGATGTTATATCTAAGTCTCTAGGCACTACTAGACATAAGAATAAAGGCTTAACTTATTGTCATGTTTGTCATTTAGCCAAACAGAGGAAACTGTCCTATCTTTCTCCAAACAATATTTGTAATTCTAACTTTGAGTTACTTCATATTGATATATGGGGACCTTTTCCAGTTGAAACAGTGGATGGATTTCGGTATTTTTTAACGATTGTGGATGATCATTCAAGAGCTACATGGGTTTATCTATTGAGAAATAAGGCAGAAGTTTTCACAATTTTCCCAAGCTTTGTTAATATGGTTGAAAATCAGTTTAACATCAGAGTAAAGTCAGTAAGATCAGATAATGCACCTGAGTAGAAGTTTACACAGTTTTATCAAGATAAAGGCATTCAGGCTTTTCACTCATGCCCTGAAACACCAGAACAGAACTCTGTAGTTGAACGGAAGCATCAACACATTCTCAATGTTGCTCGTGCTTTGATGTTTCAGTCTAAGCTTCCTCTTCAATTCTGGGGTGATTCAATATTGACTGCAGTGTTCCTTATTAACAGAACACCATCTCAGATTCTTTTGAATAAAACTCCTTATGAAGTCTTAACTGGTAAAGCTCCGGTCTATGATCAAATCAGAACTTTTGGCTGCTTATGCTACGGGTCAACATCACCTAAACAACGTCATAAGTTTCAACCTAGATCGAGGGCTTGTAACTTTCTTGGATTTCCTGCAGGGTATAAAGGATATAAACTCATGGATTTGGAAACTAATAAAGTTCTTATCAGAAGGAATGTTATTTTTCATGAGGAAATCTTCCCTTTGGCCAAAGATATGGAGAATGATGAAGCATTGCAGTTCTTTACACCGATAGATTCTGTGTCTCCAGGTAATATCATTCCACATACTTCTCTTCCATCACAAATTTCTGATCTTCCACCACAAATTTCTGAGAAAAGAGCTAAGAAATCTCCAGCTCATCTCCAAGATTATCATTGTTACACTTTAAACTCTGATATTCAATATCCTATTTCATCCTCTCTTTCATATTCTCAAATCACACCTACTCATCTCTCATATATCAATAACATCACCAAAATTCCTATACCTGCTACTTATAAAGAGGCACAGGAATCTAAAGAGTGGTGTAAAGCTGTTGATGCAGAGATTGGTGCGATGGAATCTACTAATACATGGGAGATTACTTCTTTGCCTCCGGGAAAGAAACCAGTAGGATGTAAATGGGTATTTACTCTAAAATTTCTTGCAGATGGGAGTTTGGAACGTTATAAGGCTCGTCTTGTTGCTAAGGGTTATACTCAGAAGGTAGGGGTGGATTATACTGAAACTTTTTTACCTGTTGCTAAAATGGCGACTATCAAGATGTTGCTCAAGGTGTCTGCTAGCAAGAAGTGGATATTAACACAACTTGATATTTCAAATGCGTTTCTTAATGGTGAACTAGAAAAAGAAATTTTTATGAGATTACCTGAAGGATATGCAGAGAGAAAAGGTACTTCTCTTCCTCCTAATGCTGTTTGCAAACTCAAAAGATCCATTTATGGACTCAAACAGGCATCTAGGCAGTGGTTCAAGAAGTTTTCCACATCATTATTGAGTATGGGATTCACTAAAGGTCATGGTGACCATACTTTATTTGTCAAATGTTCTGGTGATGATCTTGTAGTAGTCTTGGTTTATGTTGATGACATAGTAATAGCAAGTACATCAGAGGCTGCTGCTACTATGTTGACTCAGGCTTTACAGAATCAATTTAAATTGAGAGATTTGGGAGAACTCAAGTATTTCTTAGGCCTTGAGATTGCAAGAACATCAGAAGGAATTTATTTGTGTCAGAGAAAATATGCCTTGGAGTTATTAACAGCTACTGGTATGTTGGCTTGTAAGCCTTCTTCTGTTCCTATGATTCCCAATGTGAAGTAATTGAAAGCGTACAAGCAAAAACGCAAAGAAGGGGTCTATTGTTGTGTTTATGAGTGCTATTGTGACAAGGCAAAAGAAGATTTATGAGTTAGTTTATGAGAACTCCATCTGTTGTTTTGGTTTTTGCCAACATGATTTGGTTATTTTTTTATTTTGGTATAACTGCGTAGTTTGTTAAACTTAGTACAACTTGGTTAGTATAGTTATTTGAAGTATTTGTTTAACTAGGTACAACTTGGTACGTAGTTGTACTACCAGATTTTGTTTTCTCTCGTCTTCTTTTTCTTTCTTTAGTAGAGAATTAAAAATTTTAAAATTTTCAAAATTTTAAAACCTAAAAAAAACGTGGGCCAAACTGCACGTGGGTCAAACTGCGCTGTCATAAACTGCAAGTGGGAGCCGCAAAGCAAGTGCATTTGCCAGGTGGCACCACAAAAATGAACACAGTTGTTCCTAGTTTGCAAGTTGTACTCGCATATACACAGCTATACTTTTTGAGAATTTTTTGTATAATTAGTTACTAGATCATCACCCGTACTACAGTACGGGTTAAATTTTATTTATTACAAAATTTATATATTATATATTTTAGAATAAAGTTGTGATATATTATAATAGTAATTGAAAAAATATAATTAGATTTTTGTCAGTCCCTATATATAATATTAGAATGAATATATTTTCTTTTTAAAATTATATTCAATTATTGATATATTTTTTTAAGATATGAAAACGGAAAATAAAATTATTTTAATAAATTAATATGGTCTGAACAATGAGTTAATTTATATTAACAACCACAAAATGAGATTGCATATAATTCAGTTAGATCAAAAATCAAAATATTATAAATGAATCGCTTCTAAAACGTAGATTATTTTTAATTAACTAAGAAAGTTAGCTATTATTTGGAATTAATTTAGGATTTTTTTTTTAATTTTTAATTCTTAGGTTGTTGAAATAGAGATTTGTTTGAGGTAACTACGGAATTTACCAATTATTCGCGTAATCGAATATGTTATGAACATATATTTAGTATATAATATACCAAATTTAACCCGTGCGTGGAGTCTATATTTTTATTTTAGAATCCTAATGAAAATATTGAGTGCACAATCTATTATTCGTTATTTCCAAAATTGCTTGCACAATCAAATTTTCAAATATTTTGTAGTGTCAACCTTATTTAATCTATCTGATCATATAATCTTAACATGCCGTCTATTATAAGGATCATAATTTTATATCATATAATATATTATATTTAACCCTCCGCCTACTATAACTATTTTAAAGATATCTTTTTAGAAAATCAAATTAAAGTATTTATAATTTTTTTTTATCTTTTTAATCTATGAAAAATTTATGATATTCATTAAAATATTAAATTAAATTATTAAATGTTCCAAATTAAAATCTTTAAAAATATTTTTTGTAATATATAAAATTATGAATTTCAAAAAAGAATTATATGAAATTAAATAGAAATATTCAAACAGTTATAAGGATCATAACTCATTTGTTAATATAATATATTATATTTAACCCACTGCCTATTATAAATATTTGTTTTTAAAAAATCAAATTAGAGTATTTATTGATGATATTCTTTAAATATTGATGATATTCTTGAAAAATATCAAGTAAAACTAATTTGATATGTTGCAAATTAAAATATTTAATAATCTTATTGTAGTATATAAAATAATACATTTCAAAAAATAAATGTATGAAATTGAATATAAATATTCAAATTCTGACCCGTTACTCAGTCGAAATTTTTGCTGAACTTATTTTTGGTTAAAAGAAATATATTACTCAAATGTGAATTTTTGACCCGTTAAATTTTTTTCTTCATAGATTTAACAATTTATATTCGTTTTTAAAAATTCAAATCTTGGTATATACAGAAAAAAAATTTCTTTTTTTTGTTATATGGATGATATGATGATTAATTTGTTTCATAAAAATAGAATCATATAAAGATGAGAGGTGAAATATAATGATTAATAACAAATTAATATGGTAAGTTAGATATCAAATCTTATATGTTCATTTTGATTGGTCATTCTTTTTTTAAGTTAATAATATATTTTCTTTTTTAATAAATAAATTAATTAATTTTTTTTTTTTTTGTCAACCACACATTAATTAATAAGAAACTCCTAGATTAGTTGCCCAATTAGGAGGAGTAATGTCTACAAAAGATACTTCGGAAAATAAAAGTTAGAAGAGCGGGCTAAGCAATTAATTAAATTTCATAAATTAGTATTTGACTTGTTTATCTTTAATGAGCTAAATTAATTTACTCTTTATATTTTTATATCTAATGGCATTCTAATGTTACAAAGGGGAAGGTTATTAAAGGGTAATTATAAATTGTACTCCCCAAATAATAGTATAGGATACTTAGATTGGAACGAAATTTTTTTAGTTGGACCTATGATTTTAGTCATTTGAGGTACATTCCCTATGTTTTCATGCAAAAATATTTGTCAAAACATTATTATTGTGTGTTTTGTAATGTAATGGGGACAACAACAACAAAGTCATCTTAAAAGTATTGTACAAAAATGAGTTTAATGGAAACTATCCTATAAATTTTGTTTAACTAATGTTATTAAAAAAGAATTGTTAAATTATTGGTTAATTTCTAAAGTGCATATGAAGATTAATAAAATTGTCTAATAAAATTCAATTTATTAAGTGTATGAAGATTTGTTAAATTGGTCGTAGTTGTACTATTACGATTATCAGTTTTATTAAGTTGTACAAAACGAATTGTATCAAAGAAATACGTAATTGTACAATTACGAAACCAAGTTTTACAAAAAAAGATAAATACAAACACAAATACATTAATCTTGGTGTTGATCTTGGCTACCACCCTCGCTCTGATTCTTCCCATTCTTGTGGTGTAATTCTAGTTTCTTGAATTCTTCCCTTTCTTGCGGTGTAATTCAGAGGTTATACATACAACTCTTGGATTTCAGTTGGAATAATCAACTCATACAGCTATACCACTTGGAATAACTTCTATTTCTCAAGTCGACCACTTCTAACAGTTATACCATTTTTCTCAGTTATACCACGTATACTCTGTTTTTCCTAGTTGTACTATATTTCTAAATTGATTATTCGACCAGAAATACTAATTAACATATGATCACTACGATTCAACCATTATATTCCATTAGAAAACTCTAATCGACCTAGAAAACATGGTTACCAAACCCAACTTCTACTAATTTCCAACACCAATTTCAAATCTAATTAAAATCTATATATTTCAAATATAACAACCCAAAATCGACTAAAGAATCGATAGATTAAAGGGGATTCAAGCTAAACACACAATAGTAGAAGAAGAAGAGAAGAAGAATTGATATGGAGATTTAAGCTTCACTTTCAATGGTGGAAGAACGACGACGAGGTGAAGACGACGACGGCGTGATGATTTTGAATTTTGAATTGGATTTGTCCCGATGAATACATGAGCTCGTTTGTGATTGGTCGGAAATCTCTTTGTTTTGATTGGTCGAAAATCTGTATCTTTTGATTGGTCCTTTTAGTAAGGACAAACATGGGTTTTAAACTTTCATTAAGAGTGTAAAAGTATGACAGAATTTTGGAGAGTAGATAGATTGGAAAGTCATGCTTGAGGAGCTCCACAGATTAGTCCCCCATTTTAACACATGCATATATTATTGAATGATATAAACCTCACACCCTTTCTATAAATTGATACAATTTTCTTTAACACTCTCTCACAAGTCTTTGTGTTTTCTACTTAGAATATATCATTTGTCTTATTCCTCTACTTAAAAAATGGCATCTGCAGATGCTGAATTCAAGATCTATGTTAGCAATCTGGATATGGACACAGATACAAATGATCTTGAAGATGCATTTTCCAAGTTTGGCGACGTTATAAAGTCTAATGTTCGATATCTTTGTCATTATAACAAATCCAGTTTGACAACTTATCCGAATTTTTATTTATTAACCTGCTTATATATTTTTGTCACAGGTGGTTACCGTGGTTTACCCAAATGAGTATTATTATGATGATCCAATGGCATATGGATTTGTTAGTTTCAAAGATGAGAAATCCATGAAGGACGCCATTAATGGGAGAAGAGGCTCACTCATCACGCAAGAGTCGTCATCGTGCTAAACATGTTGCTTCAAAGGGGATTTAGAGGATAAAAATGGTTATAAATAAATCTGGCTTAAGTCTTTGTAACCAGTATCTTAATATATATATTGATCAATATTTATGGAAGGTGGTGCTTACTATTTGATAAGTTATCAAAAAATTTTCTTTTTGTAAGTTAAATCAAGTAATACTAGGTTATGAGCTCTTGCGGTATCCCCTAGAATTCAATTTCAACAAAATATTCTATTGTAATTTTTTTAATTTCATTATGTGTTAAATTACTGTGATAATAAAATCAAATGTATAAAATATTATGTAAATTCTACTTCAATTTTTATGTTATATCGTAAATATTTTTTAAAAATTGTTAAAAAAGGTTGTAAGTAAAAATGTAAGCAAAAACAAAATTATGAATAAAAACACGCATTTTATATAGTGGTAAAAACATTTCTAAGCATTTTGATTTTAGAAAATTGATAGAAATTACTTATAAAAAATTTCATAATTTTTTTTGTTAAACAGATAATTCTTAGAACTTTTTCAATCTTAAAACAATATTTATCAACTAAATTTTTTAAATACTTTCAAATTGTTGGTTAGTAAAATTTGGATCTGTTGAATAACTAATATGTATGAATGAAAAACAATATCTTAAGAAAAAGTTAAAACAAATAAGTTTGGGAATACATGAGAGGTAAATTATAGAGGCTAAATTTTTCTTATCATGGATATAATGTGATTAACACACACACATATATATATTTATTGACATGAGAGAGTAATTAGGATAAAGTAAATTACATTTAGATCCCTAAACTATTATTCACATATATATACTCTTATACGCCCCCTCAAGATGGAGGTAACCGTGTGACTCCAATCTGTGGATGTAGGATTCACACTCGATTGTCTTTAAGTATTTTTGTGGAGAAAAACTCTAAAATCAAAGGATGAAAATAAGAATTTGGACAGGAAAGTAACCAAGAAACTAAATAAAGCGTAAGAATTTGATAAGAACAAATTAGTAAAGAGCTTTGCGAAATTGTAAGAGAAAAAGTATGTTTTATTGCTTGATCGTAAGAGATTCAAGATTGTTCCTCCCAAACACATGCGTTTGAGGTTGTTTATATAGAGAAAAACATGATTAATGCGGCTATTTACTACTCGTAATCATATTGATCCGCATTAATCACATAAGTTACATTTTGACCGAAACGGCTTGAATTTGAATCTTGTCTTGGGCTTCGCGTGGGCCTTCCGAACTCTTTCTTGCTGACTCCGAACTCCCGTGCCTTGATGCTACCGCGAGCCTTGAACAATATTCTCCTCGCTTCGGTCTTTCTCTATGCGAACTGTATGTTGAATAAGAGCGAACTCCGTACTGGTAAAGATCGAACTCCTTTAATAAACTAAATCGAACTCCCAACCGGTCAAGTTCAATAATGTATCTAGAAATCCAGGAGGATTATTGTGTAATAATGACGTGGACAGATCCAAGTGGATCCTACCGAAAGTGTGTGGGATCCGACCCCAACATTTAGCCCCCCAAATCTTGCGAGCTGAGTGCTCGGCTTGGAAGACTTAAGTAAATAGTAATTAATGACTCGAGATCTTTAACATTCTGGAATTTCTCCATGTTTTACGCTGTTACGCCGATCTCGGATAATCAGATGATTTGATTTCCCTGACAATCGTCATCATTAATTTCCTAATTTTATATTAATACCACGGGAAAAACTGTCCCACTTCCCAATACTTTCGAGGCGGTTTCCACTAAATAGGGTTAAATGGAACGACGGCTTTTACAGCGTACATTCACTCCTGAAAGCTTTTACCAAACCAGAGAAAGAAAAACCCCTTAGTAAAAATAATGTCTTCCCCGGCCATCTACGTTTCAGACAACGAAGACGATAGTCAAGGAATCCTCGTTCCCAGAGGGGACGAAGTTTTTACCCAAGCGGGAGATAAATTTGGTCCGCATTTCAGGTCCCAATCGATCCATGCTTCCCTTGGCGCCCTTCGTCGCCTTTGTAACATTCCCCAGGAAATAGAATTCTCTCTTCCTGGACCAAATGAGTCTCCAGAAATGGTGCGAGAGGGTTACTATTGCGCGTATGAAGTCTATTTCAAGGGTTGTGGTTTATTTTTTCCTATCCCGGAAGTTCTCATCTTGTATCTCCTACATCTAGGGATCGCTTTTCCCCAAATGGCTCCCAACTTCCTTAGGTACGTCCTGAGCACCCTGACCGTCTCGGCGGAGGCAGGGTTTTCTCTCACCACCAGAGAACTCTTAGGGCTATTTCGAGCCCGTGATTCTGCGGCAGCGGGTATTTTTTCCATGAATCCTATTTTTGACTGTAACCTTATCGACGGAATGCCCCTAAATGATGGGCCTCCGGTTTTCTTCTCCCAAATTGGTCGCCCAAACTTGGTCAGAATCATTCTTTATTATCTTTCTACTACATTGTGTGAAAGAAACGGAATTCTTAACTCAACGTTTTATTTCAGGGAACCAAACTATCCCCCGTCCAACCGCTGATTTCTTATCTTTCTTCCGAATCGTTTCCGAGGGTGAAACGAACTGGAATTCTTTCACCCTTCAACGCATTCATGGAGCGGGGCTCGCTATTAAGGATGGTAAAACTCACCCTCTTGACCCTCCTCCTGAAGAGAAAGATGTCTCGAGCCTGAATGCTCGAGATAAAATAAAAATCCATGCTGAGATTAAGGCTCTTAAGGATCAATTATCCGAAATTGGGAAAAAGAAGCGTATAGCTGCAATCTCCAAGGTTGGTAGCTTCCACAGGAAGACCCTCTTGGTTGATGATGGTTCCTTAGAAGCGGCTTTGTCGAGTGCGGTGGATTCTTATGGAGCCGATATCCCTAACGACCCCCCAGTCGCCACCGCCATTTGCTCTTCCGTACGAGAGAGAGAGAGAGAAGAAACTCCTCCTCTTTGCACAAAGAGGAAGGCTCCAGACTCGGACACTTTATCAAACGAGAGACTCAAAACCGTTAGATTAAGTTCTCCTCTACGAGCCCCTAGCTTTCTGCCTTCTGTTTTCCCCTCTGTTGAATCTTCAGACTCTGAGCTTCCTTCTTCGGGAGACAGAGCAATTCAAGAAGAAACCGATGAGCTGAGACCCGAGACTTACTTGTCCCAAGGACTGAGTGTTGGGACTCAAAGCCCTTTAGCCGTTTCAATTTCTGGTGAGTTTTTTTTAGAAAGCAAGCCTTTAACAAGACTTGTTCCAGATTGCGGCTACTTATTAACCTACTATTCTCCTCTGTTTTGTAGATGGAGAAGAGATTGGACACATCTTCCGAGGTTTTCAAACCAGGGAAGGAACGTCCCTTCCTCCTTTTTCGGTTTGGAGGCCGGAAATCCGTCAGATGTTCGTCAGTCGAGCCTGTTACCTATCCCAGGTTCAAAATTTTTCGGATTTTGATTTTGTCCACCCCTTTTTTTCTTAAGTAAAAACTTTTTGCCTTGATGACATGTTTTGTTTTTTTTTTTTTTACTTCAAAGGCGTTTATGGAGACTAATGGAAGATCTCCATTATGAGAACCTGCTTCACCAAGCGACGAGAGAGGTCGCAAAAGCTAAAAAGGAGGCTGATGAACTCAGATTAGCAAATCAATCGGAGCGATCCGAGCAAGCAAGAGCCCTTGAATCATCCTTTGAGAATATGAAGAAAACTCTAGCAGCTAACGAGGAACGCATCAGAATTGCGGACGCTGAAAGAGATTCTGCGAGATCTGATGCTCTTCGCTTAGAATCCGAGCTAGAAGAGGCTACGACTTTGCTCGAAGAAACAAATCAAAAGATCGAGCTTCTAATTAGGAATAGAGCTCGTGATATTGCTGAAGCCGAGCATAATGCTCGAGAAGAGATGAGGGGCTTTGGTAGGCAACTCATTCAATCTATCACGAAGTTCGTCAAAGACGAGGAGGTCTGGACTAAACTTCAGTCCGACCGAGCCGAGCTGAAGAGTAATCTAGATCTGATTGGGGGAATAGAGAGTGGAAAAATTTTGCTAGAGGATGAGAGGAGGGAAATTTCTGCTGAGCTTGCTACAGTCGAATCCGAATTATCTTCGGCTTCCCGTCCTTCTCTTGATTTGGGACCATTTTCTTTGGCATTTGGCGATTCCCCCTCCCAATTTGAGGTTGGTGAAGGTTCTCGGCCATACGAAGGTTCTCCAGAGGTATAGGAACGTTACTTAAAAAGTTGTTTTGTTGAGTCCATGAGGACTATTCCGTTTGACGGAAACATTTTGTTCAATTAGTGTGACTGAACACAACCATGTACATGCCCCTGCATATGATATTTTTTTAAAGCAAAACGTTTGGATGCGATTCTAGGTTTGCAAGTCCTAGCCCACCAAAGAGGTTTTATGAATCGTGAGAGATGAGCTGATCAGGCTCACTTGCATTTTTTAAAGAAAAAATCTTAATAAGAATTTTTCCTCGGTCTCTCGAAGGCGAGGATGGAGCTCGGCTTAATTTTTTTGTTTTATCGAGGGATAAGATTTATAATTCATGAGAATTTTGTCATAAGTGTGATCAGGCAAAGGTTTCGATCGTTGCCTGTAATGGCTTCGGAATTGTTGGGCCATGTTTTAATTGGATCCGAAGCCTGCTCTAATAGGCCCGCAATATATGATTATTTTTAGAAATCTGGACCTCTCTCCCCTTTAAAAGGAATTCCGAGGGATCACCATAGTTCATCATAAGAAAAACTTGAAAAATGCCACTGTCTTCTTTCAGATCAAGCTCAAGAATAACAACTTCAGGTGGGAACCCATTGTTTGAATCCGAAGATGGATTCTCTCCAAAGGGAGTTATTCACCCAACGTTTTTTCATTTTCGAACAGGGAGGGAAAGGGTCAAATGTTATGACTTCCTGGAAAAGGTTCCTTTTCTAACTCTTAGTCTTTTCAGAAAATTATAACTCCCTTTCTCTTGACAAAAATGTTTGTTCAAACAGATCGTCGGGAGACACAAAGCTTTATGTGATAAAAGACAAAGAATCAGAAGGAGGTGCCGCGCTCTTGATGAGCGCATAAAGAGGATGGAAAGAGAGATCTTTCGCCTGGAATCTGAACCACATGAATGGGAGAGGAAAGGTTTAGACATCGTGGCCATAATACCTACTTGTCTTCGAAGATTCCTCCGCATGCTGGATAAATTTCATCGTTTATCCTTGGCGACCAATAATGGGTCCTCTTTCGTTTCATGTTCTTCAGAGTTTCGGAGACTTCCGATGTTAAGAACTGAAGAAAAAGAGGAGCCGGAGACGACAACTACTGATGACTTCTCCGGCCCTTTTGATTTATCTTCTGATGAGGGATTATCCTCGGAAAGCTGTTCGGGATCTTCCACTTCGCTGGAATCGGGCGAAGACTTTTGATTGAAAACTTTCTTATTTATGTTTGTATAACATCACCGGACTTGAAACCCAGCAACATTAATTATATTCCTCCTTTCGCTTTAAATTCGCCGATTATTCAAATCTCATTTAATGCGTTTAATCTAGGGAATATAATTAGCAATTAATTTGATTACATTTTCCACGAAAGTAGTAATTTCAGATTTGGGAAATCGTCAATTAATCCTCTTAAATGTAATCGAATAAATTTTCGAGTATAAAGTGGGTGTAGTTTGTCATTGAATTTCAACAACGATTCTACAAAAATGTTTGAGGAAGGAAATTTTTCAGAGAAACCTTCTGATTCATTCAAATTGATGAGTGACGATCTTCCGGGAGCACCAGACATCGAGCTTACAAAAACTGGAAGAGCCGGCGAACCGGAAGGGTCACGGATATTGAGGAAGGGAACTAGCATTCAGGTTCCAATCGTTTTAATCGAGAGACTGTCAGCCCAAGATCGTGTCAAGGCCGAGGAGTTTATCAACAAGGTATTTTCCATCCTAGTGATTTTACTCTTTTTGTTATTGCTAACTGTGGCATCTTATTTTCTTCAGCTTATCACTCGGCATGACGAGCTCGAGGACGAGAAAAAGGAGATTAGGAAGAAGAGAAGGGAACTAGGGAAGCGTTGCCTTGACATTGCTCGCGAGCTTCATTGCCTCGAAGCCCATCCTTCCGATTGGATCGAACTAGGACTTCAAGAGTACGGAAACATGCCAGGTTGCATTATGAGCATCGTTGACCTCGCAGGTCAAGGAGCAGAGTTATTCCGTAATTCAAGACCCTTCTGAATCTGAGTTTAGCTAGAAATATTTATTTATACATTGTTTGCAATGTACTCTATATTCAAGCCCAAGGATAAGAATAAGATTCCATGATTTGAAATAATATTTTAATTTTTATATTATAGCTGGACTCGTATTTAGCGAGCTGCCTACGTACCCAAAATAGGATCAAGCCAAATCGTAGTTCGAATGTGTTTGCTTTAGCAATAGAACTTTTTCAAGTTGATTATGTTCCAAGGCCTTTGAACGGGGTTTCCGTCAAGGTCTTGTAAACGGTATACACCGTTTCGGATTTTTTCAGTGATTTGATAAGGGCCTTCCCAGTTAATACCGAGTTTTCCAGCGCCTTCTTTTTTTTGTGTTATCGAACACTCGCCTTAAAACAAAGTCTCCTACATTTAAAGGTCTGTTTTTCAACTTTGAGTTATAGTATCGAGCGGTCAACTGTTGATAATTCTGAAGTCGAATAAGGGATTGGTCTCGCCTTTCATCGATTGTATCGAGAACATCTTCTAATAATTGAGAATTCGACTCCTCGTTAAGTGGAGCTTCGCTCCGGCGCAAACCTGGAACATTCAGCTCGGCTGGGACTACGGCTTCCATCCCATAAACTAATGAGAATGGAGTTTCACCTGTTGCTCGCCTCGGGGTTGTTCGATAAGCCCACAACACAGGTTGCAGCTCGTCATACCATCCACCTTTTCGAGCGTTCAAGCGTTTTTTAAGATTGCTGAGAATGGTTTTGTTGGAAGCTTCCGCTTGTCCATTTCCTTGAGGATACCTTGGTGTTGAGTAGCTAAGTTTTATTCCCCAAGCGGAACAAAAATCTTCAAAGTCATTTGAAATGAATTGAGGACCATTGTCCGTTACTATTTCGTAGGGAACTCCATAGCGACAAATAATGTGTTTCCACAAAAATGTCTTTACTACGGAATCCTGTATGCTTATATAAGCTTCAGCTTCAATCCATTTGGAAAAATAGTCCGTTAGAACTAATAAGTACTGGACGCCTCGTGTTGAACGATGCATCGGACCGACTATATCCATTGACCACCTCATGAAGGGGTATGGAGCGGATATAGATGATAGAATTTCAGATGGCTGGTGAATAAGGGGAGCGTGCATCTGACATTTTTTACACCGTTTGGCGTAATCGATGCAGTCTGAAATCATAGTTGGCCAGAAATATCCTAACCGCTTGATTTTGAAAGCCATTGCTCGTCCCGAAGAATGACTACCACAAAGCCCTTCGTGGACCTCGCTTGTCACTATTTCAACTTCGGGTCCGAATATACATAAAAGATACGGATCACTGACGCCTCGCTTGTATAATGACTCTTTAATTATACAATACTTAGCGCTGATGATTTTTAATTTGCGAGCTTGCCATTTGTTCGATGGTAGTTCTCCATTAAGAATGAAATTTTTGATGGGTACCCTCCAGTCAGCCCCCCAATCATTAGCGGAAGTATTATCTTCGAGTATAAATTTCCTTGGTTCGGGTTCGGAGGGAATATCAGGATCTTCGATTGTCTCTTGAACCTTCACATCCACTGGAAGTGACTGTTCGGTTTGAGACGGTTCTTTAATGGGAACCCCTTGATCCTTTGATTTTCTTCTTGGCTTTCTTTTAGGAAGTTCCAGTGGTGGAGTAAGTTCGTCATCTTGAGACTTTATTCGTGATCTGGTGACGACAAGCGAACTACTTTCATTTCCGGAACTTGTTTTTGGAGTTTCGATGTGTTCGGCCTCCAAACTGTTATCGTTTTCTGTTTCTTCAACCGAAATACTTCGCGAAGAAATACATTCAACTGGGATTACTCGTTTGAGTTCAGGATCTGAGGTAGAAGCTAGGGCAGCCAAAGCGTCTGCCGAAGTGTTTTCTCCTCTAGGTATTCGAACTAATTCGAATTATTTGAATTTTTCGGCTAATTTTTTGACAGCCGAAAGATAAGCTTCCATTCGAGGAGCCTTAGCTTCGTAATCTCCAGCGAACTGGTTTACAACTAGCTGAGAATCGCAATAAGCTATTATTTTTTCTGCTCCAATTGCAAGAGCAAGCCGAAGTCCTGCTAAAAGAGCTTCGTATTCTGCTTCATTGTTCGAAGCTGGAAACATTAATCGAAATGATTGCTCGATTATTTCCTTTGTCGGAGTTTCGAGCCTAATACCGATTTCGGATCCTTGTTTAGAAGAAGAGCCATCTACATGTAATTTCCATGTGGAGTCCGTTTCAACAAAGATTCCATCATCTAATGGTAGTTCGGTTAGAAAATCAGCTAGAACTTGTGCTTTTGCGCTAGTTCTGCTTTTATATTCTATATCGTACTCACTAATTTCGATTGCCCATTTTGCCAATCTTCCGGACTGACTTGGACTTGGACCGTGAAGAATTGAGCGAAGTGGATGACAAGTTAAAACTTCTATCGGATGAGATTGGAAATAAGGTCGGAGTTTTCTAGCAGATATGACCACTGCTAAAGCTAATTTTTCCATCATGGTATATCTCGTTTCTGGACTAGTAAGAGATTTACTTATGTAAAAAATTGGCTTTTGTTCACCTCGGTCCTCTCGAACTAACACCCCACTCACGGAATGGTTAGAGACTGAAATGTAGAGATATAGTTTTTCATCTGATTCAGGTTTTGAGAGAATCGGCGGTGTCGTTAGATAAGTTTTGAGTTGACCAAATGTTGCTTCGCATTGATCATCCCACCGAAATTTTTTGTTCCCTTTCAAAATCTGATAAAAGGGGAGACATTTATCGGTAGATTTTGATATGAAACGATTTAATGCAGCAATTCTGCCTGTCAATCGTTGGACTTCCTTAATGTTTCTTGGCGAAGGCATAGTGAGGAAAGCGTTAATCTGATTAGGATTTGCTTCTATTCCTCGTTCCGTGACTATGTACCCCATGAATTCTCCGGAAGGCACGCCAAAGGAACATTTAGCTGGATTTAATTTCATTCCGAACTCGTTCAGAATTTTGAAACACTGCTCGAGATGTGTGATGTGCTCGGATTTCTTAAGAGATTTTACGAGCGTGTCATCTATATAAACTTCCATCGTTTTGCCCAAATGTTCTGCAAACATTTTGTTAACTAAACGTTGGTATGTTGCCCCGGCATTTTTTAAACCGAATGGCATAACTTTATAACAGTAGATTCCTCTATCTGTTATGAAGGATGTTTTCTCTTCATCTTCGGGATTCATCATGATCTGATTATATCCAGAAAATGCATCCATAAATGTTAAGAGTTCATTTCCGGCCGTTGATTCTACGAGCCGATCGATATGAGGGAGAGGAAAGCTGTCTTTTGGACATGCTTTGTTAATGTCAGTGAAATCGACACATACTCTCCACTTTCCATTTTTCTTTTTGACTACCACGGGGTTTGCCAACCAGTCTGGATATTTCACTTCTCTGATAGAACCAATTTCTAAAAGTTTATCAACTTCGTCATTGACCGCTTGCGCTCGGTCAGGACCAAGTTTTCTTCTTTTTTGCTTTATTGGTTTAAAACTGGGATCGACGTTTAAATCATGGGTGATAATACTTTTGTCGATTCCGGGCATATCTTTTGCCGACCAGGCGAAAGTATGTTTATTTTCTTTTAGAAAAGTTACCAACTGATCTTTGATTTCTGAATCCAAAGTAGTACCGATTTTTACTTTTTGATCTGGAAATTTGGAATCAATTTCAATCTCTGTGGTAACTTCATTCGAGCTAAGACCACTTGGGTAACGCGAGGTGCTCTCTTGCTTCGTGTTTATCATTAATTGCTATTTGAGCTTTAAACGATGTCCCATGAGGTAGCAAGATCGCGACGTTTCCTGATCTCCTCGAATGGTTCCGATTCCTGCAGGAGTAGGAAATTTCACACATTGGTGATAAGTTGAAGGTATAGCCTTCATTTGGTAAATCCACGGAGTTCCGAGAATTATGTTGTAAGCGGCCGGTCGGTCGAAAACAATAAATTCTACAATCTTAGGAACCCCTGCAGCGAGCACTGGTAGTTTTATGTTCCCCAAGGACATAGATGTGTCACTCGTGAAAGCTACTAACGGTGCCGGTGGACCGATAATGTCAGCTTTACTGATTCCCATTCTTTGCAAAGTGCTTAGAAATATGAGATCTACTGAGCTTCCAGTATCAATTAGACACCTAGTTACTTCGAAGTTCGTAACATCTAAAGTTATCACAAGAGCATCGTCATGAGAGGTCTCGTTAATCCTTGAGTATCCGAATTATCGAAAGAGATAGAAGGTGTTTGTTCACTTGACTGGAAACCCACAGCGGTTTGAATTGCTGCTGATTTCTTGTGCCTTTTGATTGATCTGATCGAATCTCGGCATAATTTGGATCCTCCCATTATAACATCGATCCTTTTCTTAGGAGTGTTTGGAGTTCCGGGCCCATTGGGCTTATGTTTCTTTTCAGGAGGATTAGATGCTTCGGAATCTTCTTTTTCTTTATGATAAGATTCCACAAACTCCTCGATATTGAAATTAGCGAGCTCTCCAGCCGCCCACAGTTCGGTGAGTTGCTTTTTGAGTACGCTGCAGTCTTTGGTGGAATGCCCATTTACTCTATGAATATCGCAATAGGCACTCTCATCTCTAACCCAGGTATTGGAGAGGGTTTTCCTACGGCATTAGTAGCAGGATTAACTCCGAACCGTTTTTGATCTTTTGGTTCGAACTTTTTAGTTGGATTTCCAGCGACAAACTTTGCTGGCCGATGCTTTTTAGTGAGGCTAAGCTTTTCTTCTTCTGCCTCCATCCAATTAGTAGCTCTGAATAAAGCGTCTTGGATGGTGCTCGGACGATTGACAATGATTTCTTCCCGGAATCGAGATTCATGCCAGAGTCCGTTTCTTAAAGCAGAAAGGGCAGCAGCGTGCGATACCCCAGGAATTTTGGCTATCACTTCTTTGAATTTAGCGATATATTTGCGAAGTGATTCGTTCTGACCTTGGGTTAAATTCCATAGATCTGCATCAGAGGTTGCCTTTTCCATGAACATGGAATACTGTTTTAGGAATGCGGAGGACAATTCCTTAAAACTATCAATAGATTCAGGCTCCAATTGAGTGAACCATAACAGAGCCGGTCCGGAAAGATTCTCGGAGAATAGTTTGCAATATCCGGCATCTTCCTCGTCTGGTTCTAGATCAATTCTGCCAGCAGCGATCTGAAAAGCAGCGAGGTGATTTTTAGGATCACCTTTACCATCGTAAGTTGGTAATTTGACCTTTCGAGAATCTTTGATCCGAAGGTTCGAGATTCTCGAAGTGAAGGGTGTTCGTCGAGTTTCTTCGATTACTCGATCGATCTCAGGTGCCGAACTGGTCGCCTGATGAAACTTTGACTTCATCTCATCAAGCTCTTGACGAACTTTGACGAAATCATCTGAAAGGATGACATCAGGTTCTTCCATAAGGAGTCCTTCGTCAATAGCAGGATTTCCCTGATTTTGGGGATTTTCATCCCCGGTTGGGATGGATCCATCTCCTACGGTTGTCTGATTGCTAGTACTAGCAGGACGGCCTCTAGGAGGAGTTTGAGTGCTCCCGGTCCTGTTTTGTGCGGAAGTCTGGAATAGCCTGCGCGGAAACGTTGTTGTTCGCGCTGAGGACAAATTATCTAAACGGCTCGAAATAGTATTCTGCGCGTTTGACAAATTTGTCTGGGTGGTTTGAACACTCGTTAAAGTTTGCTCAATTGAGTTTAACCTTTCACCAAAAGTGGTGTTGACAAATTTCAGATTATTCCGAGTAAGTTTGAATATTCATGTCTCCACTTTGCTGGTTATATCTGAAACTTTAGAAGAAATCTTCTCAAACATGTTGAAGAAGCTTTCTTCTAAAAATCCGTTTAGATCTATACCCCAACATTAAACCTCAAGACAGTAATACTAGAAACCTCGCCATCAAGTTTCAGCTAAATATGAACCAAACGTTACCATAGAGAGGTCATGTTATAACTGTTTTCTCACTTATCCATAAGAAGAGGTTCGATTGTGATACCATAAGACAAACTTGTATCACAATCGAACCTCTTCTCACGACAATGGCTTTCTCTCTCTCTCGCTTGTCGCCAATCTATCCGTGTTTCTCTCTTTCTCCTTCATTTTTTACATGGAAAACAACCCTCTTTGTTACCTAGATTATGACGTCAATTATTTATAACGCAAGAAAACTCTCATCAATTAAATGTATTACCTTTCTTACGTCTCGTCAATTCCCTTTTTGATTGAAATTGGTACTCCAAGAATAATAACTTTTTCTATAATTTCAACACAAGTCTTTATACCTTTTTGCCTGGTTAGATATCATCAAACTGAAGTATATACAACCTAAGTTAAAAAAAAAACAGAATCACGCAAGAAGTTACCTCATTAGCCATTGTTGAACCCGAACCCCCCCAGGGTTGGTAACATCATGTAAAAGATGGGACAAAGTTCTCATAAGACAAGCACAAAGATGGGTTGAATAAATCGTATAAATTTGTGGAGAAAATAATATAGATTTTGTTATAGCTGGACTCGAGAGACGAGCTGCCTACGTACCCGAAGCGGGATCAAGCCAAAACGTAGTTCGATTACAATAAAGAGAAAGTATCTAGTCATTATTAGAAATGACATTGTTTGTGTCTAAATAATGGTGAGAAATGTAGAGGATGAATCTTGTGTAGAAGAATATGAGTCCTTCTTTTCTTGGAGTCTTCACTTCTCTTTTATAGCCTCTTCCTTCCTTCTAGGGTGTCTTTACTTGGCCATTAAATTCAGAATTAACTCCACAAAATAACTCCAATTTTTAGCAATTAACTCCTAATCTTGAATGACAAACTTTATTCCTTTGACAATGGCAATTAATTCATGAATTTAATCACAAATTAATGTCAAGGTTTGACCACCCCCTTTTGCAAGATAGGGCTCCTTGGATTTTGTAAAGTGATGGTTCTCCAACATGTAAAATGGACCCCTTGCGGGATCCGGTACCAACAGCCATAGTTGTATCTACTTGCATTTTAACGTAAACAATTTTTCCTATATTGGCCTAGACATCTTCCCAAGAGATTCCTTGCATGGTCTTACATGTATGTTCCTCAACTTCCACCACCACCACCACTTACTTGGATTTATTAGCCCGTGGCACTTCTTGGGCACAAGCAATTGATGCTGAATTCGTTAGAACCACTAAATAAGCATTCAAAATAATTTGTCTTAGAGTAACACAACTTGTTTCCCAGCGAACCTCCTGCAACCTCCAAGACCAGAATAATTTCCTATTTTCTCATAAGATATGTGTTATTCAAGACCAGCACAGCCACCACCTATACTCAATTATTGATACTTTCACACATATATTTACTCGATTTAAGATCCACACGTATTGAAACTTTTCAAACCAAAATCCTTAATGCTACAAAATTGCAAATTACTTGCGGAGGAAACAACATGAAAATGGTCACATATCATATATATAAAAGTTGGCCAACTCTCCCTATGAATGCCACATCATCACACAAGAAAATGACATGTGTCATTCAACATTATTTAAATTAAAAATCATCAAAATTAATTGAAAGAAAATCAAAAGTCTTATATTGTGTTAAATCATCCATTAATCCCATTCTTAAATGATTTATTCAAAACAAAAATAAAATTATATAATTATTTTAATAAATCAAACACTACTTTCATTTTACTTTTCTTATTTTTCTAATTTTTTTAACTTAATGGTCAATGGTCATCACTCGATAATGACTAAATAATTATTTGTGTTGTAGTTTAGTTGTTTGCTACCTAATATCTTATTAGTTTAGTAATTTTACTTTGAATATTTTCTCATTATTACGTTATGGTTCATATCTTATCATATGACATTTTCTCTTTTCATTTTTATGTCTTATGGTAAGTTCGTAATATTGACATGCAAATTTTTTCGAGTAATGAGCTTTTGAGACGTTAGACATACCACAAAATTCAAGACAAATCCATTTCTCTTATATGGCTATATGCAATAGCATAAAATCTAAAAGTGTTACTTAAATAACTTTTAAAATTTTTGTTTTTTTTTTCATACGAAAACTCTTGAGATCAAAATATCCTATATTCTTGTTGTGTGTATTCATGATAATGAACAAATATTATAATCTTAGATATAAAAATAATCAGATTATGCATGAAAATGTATAAATTGATATTTATAGTCAAAAACGAATCTAACCATAAAAATTGTAAGTATATAATGAATCTAATTTTAGTAACTATGCAATAACAAACAAAAAAATAAACATAAATTAGCGATAAAAATAATTAACATATTTTTTTCTTAACAATTTTCAAAACAAACCCACGCGTAGCGTGGGAATTCATCTAGTATAACTAATAAAACATGTGTGCTTGTCGTTGATCCTTCTTCTTTAAAAGCAAAAATTTAACTCAAACAATCAAATGAAGGTCTCACGATTCATAACCGATATGAAAGAGCACAAACATCGACCAATGATGCTTGTCATCGATCCTTCTTCTTCTTCAAACCCAAAACTTTTACGCAAACAACAGTTTTATGTTATAAACGTCTAAACCGCCTAAAAAATCGCCTAGGCCCCGATTAGGCGTTCTAGGCGCTAGGCATTGGGTCACCGCCCGCTTAGCGCCTAGCGCTTTCTTGAACACTGATTATATATAATGTGTAAAACAATGATTCACTTCAACTAGGGTTTTCTCTCTTTCAGAAAGAAAAAAAAAAACAAAACATTAATGTCTCTGCTTCTAAGACGGCTCACGAGGCTCCGCCTTGGGAAACCTTTGCTGGTAAGATCATCGGTTCTTCTTTCTAATGGCTTTTCATCATCCTCGCTGAAAACTCCTCCTTGTTCCATCGTCTGCGCTTTTCCTTGTGAAGCGGATCTCGGAAAACTCGTGATTATGAATGCTAATGAGCGTTGCTGCACTTATTTGGAAAAGAGGGTGCCCCTGCAGTTGGTGGATAGCGATCCAATGGTGACGATAGGGGCATCTCATGGGTGGGTAGCTACTTTGAAGGACGACGGAATAGTGCGTCTCCAAGACGATCTAAACCCTGTTGCATCGGATACAGATCCAAAACGCATCTCGCTACCTCCTCTTGTGACTCTGCCTCGTTGTCAAACCCAGATTGTGACCAACGTGGCCATGTCCTCATCTTCTCCCGATGATGAAGATTGTGTTGTGGCTGTCAAGTTCTTGGGACCTCAACTTAGCTTTTGTAGACCCGCTCAAAGTAACTCCCAGTGGATCAACTTCAGGATCGCAAACCCCTGCTTCTACTCCTCCCATGTTATATTTTCCAAGAAACATGACATGTTTCGCATTCCCGGATCTGGAGGCCATCTCATTGGATCATGGGATCCGCTCACACACAAGCACAAACCAAAGTTTCAGAGGTTGCGATTTAAAAACCTTCCTGAGCTGACCAAGACCAAACGGGAGCTTCTGCATTCTTGCTGCACAACCGAACACTTGGTGGAGTCAGAATCCACTGGTGAAACTTTCTTGGTTAAGTTGTACAGGAAGGCCACCCCTAGTGGTACGTTGAGAATGCAAACAAAAGCTGTGATGGTCTTCAAACTTGACGAAGATGGAAATGCCGTTTACACTCAAGACATTGGAGATCTCCGCATTTTCCTCTCAAAGTCTGAACCTTTTTGTGTCCCTGCTTCTTCCTTTCCTGGCATGGGCTCGAACCGCATCGAAATCTTGGATATCGAAGAAAGCATCTCTGTCTTTCTGTGTGATTCCTTCATCATTGCTAGACATTGTACACGCGGGGCACCTTACCATATCCCACCTCAAAATATATAGTTGTTCCGAATTGAGTTCGAGTCTAGAGTCTGTCTTTTCTATTTAACCTTGGAAACATTTTTATCTATCCTTTGGGAGATTGATATGCATTTGCTTTTGGAGAAGATTTTCTCTTGTTAGTCTCCCAACTAATTATGTGTGCTGTCAATCACTCGTTAAACTATTTTTCTAGTTGAACGTCATTTTGAAGTTGCCTCTCTTGGAATTTTGTACTCTTGTTCTGTTTCCTCCTCCTGTAGAATAAGCTTGCTGTAATCTGATGAAGAAGAGCCGCTACATATTGTTTGAAATCATCGAGCAGAAGCTTTAGGAATCCTTGTGAGATTGTTCTTGAGAAAAAATGTCTATGTTGGGAGAATATTGTTGATAGACCTAAATAAAATGTTGTATTTTATTTAAAGTTACATAAAATAACTTAAATATATTTAAAAATAAACCCTAAATGAAAAATTCGATTTTAAAACAATTATTAAATTTACAAACGAAAATATTTAAAAATATCAAAATATAAATTTTATTATCAAAACACAAACAAATGTTAAGTATTTAGTTTATAAAATTGTTAAGTATTTAGATTGTCCACATGAGATTTAAAACAACTAATCACGATTAACCATCTCAACTAATTAAAATTTTCAGGCATTACGTTAATTAACATTTTTAAATTATAATATATCATGCAATAAGATATTTATGAAAAGAAAAAAATTTATATGTATGTAAAAAATATAAATGTAAAATTTTCATAAATAATATATGGAAATAAGAAAAATGAAAAATTTAATTGTTAGAATATATAAAAACTAAAATTATTATTAGGCTCACTACGTTAGCTTTCAGTTAGTTTTAAAAAATAATTCTCATTGTAAAATAAATTAGTTAAATGAAATTGGAAAGAGTTCATGTCAATATGAAAATTGAATCCATGTAGACACGTTTACCTTTTCTTTAATGAAGGAAAACTTTTAATAACGAAGAAAAGGTAAATAAGTTAATGTTAGCGTTAAAAGTTTATGTATTGTAAAATATATTATTAAACAATAAAGAAAAAAATTTCCAAAAGTATGAGAAAATTAAAGTTTAAACGAAAAAGAAATGATTATTAACGTAAAAAAAACTTCTTCTTAACAACCAAGGCAGATAAGAAAGTTTCTAAATTCTAAAGTAGTGATTTATGTATAAATATCCATCTACGGACCATTGATACTTGAGAGATCAAAGATTTTATTCTTGAAAGTTCAAACAAATAGTTTACTAGGGAAAGTTATTATGGCACACACATCTTCTATGCTTGCGGAATTCATCCACAAAACTGGTATATCTTATGGGAGATGAGACCCCGATGCTTTGAAAGAAGGAACTCCAATAATTATGCTTCACAACATTAATCAAAAAGAAGATCTCTACAAGGGTACACGACTTTTTGTATCACGTTTGAAAATAGATTGATTGAAGGCGAAATATTCACATGTGGCACACATATTAGTAAAATTGTCATTCTACTACGGATTAGTTTTCTCACCACCAGACTCAACCATCTTTTCACAACAATTTCCATTACGAGTATTATATACAAAAGTCAAAGACAAAATTTCAAATCATTGTTCCTCAACCAGTTTGCGGTTATTAACAAAAGATGTACGTGGCGCTTTCATGCTTACCATCTTCTACAAGTGTAACCATTCTACAACCAGATAATGAAGCAGAGGAGACAAACAAAAACATTATCTTAATTAATGATTTAGTTTACTAGCAATAAGCTTTTCACGTGTGATTTTAAATGACCAATTCACATTAGACATCTACTAATTAACATTTTTGGCCATCACGTTAATTAAATTTTTTAAAATTCCAATATTTTCTCTATTAATATATTTTTGAAAAAGGAAAATAATATATATATATATATATATATATATATATATATATATATAATAAATGCAAATTTTTGCCAAATAACAAATGTAAATAATGATAATTTCCTAATATATATCATTATTAGTCTCACTATGTTAGCTTCCCAATCAATTAGGAAAATTTCCAAATCTTAAATAATGTAGTTAATTGGAATTAGAAAAAATTTAGAAGATAACAAAATTATGACATAATGTATATATAAAGAGTTGGATTGGATGTTTGAGATTTCTGCAATAGTATGGCGATAAGAGTTTGAAATCAACGGATTCAGAAACTTATTTAGATGACCCATAATGATCACTACCTTCATATTTATAGATTGATAATAGTAATGCAAACATATTCAGAGGTTTTTCCAAACATACGCGTATATTTGCATCTAGTTTCAGCTTATATAAATTAATTAGTAAAATAAATTTCAGCTTATGCTCTATAATTACATAATATATAAACTAAAAAATCGAATATATTACTTTTCTATATTATAGTACATTTCTTAAGAAGAAAGAAGAGATAATATTCTTGCGTAAACGATATGATATATAATAAAAAGAAAAAAGTAAATTTAGAAAAAACATATGGAACAAGAAAATATGTAAACTTTGTTATTAAAATCTATAATATAGTATCATTAGAAAATTAAGATACTCATTAAAAAAAAAGAAAAAAAATTATGGAAACAAGAAAAATGTAAACTTAAAAAAATTCATATGAAAAAAGATATAAAAATAATTAATATAATATCTAAATAATATCATTATTTCTCTAAATAATTTGGCAATATCTCCTTTTAATCACAAGTAGGGGTCCACAATTTGGTTTGACTTCAAGTTAAATTTGATTCGGTTATTTTGATTTAAAAAAAAAAACATTAAGTCTTTAACCGAACTCAGTTCGGTTTCGCTTAATTTGGTTGGGTTTTATAAGTTTTTTTATTTGAAAGAAATTATTTGTAAAATTAAATGGATGACAATAAAATGAAGCAAGAAAAATATTTTTTTTTATATAATTGGGATAAATAAAAAATATTGCATTTCTGTCTCACTAAATTTGAACGCAATAATGACAAAAAATAAATGAACTCAATAATCAATCAAGAGGTATGTAAAAAATTCAAAAAAAAAAAAGTATACAATCAAGAGGTACACAACATGTGTAAGTATATTCACTTTTTTCTTTTTATTTAAATATCGATTAGTAATTTTCATGTTCTAGGTTTGATGCTCGGATATTAGATTGTTTTAATCACTAAAATTTTAAAGTCTTTTGACATACTTAGGTAGAAATAAGTGAGTGAATTAATTAGTAAAATAGAAAACAAAAATCTATGGTAAAACTGTATATGCATTATCTAAATTTTTGATAATAATACATTAACAAAACAAACAAAACACTAATATTTAGTGATACAATATATTGACTTTAACTAACATGTTAAAACTGCAACAATGATTTCTTATGATGTGAAAAACATGTCGATGATTGTAGTTAAAAAACTTACAAATTTGTTTTTAGACTTTTTTGCATTAACTAGGTTATATTAGTCTATACAATAATCAAGTATCATCAATATAGTTATGATTCTTGAATGGGAGTCCACTACTATAAATTGAATCGAGAGCATATATAGAACCATAGAAAAAGATTTACATAAAAATAAACTATGATCTTGCACAAATCCTTTATACAAAATTTAGTAACCTTTTCGGTCTCCCTCACCCTTCATCTTTAACGTGGCAACTCGAAACGACACAATTGATAGACATGACTTCTCACAAACCACTCTATAACACACTCCTCGTCAAACTCGTGTCCACATGGTAAAGTCACGATACTTGTTCGGTTGTTCCATCGTCAAACAAATAGTGCACATGTCATTCTCACCGACGACATCACTATTTGATGATCAAAGTCAAAGCTAACATCGTGCTTAACCAATGAGTACGGTAATCCGTAGAATGGAACAACTTCTCCAAGCTTTTGTTTCAAATTAAAAAAACTTCTCTAAGCTGAGATTGAGCTCCTTTATCATAGATAAAGTTAAGCTCGTGCTCATCCTCAAAGTCAAAACCTAGATCCTCTTCTTCAAAGGTCTCATTGAGCGAGACTCGAAAGATCTCTACAAACTGAGGTCGAACTGCTTCTTCGGTTTGATGATCAGAGTCAAAAATAACATCTCGCTCATCCTCTAAATTTAGATCCTCTTCTTTAAGCTTTTTTTTTTTGTTTTTTGCAAGAATATAAAGTATAATATTTTTGTGTTCCATTCTAAATTATAAAATGCTATTTATACATAAAACTAATACTTTAGTATTTAGAATCTTTCTAACTCTTTTTTTTTGTTAAGTAGAATTTTTCCTTTTCATTATTAAACTTTTTCTTTTTATTTAAACCCAAATATTTCTATATGTTGTTTTTCAACATTTGACATTTTTCTCTTCTTTACATATATATATTGTTTTTTTTTCCTTTTCATAAATATCTTAATATATATTATCTTATAATTAAAAAATGTTAAATAATGTGATGACTAAAAATGTTAATTAGCGAGATGTCCAACCGTGATTGGTTGTTTAAAATCCTACGTGGACGGCCTCAGGAGCTTATAGCCTCGACTTTTATATAGTATAGACTAGGTTATTAACCCCCGCTACGCGGGGGTGTATTTGATATATTATGGTGAAAATTATATATGAATGATGATATTTATTATTTTAGGAAAAAATCCTGAAAAAAACCTCATATATTTTTTATTTGGATGTTTTATACCCAATAGTTTTTGGTTGAAATTTTTTTTTTCATCTAATTATATTTAGTTTAAAATACCTTAACTTTAAATTGTTGGTAGATTTGAATCCGTGACTTAACGGGTGTTACGGAATTATTTTATACATTTTGGTGAAAAATATATTGAATTAATGATATTTTCTGAAATATTATCTTTTCTATATTGTTGTTGATAATAATATAAATTTAATTAAAAGGAAAATTATTGTCTTTTAATCTCTAACAGTTTAAATTACAAAGTAATTTTTTTATTACAAATATACAATTTACAAAACTACAACATAAGTCTAAAATATGAATCGATTAGCAATTGTCAATAATTATGTGAATTTCTCTCTGTACTTGTCATCTTCTTCTCGACTACTCTCCTAAGCTAGTAAGCTTAGTATCTTTCCTCTTAGATCATCAATAAAAAAATATAGTTATGGTATAGTCAACATTTACTTATCATTTCATTAATATTTCGTTAGTCTATGATTCGTCTTACTGCACTATGACCAAAATCTCAGCCATCCTATAAATATCTTATCTTTCGCAATCTCCAGTTCTCGCAATTTCCTTTCTAAAATCTTCATCTGCAATCCCACAATCAGATATCTACCTCACAGTAGTTAGTTCTCCTTTTCTTTAATATTGATTTTTGAACCTCAAACTCTTAATTATGTTTCCGGGCTACTTTTAAGATCATCGGTTGAACTATTTTAGATTGTAAGATCTCATGGAGATTATGAATATTGCCTTGGATTTTTTGTGAGTATTGACTCTTTTTCGATTGTAATCTGTTGATGCATCTCTTGTGAACCGTCATATCGCATGCACAAATTAATTATGGACAACTCTTGACCACATATGCATTTGATTTTTTAACTTTTAGATTCTCGGTATCGATTCAAAAGTTTGATGAAATTAGCGAACATAAATAACTTAGTTAGGGAGTGTTCATACAGGTGAATTACCTTCTCTATCACAATCAAAATGTATTGTTGTAGCTCATATTTTGTTAGATGTAGTTTTTGAAACTTGAAAGTCGTCTTACAAATCTATCTTCACCAAGTGATTTCGAACAACGTTTCATAATTTAAGAGGACTGCTCACTTCAAATTATATCTGCAATAAGACAAATAGTTGTCCAAGTTGATAAGGTGTAACCCATTGTTTAGCTTCATCCATTACATCATGCCATTCAAAATTACAATCTAGTAAATCTCTAGCATATCATTATGATTTGAAATCTACATATATTTTACCATTAACTGTTATAATTTTATCAAAACTTCTTGTCCTCTTAGCTTGTTGATTAATAACCTTAGATAGTATAAATCCCTTGTTGTTAGATGGGTGGTAACTAACATTTTTTTTATTTGAATGTAAAATTTATTTAACCAAAAACTTTGTTATAAATAAATGCATCGGATTGTTTTGAATGTTTAGAAAAGAAAGAAAAATTGCAAAGAGATTACAAAGAAATTTTTTGAAGCTAGTCAAAGGTGTGCTTGTTCATGGCGGTGGTCGAGTGGAGAACCATAGCGTTAGACAATCGTCGTACCGTTCATGTCTCTGATCGAGTTAAATCTGTTTCGCACATTTCGTCGATGAGCTTGATGAGTCGGGTGTGAGGAGATTGAATTTCTCATGACGTCTCGCATTTCTCTCTCACCAAATGGGATATAGAGAATCCTGGAAAATGTAACGGAACAGAAAGAGACTGTGCCGAGAGAGGGTTGGATTGCAGAGCAATGCAAGTAGGTGATCCCAATTTGTCGAGTTTTAGTATTAAGAAACATTCTTATTTTCTTGTTTTTATGTTGTTGTTAAGAATAAATCTATAATATAGAGAATAGAGAGGCAAACCACTGTTTCCCTTTCATCAACCGGTAGAGAAGGTGACATAGCAGCCAAAGAACTTTGTGGGAATAAAAAGTTCTACCAAAAACTCTTAACATTAATAAAGGAATTCCTTGGGCTGCAAGAAGAAACTAATTAAACAATGAACACTAATTGTAATCTTAGAACCTCGAATCATAATAGACATATTATACAGAGATTACCTGGGAATCACATGAAATAACAAAAAGAAAAAGAAGAAAAACCCCTACAAAATCATTAAAAAAACATATTAGAGTTAGAAGAGATCACATGTTTGTAGGATATAATTAAGCCTAGCTTTTTTCTCCTAAAATTTAACGATAACATTGGTACACCAAAATATTATCAAACGTATTCATCAAAATAATAGTTAATAGATCAGAGGTAGATGAGAACCCAGTCGTCGTATGTAACCAATCCTGGCTTTTTTCCCAATCACGTGGAACGTAACATATATGTAAAGTTGTAAACCATATTTTTTCTTTCTCTCGTGTTTGATTAGAAACTAATCTGATCATATATGAAATTACTGAATATTATAACACACAAAGATAGATGAGAACATATAACAAATCATGAAAAGAGATGAGAACATATAACAAATCATGAAAAGAGATGAGAACATTTACCTTTCTGGAAAATTGTCCTAAAACATCCGATTTAATTTTTTGGCGAACAACTAAAACATTAGAACACAATATATCAAACATAAGATCAAACATCAACAAATTGAAGTTAAAAATTCACCGATTGAAGCGGCATCTAAATTTTCATGCACCGATTCACAACGTTGCTTCCACACAACCTATCGATTAAATACCAATAATTTATTAGTATGTATATTCACAAAACTAATTGGCACGATCAAAAAAAGAAAACAGTAGGTAGCTATGATCTTATGGTGAATAAAATGCAAAGTATTTATAAGAAACTAAGAGGCGTTCAAGATTTAGGGTTTTTTTTTTTTATAAATAATTTTGCGTACTTGTTTTTGCAAATAATTTCCTATTCTAATACATATATTTACATTTTTCTTATTTCCATTTGTTCGTTTCCGAGAAGTTTACATTTTTTTTTCTTTACAATATATATTATTATTTTTATTATGATTTAAAAATATTAATTAACGTGATGGCTAAAAATGTTAATTAGTGGTGGATATTTCTCTCCTTTCCATATATATATATACATATATTTTCCTTTTTATTAATAATTTTAATATAAAAAATATTAGAATTTAAAAATGTTAATTAATGATATTGAAAAAATGCTAACTAATGAGATGGCTAATTTCGATTGGTCGTTTAAAAGCTTAGGTGGACGGCTTCAGGAGCTTATAACCTCGACTTTTATATAGTATAGACTAGGTTATTAACCCCCGCTACGCGGGGGTTTGTTGTTATAGATTGTTTTAATATATATTTTTTGTTTAGTAATTATTTAAGTAGCTAATTAGCTATACATTGATGATAATAATGCAAAAGTATTACAATTTTGTTTTTACCATAAATGTTCTTTTTTTTTTTTAGTATTATTTACGTTATTTAAAATTTTGATAAAGCATCCAATCCATCTCTTTTCTCTTACAATTTTCTGTTGCAAATCTTCATTTGCAAATAATACCCCAATCGAATCTCTTCCTCACAGTCTTATATTCGCCTCTTCGTTATTGATTTTCGATTTGAGTTGTTGATTCAAAGATTATACATGAGATTAAAGGTTTCATGCTTCCCATAAAAGGAAGATCCTGACAGCAAAGCGCTCTCGTAATTCAATGAGTTCTTTGTTTAATCTCTAAAAAAGTATACATTTTGTTCTTTCAAGTATATATATTCTATTATTTATGCATAAAACAACTATATATTTTGAAAACTTTTATATTTTTGTTTTTGCTGCTAATTAGTAGACTTCTTTTCCTTTTGTTTTACACTAAAAGTTTCTTCAACCATCATTAACTTATTTTTTTTGTGTGTTGTTAGTTGAATATTTTTCCATTATGTTGTTTGGTCATATTTTTCCTCGTCTATTAGTAGTATTTTTCTTTTTCTTTTGAACAAAATTTTAGAAATTCTTATACTAACATTAACATATTTTTAGGTTTTAAAATTTTGAAAATTTTCCTTTAAAATCTCCTTGAACGATTTAACATATATGGACAAACATTTAATTGTATTTGAAATTTAACATATAATCTCAGAACCAAATCAACATATAATAATGTTCATGGGATAATTTGGCATTTGAAATTTAGCAAATTGTAATATTATTAACATATAATCTCAGAACCATATCAACATATAATAATGTTCCCACATATTTTGAATGGTAATATTTTAGTTATTGTTGATTATCTATAGTAGGGGATGATATCACTACCTTAGAATTAAGAAATTTTCTATTAGTATTTGTCTTCATAAGAAAAGAAATGTTTTAAAGAGAAAATTTGATTGAAACATATTAAATATAGCTTTACTAAAAACTTAACAAATATAGGATGTGTCATTTTCTCATACTTATGTTTATATATATCATAAAATATTTTGCTAATATTAACAATTATAGAGCAACGTATTTTAACAAAAATTAAAAAATTAAATTACCAAAAATACAAACACCTTTGAGCGAAGATAAGAAGAATTGTATAAAATTTCCCTTTACTTGTGGTCTTCTTCTTAAAAAATGGAGAAATATATTCGACTATGTAATTAAATTGAGAATTGTGGTTATGTGCAAACCGTATAATTTAGTTCAAGTTATCTCAAGATAAACTGGAACCCTCTTTATAAAGTAGAAGATCTACTGTATGTAACAATTTTACCAAGTTTAATAACAGAAGCCGCCTATGTCAGCGTAAAGATGTACCGATCACTTTACTCTATGGTTGTTGTTAGTCTCTTTCTTATTTTGTAGTCATATATTCTTCTTATCTAATGAAGCACCCCCTTGTTTACTATGATTTCGGTCATTCCTTATTTTAAATAAGTTATTTATAGTCCGACGTATCTAAGACAACTTCATATTGATATCGATTATTAAACTCTTCTACATCGTTTGACGCGTAGAAGAATGTAAGGACAATGGAGAATATCATCCGTTTCTTCAGTGAAGTCAGAGTTGTGTCCATGCAAGAATGTAAATTCAGTTAGTTTCACGTATTATTTAGTGAAAATAAGTTGTCTTACAATTTAGAATTTGCCTATTTACGTACTTCTACGTGTTCTTCTTCTAGGAGGCTGGGATGTTGCTGCACTTTGAATCCATGTTTCGAATATAATTTTGTATTTGAGTTTCCTGTGTAATATTAATGCGGTGAAGACATTGTAATTATTAAATATGAGTTTGAGCGTACCACTGCTTTTCCTAAACGCTCTTTTGGATTTCAGAAAGGCTCTCCTCATTGCTTGTGTGTTTTTTTGGCCAACTGTGTTTAGAAAACAAATAATCTTTTCATTCCCCTATTTGTTTATTGGAGCTCCTTCTTTTAAAGCATTCGGCGCTTCATTCCATAAGAGAAAACCAGTTTCGTGGATTAATTCCTCAATCATCGTTCCCGCGGCTTTAAATCTTCATTAACATTCATGGGTATCTTAAATCCTGAATGTGATGTCCTTCATGCAAGCAGAAGCAATGATGTGATGCCTTCCTTGTTCGTAAAACCTTTTTTCTAGCTCGCCGAAAATCAAGTTACAAAGTAGCTGAAAGCCAAAGTAACTCAATAAACTCTTTGTTTGAACTTTATAATTATAATCATTGATCTATTCGAGTATCAGTGGTCCATAGATGGTTATCTATACATAAACCACTACTTTAAATTTTAGAATTTTTTTATTTTTCTTGGTTGTTAAGAAGAAGTTTTCCTTACGTCGTTAAATTTTTTCCTTTTCGTTTAAACTTTAACTTTCTTAGAGTCTGGAAATATTATTCTCAGTTGTTTAGAAATACCTTTTTTTTAGAAATACCTTTTTTTTGTTAATAAGAAACTAAAACATTGACATTTTAGCCCTAACATTTACTTATAACTTGTAAACATGCGTACGTGACATCTAATAATTCTTGGTTCTTGAAATTTTTCTTTTATTTAAGAAAAGTAAATGTGAGTTTAATTTACATGTTGACATGGACTTATATGATTGGTCGTTTAAATCCCACGTGGACAGTCTCAAGAGCTTATAGCTTCGACTTTTATATAATATATATAGATATGCTTAAAATGATAGAATCAACATTAATTTCAGTTCTTATCGTTAAAAGAAAAAAAAAATCAATTTGCATCTACATATATTATATTTCTTATTTCTATATGTTATTTTAAAAATTTTACATTTATTTTATTTCCATATATCGTTTTTTCTTTTTTTTTTAATAAATATCTTGATATAGAAATTATTAAAATTTAGGAAAATGTTAATAAGTGAGATATCTAAAATGTTAGTTATTGAGGTGGCTATTCGCGATTGGATGTTTTAAATCATAGGTGGACGGCCTCAGAAGCTTATAGCCTCGACTTTTATATAGTATAGATTCGAAAATTAATAGACTAAGAATAAAAATTATAAACATTATAAGATGTTTAAAAATAAACAAAAAGTAATACATTTGATAACTTTGATTATCCAAACCTAAATCATCATTAACATAAAATAATTATAAAAATTTAGAAAAGCTTATACATTATATATAGAGAAATTGTTAAAAATGCCCCTTTTTCAATACCCCTTTTCAAAAATGCCCCCTTTGAGAGTCCATTTTTAAGTTTGCCCTTTTTTAATTTTTAATGACCATTTTACCCTTATTTGAAACAAAATTAGGTCAACAAAATACAAAATATTTTTTGGCGGGAAAAGTGATCCCGCAATTTTCCCGCCAAAACACTTGTAAAAACCTTTAAAATACCTTGTAAAATTTTCCCGTAAAAATTTTTTCCGCCAAAAAATTTTTCCGCCAAAAGTGATTCCGCAATTTTTTTGGCGGGAAAATTTTTGGCGGGAAAAATTTACAAGGTATTTTAAAGGTTTTACAGAGTATTTACAAGTGTTTTGTAAGGTTTTACAATGTATTTTAAAAAGTTTTACAAGGTACTTATAAGGTTTTATAAGGTATTTATAACTTGTAAAACCTTATAAAAAACTTGTAAAACCTTATAACTTGTAAAATCTTATAAAATAGCTTGTAAAATCTTATAATATCTTATAAATACCTTATAAATACGTTGTAAAACCTTTTAAAATACATTGTAAAACCTTATAAATACCCTGTAAAAAACCTTTAAAATACCTTGTAAATTTTTCCCGCCAAAAATTTTCCCGCCAGAAATTTAACGCCAAAAAAATTGCGGAATCACTTTTCCCGCAAAAAAAATTTTTTGGCGGGAAAAAATTTTACGGGAAAATTTTACAAGGTATTTTAAAGGTTTTACAAGTTTTTACAAGTGTTTTGGCGGGAAAAATTGCGGGATCACTTTTCCCGCCAAAAAATATTTTGTATTTTGTGGACCTAATTTTGTTATATTTCCTTATATATTTGTGATATCTTTTATTAAAAGAAGGGTAATTTAGTCATTTTGTACATAAAAAAAGGGTATTTTTAAAAATGGACAGCCAAAGGGGACATTTTTGAAAAAGGGTATTGAAAAAGGGGCATTTTTGTGAGTCTCCCTTATATATATATATATAATAACCAACACTTAAACTATCTGAAAATATATATTTAATAATGTTACGAAAAATATGATTGCATATACGATAATCGGCGCGTAGCGCCGGGTAGCACCTAGTATATATTAATATGTATTAGTTCGAAAAAATCTACAAATATGAAAATTACATAATTTTAAAAAAAAAATTAAAATTTCCGAGTTATATCCCTTGAATCGATCTGACCCAATCCAAAATATTCAGTTTAACTCTGATTAATTTAAATCGGCGCGTGATCGAGAGAGAAAGATCTTCTCTAACCTCTTGCAACAATTCTTCTCAAAACCCTAACCCCTTTTTCAAATTCTACTTCCATCTTTAGATCGATCAAATCAATGTCCGTCGACGATCTACCTCCGTCACCGGCCTCCGCCGTAACGCCACTAGGCTCCTCCGTGATTCCAATTGTTAACAAGCTTCAAGACATATTCGCTCAGCTAGGAAGCCAATCAACAATCGCGCTTCCGCAAGTAGCTGTCGTCGGAAGTCAAAGCAGTGGCAAATCCAGCGTTCTCGAAGCACTCGTCGGCCGTGACTTTCTTCCTCGTGGCAATGATATCTGCACGCGCCGACCTCTCCGTCTCCAGCTTGTTCAGACGAAACCTCGCTCTGATGGTGGATCCGATGAAGAGTGGGGAGAGTTTCTTCACCACGATCCTGTTAAACGTATCTACGATTTCTCTGAGATTCGTCGTGAGATTGAGGTTTATTATTCATTCTCTTCTTCTACGTTCGTCATAGATCAATTGATGATGGTGTAATTGTATGAATATGACAATTGTTTGTAGGCTGAGACTAATAGAGTATCAGGAGAGAACAAAGGTGTATCAGATATTCCGATTGGTTTGAAAATATTTTCACCTAATGTTTTGGATATCAGTCTTGTGGATCTTCCTGGTATCACTAAGGTTCCTGTTGGTGATCAGCCAACTGATATCGAAGCACGTATAAGAACGATGATCTTGACTTACATTAAGGAATCTAGCTGCTTGATACTTGCTGTTACCCCTGCTAATACCGATTTAGCAAATTCAGATGCATTACAAATCGCAGGAAATGCTGATCCTGATGGTAAGTGTTTTTGGCACTAAGTCAATTGAGAATTTATCAATTTCATTGGTATACATAATAGTGACCTTTCGTTTTGCATATGAATTTGTTGTTCTCAGGTCATAGAACCATAGGTGTAATCACAAAGGTGCTATTTCTCTCCTCATAAGTCATAACTTTGCTTTAAAATTTTCTTGTTTTAGATTTAGCTGTGATGGCAAACTACTGACTGATCTATTTTCTCTCTGATTCAGTTGGATATTATGGACAGAGGTACTGATGCTCGGAATCACCTTCTTGGAAAAACAATTCCTCTTCGACTTGGATACGTGGGAGTTGTAAATCGTAGTCAAGAGGTAAACCCTGTTTTTCAAAACATTTACGCATGTTTACTTATGATGCATATTGTGGTTGTCCGATCATATTGAGCTGATGCCACTTCTACTTTTGTGCTTGTGTGTGTCTTATTTCTTTCTATCATTATATCTCATTGACTCTTTTTTCCCTTCGTATACTACCCGTAATTTATAGTTTTTCTAGTGTTACCAAACCACTCTACTCTCTATATTCATTTTGCGTTTGCTCTTACTATGTGGCCACTGATTTTTCGCAAGGCAATAACTACTTTGGGTGTTAATTTCCCTAACAGGATATTTTGATGAACCGTAGCATCAAGGATGCTCTTATTGCAGAGGAAAAGTTCTTTCTTAGTCGTCCAGTAAGACTGCATCAATCTCTCGATTTGTTTTCTGATAGTGTTACCTTGACTGTTCTGCTTATATCTTTTTTTTGTTTGTTTTCTAATAAACAGGCTTACAGCGGTCTCACAGATCGTTTGGGTGTCCCTCAATTGGCAAAGAAATTAAATCAGGTATTATCTGCAGTCTTGAGATCGTCTAATTTCTTTATTATGACTTGTTATGCAGTCAAGATATGAGTTCCATAAGGAATACGCTTTCTGGATTTTCCGATGTGTTTCCAATTGAGACAATAAATTGGCTTTTGTACGTAATATTCATGTTTCCTAGCCATGCATAGCCTGATTGTGCCCATTTCATTTAGCAGGAGCTAGGAAATTTGTAGGATATACTAGTGTATATATTTGAGAAAATCAGCAACATCTGCTCACTATGGTTGTTGTTTCATATGGTGGATTCTTTTTCTGTGGATTGATTAGTCCTTTTTTCCTAAAGATGGCATTTCATAAGTTTCATAGCTGGTACTATTATTAGTTGTTTGATGGTAGCTAGTCCTTTTCCTTCTTTGCAGGTCCTTGTCCAACACATCAAGGCACTGCTTCCTAATTTAAAGTCACGTATCAACAATGCATTGTTTGCTACAGCAAAGGAGTATGAGAGCTATGGGGATATAACAGAGTCCAGGGTATGTGGTTTTCGGCCAGTTTTAGCCTAATATATCCCATCCATTCTCAATGATGACATTGCTATTTGCTTTTTTTGCATTGTATGGTTTCTTTGGTCAGTTTTCGTTTTGAATAGAATTTTATTCATGTATGTGATCGTCTTCTTGGCATTCTTGGGAGCCTTTTTCTGTTTATTATGAGTTAAACAAACTATTGATAATCTATAGAGTTAATGTTTGAAGGTGTCTAGATATGCAGGGAAAGATTTCTGACAAAATGACTAATGAATTTTTTTAAAATATCTAGATATGCTTTCCTATTTCATTTCCTTATAAAATATGCCTACCTCATTAGAGTATGTCATTAAAACATACATAAGTTTATCATTATGACTATTTAACTTACAGCTTTCTCTGGTTTTGTACTGTTTCGAAATTCATAGGGTGGTCAAGGAGCTCTTCTTCTCAGTTTTATTACAAAATACTGTGAAGGTAATATCTGAAGATGGTTCTATTTCAGTTTAGACAACGGATGTTAGTTATGCTTTTAAGGTTGGTATTGGTCCTCACCATGGTGTAATTGTTTATAACAGCATACTCCTCAACCCTGGAAGGGAAAAGTAAAGAAATGTCAACATCTGAGCTCTCGGGTGGAGCAAGAATTCTCTACATCTTTCAATCAGTCTTTGTTAAGAGCTTAGAGGTTTGCTTGTACATTTTTATTATTTTCCTCGATCTTCAATCAGTTATAAGCTGCCTTTTGTTTTGTTATTCCAAGTTTTGCATTAGGTTATATCTTAGTCAGGTAATACTTTATAATTTAATTTGGGATATCACTTGTGGTCTTCAATGGAGGTTCATTGTGATGCTATTGATATAGAACCTATACACGTATGTGGTCTTCAATGGAGGTTCATTTTGTTGCTATTGATATAAAACCTATACTCATATGAGTGACTTTCTATTTATAAGATATTATTTCATTCGCTAAGCATTAGGCTATATCTTAGTTAGGTAATCACTCTGTGTAGATATCTTTGTTTAGTTAGTGTGGCTATTGGCACAGAAGGCAGACGGTTCGTCTCAGGTTTTGAGGTATTGGAAGCGTGGCATGTTTGCAGTTCATTTATGAGTAGAACTACGTTCAGTTGTAAAAATAGTTATATTAGTTCATCTCCGGCCATCTTTCAAGCATCTGATCTGTATCGCCCAAAATCGATCTGAATCTTCTCTGCTGTATAGAGATCTTTACCTACTTATGTTGTCAGTGCTACTTGATACGGGTTTATGAGTTTAAACTCATTAGTTTCTTTCACTTTGCTTCTGAAGGAGGTTGATCCATGCGAAGACTTAACAGCTGATGATATTCGGACTGCAATACAAAATGCAACTGGTCCCAGATCTGCATTATTTGTTCCTGATGTAGGTCTATCTATATCCCTAAAATTGTGGGAGCTTTGTTTTGCTTATCTGTTCTTTCCACTTACTTATTTTGCTTGATTTTTCTAATTTCCAACAACTCTGATAAGTATCTCTTGCTTTCATTCTCATCTGCATAGGTTCCATTTGAAGTTCTTGTCAGGAGGCAAATATCTCGTTTACTAGATCCCAGCCTTCAGTGCGCTAGGTTCATCTTTGATGAGCTAGTAAAGGTGTTATTTTTATTTGCGTTTCTTTAAGATGCTAACTGTTGATTTACATGACCATGAATTTAAATTGAAAATTATTGTACAGATTAGTCATCAGTGTATGATGACAGAGTTACAGCGCTTCCCAGTCCTGCAAAAGCGCATGGATGAGGTTATTGGGAACTTTCTGCGAGAAGGTCTTGAACCTTCACATGCAATGATCCGAGATCTTATTGAAATGGAGGTATATATGAATAATTTAGGATCCACACAATCATGATTCTCATGGCCAGTTATATTAAATTTACTGAGATATCTGTACCGTATACTGATTTTTTTTTGTCATACTGGTGTTCTAAGTTTGAGAAAATTAATTACTCTCAATTTTATTGATTATTGCCTCTTTTTAAATTTAGTTTAACATATTTAAGTTTACCATTTGCAGATGGATTACATAAACACCTCACACCCAAATTTTATCGGGGGAACCAAAGCCGTGGAGCTTGCAATGCAACTAGTCAAATCTTCAAGGATTCCGCATCCTGTTGCGCGGCCAAGGGTATAAAATAGTCTAAGCGAAAGTAATATTTGCTTTATGTTTCTCTTTGCGAGTTGTGAAATTTTTCGTACGTGTTCACTTTGATGACTAACAGGACACTATGGAGCCTGAGAAGACAACTTCTTTTGCGAGTCAAATAAAAACCCGATCTTTTCTCGGCCGACAAGCTAATGGAATCGTCACTGATCAGGCATTTCATTTGTTTTGTTATGTATTTGACTCTGTTACATCTCCTTCAGTGTCTTTTGCTGTTTGATACTATATTTGTAGTTGGCCCCTGCTTCTGAATGCCCATGAAGCGAGTACAAATATCCAGCTAGAGACTTCTTATAACATATTTCCTTAACATTTTTCACAGGGAGTTCCAACTGCAGCAGATGCTGAAAGATCTGCACCAGCTGGTAATGGTCTTATCACATATATTTTTCAGTCTTTCATGTATGCACAGATAAAATGAACATGTGGTTCTCAGACGATATTTGACTGAAATGATAAAATTCATTGTCTAAGATATGACCTACATATACATACATGTCTGCTCTTAATTCAGTGTTCTGTTTAGAATTTGAATGTAGTATTCTTGACCAATTGAGAATTAATCAGGAAACTCAAGCTGGAGTGGTTTCTCATCAATTTTCCGGGGGAGTGATGGTCAGGCAGCTGCTGAAAATAGCCTACTAAACACACCGTTCAGCGAAGCTGCTCAAGATGTGTCTCAGAACTTGTCAACAATCTATTTAAAGGAGGTTTGAATCTTGTGCCTTCTCAGGCTCTTCATATTGCCAATACTGTCACTTTACTTACCTATTCATCTCATACTGTTTTGTTTTTGAAGCCAGCCTCCAACCATTTTGAGGTCATCGGAAACTCATTCAGAACAGGAGGCAGTTGAGATTCAGATAACAAAGCTATTATTGAAATCCTACTATGACATTGTAAGGAAGAATGTTGAGGACTTGGTCCCAAAAACAATCATGCATTTTCTGGTTAGTGTCACCTCCCTCTTCAAAAATTAGAAATTTCACATTGTTGTATTACTTGAAATCTCATCACTTTTGCCGAGCAAAACATCTTCTGGTCATTGATGACACTGAGTGTCTGTGATATTTGTGAGGGGACTGATACCTATTCTATGTAATAAACACAGGTAAATTACACGAAACGTGAGCTGCACAATGTTTTCATCGAGAAGCTTTACAGGTGATGAAAGAAACCATGTACTTCCCATCTGATTTTGTGAATAGTCTTTTTTTTTTTAATATGAACTATAAATCTGTTGGATGGGGGGACAGGGAGAACTTGATTGAAGAACTGCTGAAAGAGCCAGATGAGTTAGCGATAAAGAGGAAACGCACGCAGGAGACTCTTCGCATTCTTCAGCAGGCTAATCGGGTAAGTTCAAGATTTATCTTTGAAGAAATTGCAATTTTAACTTGTTAAAATTTGTCTTCTTGATATGGTGAAAACAGACATTAGACGAGCTGCCCTTGGAAGCGGAATCAGTCGAGAGAGGTTACAGAATTGGTTCAGAATCGAAACATGAGGAGTTACCGGGTACAAGAAGATCAAGGACAGAAACTAATGGGAACGGACGGCTTCACATGTAAATTCAAATTGTGATTGCACGCATAATTCATCCATTTGGTGATGGAAAAGATTTGTTTCCTTCCCTTTAAATCGGTTGTGCGTGGGGAAAGAAAGGTGTTCTTAGGTATAGTGAAACATGATGAGAAACAGGGTTTTGTTGTGAGGGTATTATCAACCTATTAGAAAATGTGACTTAATATTTGTTTCTCGGAGCCGAGAAGAATAATCAATTCCTAATTTTACTTTTCATAGCTTTATTATTTATTACATGAAAACAAAAGAAAAAACATGATAGAGCTTGTTGCTCTGTCCTAAAAACTCGAAAGGATGTATTTGAGACAATGTATTGGATAAACATGATACATCTTGTTTCAATGCAAAGGTTTAAAAGTATTAGAAAATTTCTAAGTGTGTTTGTTAACACAAAAATAGAAGTCAATCCAATGTTTTCTGCATTTTCTCGAGAAGAGCATGTTTTAAGTCTAGATTAATCATTCTAGTTCAATACAAATCTCGACATATCCATGTAGTAAAAAATAGTGGATACAACACTCGAGAATGTTTTGTGTCCGATGGATCAGAACACTCGAGCTCAAACCGGAAATGAATGTCAATCTTTGTCCGTATCCGATGATGTAGACTTTCCGGAATACTTGTTGCGCCAAACCTGTTTATTCTTCTCGATACTGTTATGATTTTGAGTAAATTCAGTGAGCCCTTGTCTAAATGCTCCAAGCGTAACGCCATCACCCACAAGGATGCTTGTCACTCCCATTTTCGAAACCTGTTTATTCACACACACACCGAAGATTTCAATCTTTTAGTGCACAAAGTAAAGAAAATAATCCTGCCTGTGCGATGTAAGCTCAATTAGCACAAAGTAGTAGTTTGTATTTAACTGATTTAATGTTTCTGTCCTCATCATCGAAGAAGAGCATCGCAGTAAAAGGCACTCCCGTTCTTGTGTGTATCTTCTGAAAATGTTCCGTCTTGTGACTCCAACTTGAGTATATTTCCTGAATAAATCCCACAAGCATATTACCCTATGGCAGATATCAACAACGTCCTATTCGTTTCCAATAAAGCCTTAATTACGATGCATATCTAACACAAGTGAGATAAAAGTCCGAACAAAACATCACTAGAAAACCATTCGCTAACACGGTAAACCACATCGAAGAGAGAAATAAGGATACACCAACAAAGAAGAAGATGTTTGAAACTAACCTTGGCGACAAACATGGGCTTAATGTTCAATTTATCAAGAAATGTGTTGGCAATATCTGAAGTAGGAGATCTCGAAGCAATAGCCATTTCAATACCCTTCTCTTTCAGAGCACTCAGTATACCCTTTGCTTGTGGATACATAGACGGCATTTCTCGTTTCGAACGGCATTCACTGAAACCAGTCACAACTCCATAAGAAAACATTCGAAACTAATCAAAGATTCTAACTTTCCTCAAATTACAATCCTACCCAAAAATACCCATTCATAAAAAATCAAACCCTAGATACCAAATCCATTGTGCCTTTGATCAAATTTCACAAAATTGGGGATGAAAATTAATGAAGAAAGACAAGAAAAACGCACCAGTAAAAAGGCCAGAGAGTATAATCGAGATCAAAGACGACAAGTCTCGGAAGAATTTGAAACATTCCCATTATCTGCATCGCTTCGTCTTTTACCTTCTCTTCCGACATCTCACTAAGAAAACACGATCGGAGATTAGAGAAAGATTATCGGAGTTCGCGTTTAACAAAAATTCTTACAATCGAATCGAGACGTTAATGGACATGTGTAGAGTTTTGTCGTCGACCTTGTCTGGGAAATTGCAAGACTTCCCAAAAGAACCCCTCTACTTTTTTGGTTTTACGAAAACGCCCCCTTATTTAATTAGTATGACAGTTTTGAGAATGATGTTTGCGTATTTGACAATTTAATCCTAGTTTTGGTAAGTCGTAAGCAAAAAAGTGTTGACTTCTTCCTACTCTGAAATGTAATTCCAATTTTGTTGGAGGACTTCGTAACAAATATAATCACGTTTGATTTTTTTTTTTTTCCCTTCTAAAGCTTTATTAAAACTCAAAGTCATAATCATTGTTTACATCAGTGAACAGGAATATAGGACAGGAATTATAAAGCCTCCATTGTTGAGTACATGAGATAGCTTTTTTTGCCAAAGTATCGGCACACTTATTTTGCTCTCTATGTGTGAAGACAAATCTGATCTCTGTAAACATTGGCTGATCGTGTCCAAGTAGTGTTGGAGTCGTGGATTGGTTTTGTTCTCATTGATGAGTTGGTTAACATGGAGATTGTCTCCTTCGAAGATTACCGTCCGATAGCCTAACCCCCAAGTAGCCTGTATAGCCCATATTAAGGCTGAACATTCAGCTTCTTCCACACTTATTCTGCCTTGGAATTTGCCCATACCGCAATCTTCTACCATTCCATGTGTGTTCCGTATAATCCATCCCAGCCCAGAATCTCTTTCACCTTCATGATGTGAAGCGTCGTAGTTGCATTTGACCCATCCCGATGGGCGATGTCGGTCGTTTCCATCGCTGTTCTCTCCGTTGTTGACTTTGGTGACTTGTTGGTGAAGTTTCATGTTTTATGACATTTTCAAGCCACTCTTGTGTGTCTGCTCTCGCATGTTTAAATGTTTTCGTTGGCTCGATAAGTTTGCGATTGAATACCAAATCATTGCGGCTTTTCCATATTCTCCACATGGCCCAAAATGGTAGATACCTAATTGACATTTCCACATTCGCATCGTTATGTAAATGTAATAGATACCTGAGTTTGTCCTCTAGTAGAATCGTTGGGTCACATAGCTGATGAATAGGAATTCCCGTTGATCTCCAAACAGCCGCTGCTCTGGGACATGAGAATAGAACATGGTCGCTCGTTTCTGATTCAGTACAGCACCATTTACAGTACGGATTCACTGTCATGTTGCGTCTGCGTAAATTTTCAGCAACACCAATGGCGTTAGAGGAGACTCGCCACAAAAAATGCCTGAGTTTGGGAGCAATGTTTAGTCGCCATATTCCCGTAGCTATGTCTGGGTTCGCCGCCAATGGTGGTTTTGGTTCATTCGGGTCCTCAGCATGAGTTTTAGCCAACCAATAACCGGATTTAACGCTATACCTTCCATTACTGGTGTAGCTCCAGATGTGTGAGTCCACTGTTGGTCGATGGGAAAGATAGATTTTCCGGATAAGATGCTGGTCCGAGGGATGGATATACCTTCTTTCCATTGTGCTGTTGCCGTGTCTATGAGAGTGCTAACCAAGCTTCCATGATTGATCATAGGTAGTACCAAAGGGGCCCGTGGTGGTAATGTTGGCAGCCAAGGATCAACCCCTATTTGTGTACTTTTGCCATCGCCAATACTGACTTGTGTCCCAAGCTTTAATAACTCGCAGCCAAATCGCAGTGAGTTCCATCCGTATGAAGGTTGATACCCTTTTGGGGCTGAGAGGATATTGGTGCTCCGGAAGTATCTTGCTTTAAGTAATCTAAATAATAGACTGTTTGGCCTATGCATTATGTTCCATAACTGGTTTGCTAGTAGAGCTTGGTTGAATTGGTGCAAATCTCTAAAACCGAGACCTCCCTCCTTTTTTGGGCTGGACATTTTCTTCCAAGAGATCCACGGTAGTTTGCGTTTCTCCGGAGTTGTTCCCCACCAAAATCTCGCAATCATACTGTTAAGCTCCGAGCATAGTTCAATAGGCAGTTGGAATACATTCATGGAGTATACCGGCATTGCATAAGCTACCGCTTTGATTAATGTTTCTTTTCCCGCAGATGTTAGGAATTTGGTTTTGCCACCCATTAATCTTCTGTTGGACTGCCTTCTTTATGTATTGGAACATTTCTTTCTTTTTCCTTCCGAACTGTTCCGGCAACCGAAGATATTTTCCTCCTCCTCCCATCTTGTTGATTTGGAGTGTGGCCATGACATGTTCTCTGTTTTGTTGATAAACACGGTTGCCAAAGGTGATACACGATTTATCAAAGTTGATTACTTGCCCCGACGCTTCGCCGTATTCCTTGAAAATATTTAGAAGTGTGGTGCTGTTCTTGTAATCTGCTTTGAGGAAAAATAATGAATCATCGGCAAAGAGGAGGTGAGATATTGTTGGTCCACCGTTACTAACACGAATTCCTTTTAACGTCCCAGTTCGTTGGGCATTTGTCATTAAGGAGCTCAACCCGTCAGCACATATGATAAATAGATACGGAGACAACGGGTCGCCTTGCCGTAGACCTCTCGTAGCTTCAAATCGGCCATACGGGCTTCCATTGATAAGGACAGAAAAAGAAACTGACCTCACACAGACCATGATCCATTGAATCCATTGCTTTGCAAATCCTTTTTTCCGTAGTACTTCCTCTAAGAAATTCCATTCAATACGGTCATAGGCCTTACTTATGTCTGTTTTGACCGCCATGTAATCATTTGCGCAACGCTTTTTGACCTGTAACGAGTGAAGTATCTCATGTGCAATGAAGACATTATCCGTGATGTACCGGCCTTGGATGAAAGCAGCTTGGTTTTCCGAGACTACCGAAGATAGGACCGATTTTAGTCTTTTGACTAAATTTTTTGATATTATCTTGTAGAGGAGATTGCAAAGACTTATTGGACGGAAGTCTTTCATTGTTTTTGGTTGAGAAATCTTTGGTATCAAGCACAGATTTGTATGGTTCCATTCCGGTTTCATAACACCTGTGACAAAGAATTCTTTTACTTCCTTAATGATGGCTGGTCCGACTGTTGTCAAGTAGTGTTGATAAAATGATGCCGTGAACCCGTCTGGCCCTGGAGCTCTTGTCGCACCTATCGAGAACAGAGCAGTCCTTATTTCTTCAGCAGAGATTTCCTGTAATAGGAGTGTATGCGTTTCTCTGGAGACCACAGGGTTGATATGTTGCAGCGTCTTTGAAATGTCTCCTGGGGAGGAGCTAGAGAAGAGGTTGCTAAAGTATTCCGCTGCTTCAGCTGCAATGTTCTTATTACCAAAGACATCTGTTCCATCTTTTCTTTGTATCGACGTTAACCGGTTTCGTGCAATTCGGTTCCGTGTGCAAGCATGAAAGAACCGAGTGTTACCATCACCTTCATTGAGCCACTGGTTTCTACTTTTGAGTTTCCAGTAGGTCTCTTCTTCTCTATAAGCATTTAAGAGATCCTTTCGCAATCCATGGAGTTGCTGCGATGAGACCGATTTTTCCGTGTGTGCTCTGTCGATAATGTGAATCAGTTCTTTGATTCTCTTTGCTGCATTCTTGTTGTTTGAGCGTTTCCAGGCTGAAATTTCTCTCCGAAAATTCATTATGCGATCGCAAACAGAGGATAATCACGTTTGATCTATATATGCCAACAAATTTTGTAATACAAAACAGAAATAGTTTTTTAGCGGAAATAAAAAAATAATAAAGCGATATCAAATTAGGTTAGAGTACGGTGAGAGATATAGAAAATAAAAAAACATTTTTACGCGATATTACAAAGCACATAAAAAAATGTTTTATGCATAGATACTTTCTTTTGGCAATTAATACACACAATTTAAATTGGCCAAGTTCGAGCACTAATACAAAAGATTATGAGTAATTACACTACATACCCTAAGACCACAAAGTATTTAAGTCAAACGAAAAGGGGTACGTTCGTAAATAATGGGTCTTTTGAAAACATGGAGAAAAGACAATAATATCCCTCAAATCAAACGCATCATTTGTTCTTATTTGCTTTCTTCTTCCTTCTTCTTTTCTTTCGCTTTCTCTCTCTTCAATTCTTTATTTATTTATTTTTCTTTACTTTATGAAACACTCCACTCCATACGACTCTTTCTAATTTTCTTAAAATTGATTGTATCCTGAATTATGATATTCTGAATTCATTAAATTTATTAGATTTTTCTGATCAAAATGCATACCATGAACTCATAGAACTCTCGATACCAAGACGTCACGAATGTGGTGTCGTTCGTTATTATTGAGCTTTTGTTAGAGATGATTTTGAGATACCGTCAACCGACGACGCTAAGAACAAATCTAGTTCTTGAGATATATTTATAAACCTTGATATATATTTATATAGCACGATATTTTAATATATATCATATTATATATTGAGATATCATGATATATGTTATGATATATATTGATATATCATGAAATATATTGTTATATCATGATATAGTGATATATCAGGATATATAGTGATATATCATATGTGAACAATATTAATAGAATATTACGATGTATGATATATATTTATATATCACGATATTTTAACATATAGCATATTATATATTGAGATATCATGATATATCTATATATATCATGAAATCTATTGCTATATCATGATATATAGTGAAATATCATATCATATCATGATATATAGTGATATATCGGGAAATATAGTGATATATCTATAGAGATATATCATATGTAAACAACATTACTGAAATATTACGATGTAAGATATATATCCATGTATCCGATAAAAAACAAGATATCACGATACGTAATTGCATAGCAGAATATATTATCGATACATGCATTTAATAAGTGGTGGTCCACTACGGTTGCAACACACTATCTCTGCGAGCATTAAATAAGTGGGAGCCCACAGAATATTGCATGATATCCCTGTCCCCTACAAAATTCTCAGAGGGAAAACTCCCGCATTTTATTTCAGGGGTATTTTCGTCTTGTTTTTTTGAAAGCAAATATTTCTCTCTCTTGTTTTGCAAAGAAAAAAACTTGTGTATGCCACACCTAATTATTTCTCAAATAATTAGCATGCAGCTAATTGACTCAAAGATTATTGTATTCACATAATATAATAAAAAATAAAGTTAGAAACTAGAACCACTAAATATTGTTACACACACTTTTTGTTGCTGTGCAGATTTGGACATTGTCATTTATAAATGTTAAGTATAACCGATACTAGAACAATTAAAGAGATTTTTGTAGACAATATGTACAATTAAATAATTAATATGTGTTTCCATTAAAATGGTCAATATACCTAACTTTTAAAAATGTAAATAAAAATAATTATTTAAATTTACTGATTTACTTATGATCTTTGTAGTTAATAAGATCAAGAAAATATTGGTATGTCATTTCTTAATTCTTATCTTCAAAAGTTGTTTTGCTAGCACATAAAGTTATATTCATCTTACTGCAACTGCCTCATCTGCTTAGCTTGTATCTACAACGATGTTTTTGATGGTCAAAGAAAGAGGAAAAGTCCGTCTTTACCCTATTACGGAAATTTTTTTCCTAAACCCGAATATTTCACCGGACATAGTAAATGCTCCGAAAACTTCACATTGAAAAATATATATTCATCTTGAGCAAAGCCTGATAGCCAGAGCTTTGAATAGTGTTTGGGGCCACAAAAAAGTGATTTGTTGAAGACGTCCTTCGATAAATTGAAAGAAACTTAAGAGTAGAAAAATGATGTGGAGGGATATATTGATTCACATTCGAGGACCGTAAATGCAGTCTACACTCTACACACTACAAAACCAGTACGAATATTACCTCATTCTTCTATGAAAGGTTAATATTACATGTTATCAAATCACATCCTAAACCACTCGAAGATCATTCCAAAACAAAAATCCCAATGAGCTTTTTTTCTATTTTTGGACAAATTTCCATGAGCTTTCATGTTCTCATATTCCTCTCCATTTTTGTTAAATGCTAAAGCAAAACTAAAAACACTTTACCTTCCTCTTGATATTATTCTAATTTTGGTAATTTTTTAGAAAAAATGTCAACTTCTTCCCTTAACCCAAATAATTTCGATTTGTTGTTGACTCGTAAAAAAAAATTCACATTTGATCTATGCTAACAAAAAAAAATTGTTGTGTGTTTGATATATGTGATCTTTTATTTTACATTGCGAATCAGATACTTAAAATCTACGATCAAAAATCAAATTCATTAAATCAAAATTGCGATTCGAGATTGAGATTTCTATCATCTGTTTCTTCAGAGGTGTCATTTTATAAATAAGATCTTCATATGTAAATAAATTCATTGCACATGAATACAAAAGAATTCAACTCTCTCAAGTTATTTTCTTTCTCTAACGGGGTCAAGTTTTTAGCTTTTGATAGGTTGACTTAATTAGTCATCCACAATAAAATAGAAAATGGGCCTAAGATTGCTTGATCAAGAGATCAACTTAACAAATAAAACTGAGTTACAACCGTGACAAATTATTTTCATCCTATGTAATTGCCTTGCCTTAAAAAACAATCATTGGAATATAGATGCTGAAAATAATCTTTTCTAATATGAAAAGGAAATAATATTTCCAGTTACAATATGAAATTTTTTAAAGGCGATTTCCTATTTAATTCAAATGACTTTTGAAGTATATTCTTTTTCAAAGTTAAGGTTAGATTTAAATATGTACTTCTCAATTAATATAAGTAACATATATCTATAGAGGAGAAAAAAAAGCAACTTCATTTCTTGGCGTGTTCAACCTCTTTCCAAAGCGTTACTACACGTAAAAGCCTTTTATCTTAAGCATAAGCTTAACCAATATCACACACAAATTGAAAAACATTGATGTGTATATATAAAAGTTGTGCCTATGAAATTTTATCATCTTGATTGCATAAACCGGATTGAAAATGTATCTAAGTCGGAGAATACAGAGCGGAGGTTTTGCGGTGTATAGGCAGGGCCTTGCGGAGGTCTTACAAATATACAACAAAGTTGAGAGGAAGACAACTTTGAATCCATGTCCGGCGATTGTTCGATTTGGAAGAGACTATCATAACCAAATGTGTCCACAAGGTCTCAAGTTATCAAATCCGCTTAATGCCGGGAGATACTTTAGTAATGGTTCCAACAACTCCAATATGCAACCTTCTCCTCCAAACCAATGGTTTAATTTTTCTTGGTACTTATCTTTCTCTCTTTCTCTCTCAATCTCTCGAACTATACACGTTGAATAAACCAATTTGCATTAGATAGGATCAAGATTAGATCATTCAATCCATATATTAGAATGGAACTTTTATTGAGGCTAATTTGAAGAGTAACTGGCAGGGGAAGATGGGTTATAGGTTCTGCGATATCCTTAGTGTTATCTTTCTGGAACAACGAAAGGATACAAAAACTGAAACGGATCGAAGGTAATAAAATTTAAACATCTTTCATTTGCTTTGGCAAAAAGAACTCGAATCACATTATATGTTAATAACATTTGTGGTAATCTTAAAACATTCTTCAAAAGAGCTCTAATCTCGTCATCGCCTTAGTATTTTTATAACTTGAAATGATGTGATATATGCAGGAGAGGCAGAGTTGGTCGTGGAAGGGGTAGAGGCTGTAGCAGAAATGGTGGAGAAAGTAGCGACGGCGACTGACGAAATGGCTGAAGAAATAGCAGAGAAACTGCCTGAGAAAAATAAACTAAAACAAGTGGCTTTGGTTCTAGAACATATTTCAGAGGTTGCTGCCCATGAAGCACATTTAACCCAAGATTTCCTTCACAAGGTAAACCACTACACTTTATCATTAAAATTGATCTAGGAAATATACATTAAAATATTACTAACACTAAAAGATCAATTTGGGGGATGTTTTGGAACCAATAAATATTTTGAATATTTGATTTATGTTTTTTGGGTCTCTTTTATTGGTTTATCATTTGGGGGATGTTTTGAAACCAAATAATCAAACATATATAAACTTTTGATTGTGATTGACTAAGTCAAAACTTACAAAATTGTAGGTGGAAAAAGTCACACAAGATATAGATGACTTGGAGGCAATGATAAAGCCTTTGATAGACAAAAAAGTGGCAAATGCTGAAACAAAGCATCAAAGTAAAGAAGAAGAAGCAAACCCTGAGTCGCCTTCACGCCACTAATCTCTTCATATATCATCTAATTTGGATGTAATAATAATAAAAAAAAAAACTTCTTCTAAATATATAATGATTTGTTATATAGTCGTTTTAATGAATACATTTTCAAATTGTTACCCAAAATGAAACAAGCTCGGAAACATTTTGTGTAACCACAACGACATATTTTACCAACCTTTTTGTGTAATTTTGTGATTACTTAAGTTATATAAAAGTTTGTTAGAACTTTTTTTTTTTAGGTCAAACGTTTGTGAGAATAGTAACTTGGAGAAAGTGTCCAGTGCGTGGTATTTTGAGAATTTTTTTTAAAAAAGAAGTAAAGATGTTACCATTCATGTTTTTCAAAAATACTAAATCTACACCAAATATGAAAATCCAATAATTCAAAAAACTAGAACCACACAAAAAAAAACCCCAAATTAAAACTACTAACATCCATGATATATATGTTTTGGCTTCTTTCTTAAATTTTATCAGACAACAAAAACTCAAAAATTGCTTTTGTAACACAATAAACCCTTTCAGAAATTCCTAATTTGCTCGTCCTTCACTTCCCGTCTCACACAATCAACCACTGAATCCTGTTATTCAAAGTCCGTAACTTTATACCTCTCTAGCAAATTTGCTTTTGTGGGTTCTTGTCTTTTGGGTTTAAGCTTCTGAAATTCTCTCAAAATCCTTCTTTTTAAGGTTGTAACTATTGAGATCTGTCACTATGAAGTCGAAAAAGATACACTTTAGTTCCGAAGATATAATCAGCAATCTACCAGAAGCTCTGCTTTGCCACATATTATCATTCCTTCCTATAAAAGACTCTGCTTTGACTTCAGTCCTCTCGAAAAAGTGGCGTTATCTCTTTGCTTTCAGACCAAATCTTGATTTTGATGGCTTGGTTAATAATCTGCATCATCGTGAAGATGGTAACAGAGAAAAAGATGAGATTAATACAATGTTTATGGATTTTGTGAATAGAGTTTTGGGTTTGCAAGGGAATTCTATTGTCAACAAGTTCTCTCTTAAGTGTGGAATTGATGTTGATCCAGTTTGTGTCATTAGTTGGATAGTAAACGTGTTGGAACGAGGTGTATCGGATCTTGATTTACGCGTTAGTGTGGATCGTGGTGAGCTGCCTTCAAAGGTGTTTATGAGTGAGTCACTTGTTAGGCTGAGGATAGAATCTCAAAATGTTTCTGCAATTGATGTGGAAGATGTTTTTCTTCCAAAGCTTAAGACTCTTTATCTTGATACAATTATGTTAGGAAAAGCTGGTGATTACTTTGACAAGATTCTGTATGGTTGTCATGTCCTAGAGGAATTGGTTATGATCAATGTTTACTCTGATTTTAGGAACCGCTCTGTGTCTTCCAAAACCCTTAAGAGATTGAAGCTATCTTGTATAGAATATGATCAGATTCCGGATACTGTTTCATTTGATACACCAAATCTTGTCTACTTGGAATACTCTGATTATGTTGTGGACAAGTACCCGAGAGTGAATTTTTGTTCGCTTGTTGAAGCTTGTCTCAATCTTCATATGACATATGATCAGTGTGCACAAGCAAGCTATGGAGATTTGGTTGGTAATGTAACAGATTTTCTTATGGGAGTAAGCAATGTTCAGATCCTTCACTTATCTGACAGGTCTCTTGAGGTATATTAACGTAATATTGATTAATGATTTTTTGAGTTCATGATTGCAGATGAATGGTGAGTTAGTTGATTTGGTTTTTGTTTTAGGTGCTTACTTTTTGCTGTGAATCAATACCGGTATTCAACAGGCTGACTCATTTAACGATTAAGACTCACCGTCATGGAGAAGTAGGATGGGAATCATTGCCGGCTTTACTCAAGAAATGTCCAAATCTAGAAACCCTCGTCTTCCAAGTACCAACACATTTTTACTGCATATTTAACACATTTAACTACACACAATTAGATTTTGATGATGTTTCCTTAATGGTTTAGGGACTCCATCACAAGGATACAATTAAATGTGAAGAAGTTGATGGGTGCCTTTGCAAATATTCTGAGGACATTCCTACTTGTTTATCGTCAAGTCCGGTGAAGGTCGTAAAGGTATGGAAGTTTGGTGAAAAAAATTATTACTACAATGATATAAAAAAGCAGATAGAGCAGGTCAAGCACTTTCTAGAGACAATGCCGAATCTTGAACAAATGATATTATACTACGATACACCATACGATGACGATGTACTTGAAGTTTCCAAGCAACTTCAGAAGCTTACTAGAGTAGCTTCGGCTAAATGCAAGATCCAAGTAATTTCTGACAACCTCAGCTTATCTTTTTCCTTTTCCACAAGTGGACTCACCTTCTTCAATAGTACCTTTCCCGTTTGAAGATTATCCTTCTTAGAGACGAGACGACCAACATTGTTTTGGTTCTAGTTTTTAGCTTAAGCAACAATGAAAAATATTACTTTGGCCTCTGTTCTGTTATTTCCACCTTGGTCTTTCAGATTCTTAATTAATATTCCACTTTGTTTATGTAATGTGTACACTTCATGCTTTCTATAGGTTTCCAAGTTGTTCATTTGTTTCACCATACGAATCCCTGAAATAACAAAAAGAAACATTAAAATAACTAATACTTAGAAGATATGAACAGTTCTACTGTTGTTGTTCGTCTGTCGAGATCTGTGATACACAGATTGGCTCTTCTTCGCTCTCTGTTTCTACACTTCAGTTCCGTTCGAGAGCTGGTTTATTCAATAGGCACTTGCCAAGGAGTTCATAGTGTCGCTTCCATTTGACGTCGTTTCCAGATGTTTGTGTGAACAGTTTGTTTCTGTTCTACCTTGCCGGTTCAAGATGCTTAGGTTTATTTGATTTAAATGATCTATTCGGTATAGGAAGATTATATTGTCAATGGTTTGGCCGTTTACAAAAGGTCTCCAGATGCTAGGATTGTTTATAGGTTTGGTCGTTAGCTCGGTTTCATATTTGTTCTTGTCCTTCTGTCTGAGCAATGGGTATTTCAGTTTGTAGGTGTTGTCTTGTCATTGATATTTCTTGTTCGGAAGAATCACGGACAAACATTAGTAGTACTAGATTAAAATATTGTTGAACTTTTTTTATTAGAAAATGTTAGTTGAATCGAAAATGATGAGATGAACAAAAGGAAAAATATCGTTTATTCAACTTAATCATTTGTTACAACAGAGTCTCTCTTTTATAGAGAGTGTTTACATTAAACCGACTCTTACCGATTCTAAATTACGGTTTTGTCAAACCGAGTTTCAATATACATTTTTAGAAAACAAGGTCCTTTCTTTTGTGAAAACATGTACTCATGTAGTAATCTTTCTTGGGAGTAGATTCCAAAGAAATACCATAAATTTTAAAAAATACCATAAATTTTATATATATAGGAAGTGTTCTTAAAATGATTTAGGCCTTGAATGTTTGGTAGTTTTTGAAAGAGTTTTTAGTTTTTTGTTTTTCAAAAATTTATTTCACACCAATCAAGTTTTTCAAATTTTGGTTTCTTTACAATTTAGAAAAACTTTTTTGTTTTGATCTTCCATTCAAGATTTTAGATTTTTAGTTCTCCTATAATTCAGGGAATCTAGTTTTTACTCCCTCTACGTTATTTTCTCAAAAACCTAAAACAAAAATCTAATTACAAAATCTAAAACTAAAATCTAAAATCCAAAAACTAAAACAAAATCCAGAAATAAAAAACAGCATCCATTCATGGCCTTAGTAACTTTTTTCGAAATATCCAAAAAAAAAGAAGTTATTTCCTTGTAACATTTTAGTAAATAAATAAAGATTTTAAAGATTACTTGGAGAAGTGGAAAGAGAGAGTCAAGGTCTCCAAAAACCTATGTCAAACGCAGCCACTTGTATCACCAAAACCTTGTAATAAAAACATTTTACTTTGGTAACGCTTTTGTCCTAACTTCAATCGCAGTCATGAGTGCTGCTGCAACTACAAGACACACCTCGTGGATAGTGGCTACGGCCATAGCCGCCGTGGAAGCTCGTTGGAACTATCCCCTCCGTTTTTTCAACAAAGATGTCAGAGCTCGTCTTCGTGCCATCGCTGTCACTTCCCGTCCAACTTCCTCCGCTTCTTCTTCTTCTTCTTCTTCGGCTGATTTAGTCAAGGACAATCATCCTATGCCTAAATCTGAAGCTTCCATGGAAAGAGTTATGGGTCTTAGCTGCTTTGGCCCAACCACTGTTCGATTCTAGATCTCTTCCGTTGTATGTGTCTTTTTTTTTTCCATCATTTTCTTGAATTTCATTATTTAATTTTCTTTGTTGATATTACTTGTAATTCTCATAAATTATGGAGGATTCTTGTGGTAGCTAAGTCATGAATTACAAATCATATAGTTTGATATTTGATAATTGAATTTGAGGCAAATCAATCTCTTCTCTTGGCCACATTTTTTTAAAACATTCTCCCAACAAGAAATAGAGGTTGCACTCTCGGCAACCCTAAACAATTTCATCAATATTCATTCATATATATATATGACTCACTTGGAAGAAACCTAGTTATATGATCTTATATCTTGGGGTTGTTTGTCTCATAATGTTGGGCTTGTGATGTTTGCTTCACTACCTTGTCGCAGATTAAACTTCAGACGAGAACATAAAAACCATCAAAATCTTTGTTAACATATCTTGAACCAATTCAATCATTCCCAGAGATTTGCCATTATAACTGCACTTCACCTTACCTACCTCTCATATGTGATGTTCCCATCTCTGTTTGTGATTTTATGATCTTGCGAATTGGCACCATTATTCGTTCTTAGAATTCTTATAGTCGTTCTGGTATGACCTACGTTTTGCGATTAATTTTATTGTAAATGATATCATCTATGAACTTCCACTTCCACAACCTCCAATGATAACTCTTTGATATATTCACGAATAGATAGGGGTCGTTTAATGGATAATATACCAAATTCTTTACCAAACGTGTCAAGTGGTCCAATTTTGAAATTAACAATTTCATTGAATACAAGTCTTCTAGATCGTGGAAATAACAGGTCATGTTCCAATTTTCATGCTAAAAAAGTAACAAATTTCAATTTTCAAAATCTGGAAGTGTATGTGCCCATTGGTAGAGAGACGTGTTCCCAATGGTTGCTAAATAATTAACCAACTTGAGATCCAAACCGGACAAATTTGGATTGTCTGAATTTAAAATTTCCAAACCCGCTTTCCTTCGGTTTACAGTTAACCGATCTAATTTCTCAAAATTGTAATTCTCCTTCTTCGAGAACTCAGACGTTTTCAGAAAAATGGGTAAATAAACCCTCACATTTTCTAAAAATATATTAAAAAAACCTTTAACTTTTTTGTGGGTTTTTAAACCCTCACCTTTACATAAATGGTAAAATAAAGCCTAATATTAAGAAACTAATTTTTATAAACAAATCGTTATATGAAAACATAAATAAATATGAAAAATTTAATTTACGATTTTTCTTCTAAAATTATATTTTATAATCTTTTTCTAAATTGATATTTTTTAAGGCATGAGGTAAAAAAGTTGATTAATGAACTTTTATTTGGTTGTGTTACAAATTCATCAACGTGAACCAAAATTTTTTTTTGTTACGAATGATATATAAATTCTTATACCGATCCAAATATGAATTTATGTTAATAAAGGTTTCTTCGGTTCAATCACACAAATTTACTAACGTGAAGCCAAACCAAATTTTATAATACTACGTAAAGTATATGAATTTTCACATCAAAATATTTTCATCGGACCAAAAATATAATATAAATTATATTTAACTATATTTTTATCCAAAATTGAACCTCAAACTGAATCTGAATTTTGTTCTAATTTTGACTATTTCCTAAATCAAAACATGAAAAACTCGAACAAACAAAAAAAACCAAATGTGCTATACTGTAAGTTTTTGTAGTTTATATAACATATCTTCTAATAGTAACAAAAGGTGATTTGCTTAATCTCAACTAAATGGTGAATGAGTTTTTATATCGTAAAAACCTTAATTTTAGAACAAAAAAAATCGCAAACTCTAATTTGAAAGAAAAAATCATAACATAAATTGTTTTTGTTTGTTGTTGTTTTAATATAACAATTTTTTTGAATTAAAGTTGAGTTTATTAGTCATAGGGTTTATTTTACTATTTATGAAAAGGTGAGGGTTTAAAACCCAAAAAAACAATTGAGGTTTTTTTTTATGTGTTTTAAGGTAAAGTGAGGGTTTTTGTACCTATTTTTCTGACGTTTTGTTATATTAGTTGTCGGTCCTCGATTACACCCTCGTTTCCATAATCCGAAAATCTTAACCGTCAAGTTTTAAAATGAAGTTAACCAAATTGACTATTTAAGTATTTTTTGATTGATAAACCCTATAGACCAGATATTTTCCCATCTAATTTGCTATCTTTAGCTCATATTATTATACAAAAAAACCTACACATAAAATAAAAGAAATAAATAAAAAACAGTTGGGCCAAAAGTATAAATTTTAGAATAAAATTTTATATATTATATATTTTAGAATATAAGTTTTTATAGATGAAGTAATTACTTACAAAGGGTAAGGTTACTTTTATAATGTACTCCCCAAATAGTAGTATAGGATATATGATTTAATTCGTAATACTACAAAATTAGTGATGATCAAAATAAATATTTAAGCGAAATAAGATGGTTGTATAAAATAAAAGCAAACATTGGTCTTATACAGGAGAAGTAGTTTCGTTATACGCCTTCTCATCTTTCTTTAACCCAACTTCTAGTCCGCCAAGAGGACATCGAGGATCATTTGCACCTGCATATGTAATGCGGCAAAACTTGTAAGTGTGTCGATAGATAATGAGCATATATATATATATATATATATATATATATATATATATATATATATATATATCGATTGTGCTCACTGTTAAGGATGTAAAGAGGCCGTGGAGCAATCACTGGTAATGAGTAAGGTGAATCAAACTTCGAAGCTAGGCCAGGAGCTATTCTGTTCCACACCTGTTATGTTATGTCTAAACTAATCTTCTCTATACCAATAATGCCCATTAAAGTTGCTGATGGAGTGCCCCTCCTTATGGTAGGTTTTGCTGTTGGAAATATATAGTGATTGAAGCTTAATGCATGAAACTTCAAAAAAAAAAGATACGTTCTCAAAGTTCTTCATTAATAGAATAAAAAACAATTCATGGTTTTGGATGTCAGTTATCTGTGTAATAAACATGGACTTTAATATAAAAGATATTTGACCTCAGTTTCTGTAACTGGATTAACCATTTTTAAAATGCAAGTGACTCCAGTATTATACCCGTTCCATTTGTTTTTATTAAATTTTTGTAAAAAAAAAATATAGTTTTGATTGAAATCACCATCATAAACTATAAGATTAAGGTTTAAAATTAGCTCAATCGATAAAGTTAAATATACAACATCTAAAATTTTTAAATATTTGAATCAATTACCTTCACATTGTATTAAATCACCAATTTGCCCATGTTTTTATGTTGAAAAAAATTATGGATCCTACCAAACAATCTTGATCCTCCAGTTCTCTACCGACAAACTTGTTGTCCGCGATACCAAAAGATGCTTAGAAACACCAAAATAAATCAGTTTTTGTTATTTCTAAAACATGAATTTAAGTATTCTGTTCTTGGTTTGTAAACACCTAAACTAAAGGGCTTTAAGCAAAAGTTTGGGGCCAATTCATTAGGGCTTGTCCTATTAGTCTATTACACAATTTTTTTTTCTTTTTTTTCTCTTTGATTGTAAACGACGACGTCTTCTTCTTTTTTTTCTTCTTCTTCTTCTTCGTCGATCTCTTCTTCGATTGTGAGAAGCCATAAGAAAGGGTTCGATTGCTCTCTCTATATCTTTCATCTTTCTCATTTTTACACTCTCATAGATTGATAGATTCTCTTTTTTCGGGAATCTGATTTTGAATTGATTCATATGATTGGGGTTTAATGGTTTCATCTCGAAGAAATCTTGGTTGAAGTGTATTCGTGTTCGTGTGTTCTCTAAAGGTGATTCTCTAAAGGTAATTTTGGATTCAAACTTGTGGGTCGCTGGAAAAATTGAATTTTCTGTAGCTATGAACTTGTGGGTCGATTCATGTTTTAAAAAAACTTCAAAGTTTCTGTCCAATTTTGGTGAATTCTATCTTCTAACGTTTCTGGGTTTTGCTTGTTTCTTGTTATTGAATTGATAGAGTGGTCCAAAGCCAAAGATATGTGTTTTGTTAACACAAGAACACACAAAGTAACCAAAGAGATAAACTCTGTTTTGTCAAATTTTTAAGTCAAAAAAAAACCTACACATAAAATAAAAGTTTCATCCGCATTTTCGTGGTCGTTCTCTCTCTCTCTCTCTCATTCTTGAAGGTAAAGCTTCGTTAATTCTTCCTCTTTTTGTCAAATTATGGTTTCACTTCCCTCCTATCTCTTTCTTTCTAGATCTCAAAGCAGAGTCATTAATTAACCCTAATTATCACTGTTCTTGGATATAAAACACTTTTACCTAATGAATTATCGGATCTGATAATTGCGTATGTGAATTACAAGAATAAAACCCTAATTTCTTGACGAACTAGTTTTTTTTTTTAGTTCTTCTTGATTTTTTAGATTGATCAATCAAGATGCATTGTTTTGCAGTTGACAAATTCGATCTTGTTCTTTTTGGACCATTAGAGAGATGCAGGTAAAAAATTGCCAATCTTGATCTTTTTTTTTTCTTTCAAAACTTTGACTAAGAATGTGTGTGTGATTGATTGATTGATTCATGTATAGGCATCAAGAGCGAGACTCTTTAAAGAATACAAAGAGGTTCAGCGAGAGAAAGTAGCTGATCCAGATATTCAATTGGTGTGTGACGATACCAACATATTCAAATGGACCGCTCTTATCAAGGTTTTTTTCGGAGAAATTATTGATAAGAAAACCGAAAACTTCCTTCATTTTGCAGGGAAAGTCTGTGGTTTCTGTTTGTGAAACATTGTCGTTGTTGTTGTATTGTTGCAGGGACCGTCAGAGACTCCTTATGAAGGCGGTGTTTTTCAGCTTGCTTTTGCTGTTCCTGAACCATATCCTTTGCAACCTCCTCAAGTGCGATTCTTGACCAAAATATTTCATCCAAATGTGCATTTCAAGGTAGTGAAATGATGATTGCGGTTTTTATAATCTCTCCGGTAAAAAAAAAGGGCACTGTTTTTTATTACTTGGAATTTGTAGACAGGGGAAATATGCCTCGACATATTGAAGAATGCGTGGAGTCCCGCTTGGACGCTTCAGTCCGTGTGTAGAGCTATCATAGCATTGATGGCTCACCCTGAGCCGGACAGTCCTCTTAACTGTGACTCAGGTAACAAAGCTAGTTTTAGTGTTTTATAGTATGCAACTGCTTTTTACTGAAATCTGTGTGTTTTGACACTTTTGTTGTTGGGGTTGTTGCTGTTAAAAGGTAATCTTCTAAGATCTGGGGATGTGAGAGGGTTCAATTCAATGGCACGCATGTACACACGCCTCGCCGCAATGCCAAAGAAAGGATGATGATCCTCTTGCTTTTTTCTTTGAATTTGTAATGCTAATGATTTGCGAGAGTGAATACATTTTTTCTTTAACAATCCAAATATTCAACATCTCGACTTTACCAATTGCCTCAAACTAGATAAAGAAGCAAGAGACCTTATCATTCAAGCAATGGCTCGTCATTATTCCATATTACCCAGTGTAAAAGTTCCTGCGTACATCACTAACCGAGCCACTGGAAGTTCTCTTACTTTGAAGTTGAATCAAAGGGCTCTTCCTGAATCCATGAGATTTAAGGCTTGCATTGTTTTGGCTGATAACTGTTACCATGAGGTTGGTAATGAGGGATGTATGGACGTATGTTTGACCATTATGGAAAGGCAGAATGATTTCCTCACTTCTAAGTATTAAAAAACCATACTTACATTTTTTACAGGAGCATCTCTACACATTCGAAGTTATAGTTGAAGTTGAGGTGACTTCCGACGAGCTTGTCTTCGATTTCAAGCTCAACAGTGAGAAATGGGAGATAAGAGAATGCGGGGTACTCCAACTGAAGAACCACGTTCGAACATTTTTGGAAATCGATTTTTGGGACTTATATTAGAGATGATAAAGCTGGTCTAGTTGGTTTGATGCTTCATACTTACATTTCTTCGATTCGGTTTTTTTCTTTGTCGATCTTTCATGGAGAAAAACTAAAAGTGAAGTCTACCACAAAACATGAGTGAGGCTTGAGTATTATTTCTCTTGTAAGACTATGTCACTATAATCATATCCCAATCTTCTCTTATGGGTGGCTTCTAGAGAGAATTACGTGTGGTCAACTAGTAATTCCTTACAACTGCTTGCTAGAGAATTACGACGGGTGTTCCCTTGCGGGTAGCTTTCAGAGGCAAGTACGAGTGATCACCTAGTGATTTTTTGTGAGCTGTCGCGAGAAGAAATTCGGGTAGCCGCCAAGAGTTCCCTTAAGAGTCCGGAAACGGTCGACTGGAAGCGATCGACTCTATGAACGCCTGAGCAAGAGCCTGATGAATAAAACAGCTCTCGAACGGAACTGAAGTGTAAAACCAAAGGGAGCAGAGCCAATCCGGGTATCACAGATCTCGACAAACAAAAACCAACAAAAGAACTGTTCATATCTGCTAAGTTATTTTAATGGTTCTTTTGTTATTTCAGGCCTTCAGGGATTCGTATGGTGAAACAAATTAACAACTAGGAAACCTATAGAAAGCATGAAGTGTACACATTACATAAACAAAGTGGAATATATATTAAGAATCTGAAAGACCAAGGCGGAAATAACAGAACAGAGGCCAAATATATTTTTCATTGTTGCTTAAGATAAAAACTAGAATCAAAACAATGTTGGTACTATTGAAGAAGGTGAGTCCACTTGTGGAAAAGGAAAAAGATAAGCTGAGGTTGTCAGAAATTACTTGGATCTTGCATTTAGCCGAAGCTACTCTAGTAAGCATCTGAAGTTGCTTGGAAACTTCAAGTACATCGTTATCGTATGGTGTATCGTAGTATAATATCATTTGTTCAAGATTCGGCATTGTCTCTAGAAAGTGCTTGACTTGCTCTAACTGCTTTTTCATATCATTGTAGTTATAAATTTTTTCACCAAACTTCCATACCTTTACGACCTTCACCAGACTTGACGATAAACAAGTAGGAATGTCCTCAGAATATTTGCAAAGGCACCCATCAACTTCTTCACATTTAATTGTATCCTTGTGATGGAGTCCCTAAATCATTGAGGAAACATCATCAAAATCTAATTGTGTGTAGTTAAATGTGTTAAATATGCAGTAAAAATGTGTTGGTACTTGGAAGACGAGGGTTTCTAGATTTGGACATTTCTTGAGTAAAGCCGGCAATGATTCCCATCCTACTTCTCCATGACGGTGAGTCTTAATCGTTAAATGAATCAGGCTGTTGAATACCGGTATTGGTTCACAGCAGAAAGTAAGTAGCTGAAACAAAAACCAAATCAACTAAATCACCATTCATCTACAATCATGAACTCAAAAAATCATTAATCAATATTACGTTAAAATACCTCAAGAGACCTGTCAGATAAGTGAAGGATCTGAACATTGCTTACTCCCATAAGAAAATCTGTTACATTACCAACCAAATCTCCATAGCTTGCTTGTGCACACTGATCATATGTCATATGAAGATTTAGACAAGCTTCAACAAGCGAACAAAAATTCACTCTCGGGTACTTGCCCGCAACATAATCAGAGTATTCCAAGTAGACAAGATTTGGTGTATCAAATGAAACAGTATCCAGAATCTGATCATATTCTATACAACATAGCTTCAATCACTTAAGGGTTTTGGAAGACACAGAGCGGTTCCTAAAATCAGAGTAAATATTGATCATAACCAATTCCTCTAGGACATGACAACCAGATAGAAGCTTGTCAAAGTAATCACCAACTTTTCCTAACATAATAGTATCAAGATAAAGAGTCTTAAGCTTTGGAAGAAAACATCTTCCACATCAATGGCAGAAACATTTTGAGACTCTATCCTCAGCCTAACAAGTGACTCACTCATAAAGACCTTTGAAGGCAACTCACCACGATCCACACTAATGCGTAAATCAAGATCCGATACACCACGTTCCAACACGTTTACTATCCAACTAATAACACAAACTGGATCAACATCAATTCCACACTTAAGAGAGAACTTGTTGACAATAGAATTCCCTTGCAAACCCAAAACTCTACTCACAAAATCCATAAAACATTGTATTAATCTCATCTTTTTCTCTGTTACCATCTTCACGATGATGCAGATTATTAACTAAGCCATCAAAATCAAGATTTGGTCTGAAAGCAAAGAGATAACGTCACTTTTTCGAGAGGACTGAAGTCAAAGCAGAATCTTTTATAGGAAGGAATGATAATATGAGGCAAAGCAGAGCTTCCGGTAGATTGCTAATTATATATTTGGAACTAAAGTCTTATCTTTTTTCGACTTCATAGTGACAGACCTCAACAGTTACAACCTTGAAAAAACAGATTTTTTAGAAAATGTCAAAAGCTTAACCCCCAAAAAAAAAAGAACCCACAAAGGTAAATTGGAGAAATCATCTCATAAGGCTAATTATATATTTGGAACTAAGTTTTATCTTTTTTCGACTTCATAGTGACAGACCTCAACAGTTACAACCTTGAAAAAACAGATTTTTTAGAAAATGTCAAAAGCTTACCCCCAAAAAAAAAAAGAACCCACAAAGGTAAATTGGAGAAATCATCTCATAAGGCTAATTATATATTTGGAACTAAAGTTTTATCTTTTTTCGACTTCATAGTGACAGACCTCAACAGTTACAACCTTGAAAAAACAGATTTTTTTAGAGAATGTCAAAAGCTTAACCCCCAAAAAAAAAGAACCCACAAAGGTAAATTGGAGAATCATCTCATAAGGCTAATTATATATTTGGAACTAAAGTCTTATCTTTTTTCGACTTCATAGTGACAGACCTCAACAGTTACAACCTTGAAAAAACAGATTTTTTAGAGAATGTCAAAAGCTTAACCCCCAAAAAAAAGAACCCACAAAGGTAAATTGGAGAAATCATCTCATAAGGCTAATATATATTTGGAACTAAAGTTTTATCTTTTTTCGACTTCATAGTGACAGACCTCAACAGTTACAACCTTGAAAAAACAGATTTTTTAGAAAATGTCAAAAGCTTAACCCCCAAAAAAAAAGAACCCACAAAGGTAAATTGGAGAAATCATCTCATAAGGCTAATTATATATTTGGAACTAAAGTTTTATCTTTTTTCGACTTCATAGTGACAGACCTCAACAGTTACAACCTTGAAAAAACAGATTTTTTAGAGAATGTCAAAAGCTTAACCCCAAAAAAAAAAGAACCCACAAAGGTAAATTGGAGAAATCATCTCATAAGGCTATTATATATTTGGAACTAAAGTCTTATCTTTTTTCGACTTCATAGTGACAGACCTCAACAGTTACAACCTTGAAAAACAGATTTTTTAGAGAATGTCAAAAGCTTAACCCCAAAAAAAAAGAACCCACAAAGGTAAATTGGAGAAATCATCTCATAAGGCTAATTATATATTTGGAACTAAAGTTTTAATCTTTTTTCGACTTCATAGTGACAGACCTCAACAGTTACAACCTTGAAAAAACAGATTTTTTAGAGAATGTCAAAAAGCTTAACCCCCAAAAAAAAAGAACCCACAAAGGTAAATTGGAGAAATCATCTCATAAGGCTAATTATATATTTGGAACTAAAGTTTTATCTTTTTTCGACTTCATAGTGACAGACCTCAACAGTTACAACCTTGAAAAAACAGATTTTTTAGAGAATGTCAAAAGCTTAACCCCCAAAAAAAAGAACCCACAAAGGTAAATTGGAGAAATCATCTCATAAGGCTAATTATATATTTGGAACTAAAGTCTTATCTTTTTCGACTTCATAGTGACAGACCTCAACAGTTACAACCTTGAAAAAACAGATTTTTTAGAAAATGTCAAAAGCTTAACCCCCAAAAAAAAGAACCCACAAAGGTAAATTGGAGAAATCATCTCATAAGGCTAATTATATATTTGGAACTAAAGTTTTATCTTTTTTCGACTTCATAGTGACAGACCTCAACAGTTACAACCTTGAAAAAACAGATTTTTTAGAAAATGTCAAAAGCTTAACCCCCAAAAAAAAAGAACCCACAAAGGTAAATTGGAGAAATCATCTCATAAGGCTAATTATATATTTGGAACTAAAGTTTTATCTTTTTTCCGACTTCATAGTGACAGACCTCAACAGTTACAACCTTGAAAAAAACAGATTTTTTAGAGAATGTCAAAAGCTTAACCCCCAAAAAAAAAGAACCCACAAAGGTAAATTGGAGAAATCATCTCATAAGGCTAATTATATATTTGGAACTAAAGTCTTATCTTTTTTCGACTTCATAGTGACAGACCTCAACAGTTACAACCTTGAAAAAACAGATTTTTAGAGAATGTCAAAAGCTTAACCCCCAAAAAAAAGAACCCACAAGGTAAATTGGAGAAATCATCTCATAAGGCTAATTATATATTTGGAACTAAAGTTTTATCTTTTTTCGACTTCATAGTGACAGACCTCAACAGTTACAACCTTGAAAAAACAGATTTTTTAGAAAATGTCAAAAGCTTAACCCCCAAAAAAAAAGAACCCACAAAGGTAAATTGGAGAAATCATCTCATAAGGCTAATTATATATTTGGAACTAAAGTTTTATCTTTTTTCGACTTCATAGTGACAGACCTCAACAGTTACAACCTTGAAAAAACAGATTTTTTAGAGAATGTCAAAAGCTTAACCCCCAAAAAAAAAGAACCCACAAAGGTAAATTGGAGAAATCATCTCATAAGGCTAATTATATATTTGGAACTAAAGTCTTATCTTTTTTCGACTTCATAGTGACAGACCTCAACAGTTACAACCTTGAAAAAACAGATTTTTTAGAGAATGTCAAAAGCTTAACCCCCAAAAAAAAAGAACCCACAAAGGTAAATTGGAGAAATCATCTCATAAGGCTAATTATATATTTGGAACTAAAGTTTTATCTTTTTTCGACTTCATAGTGACAGACCTCAACAGTTACAACCTTGAAAAAACAGATTTTTTAGAGAATGTCAAAAGCTTAACCCCCAAAAAAAAAGAACCCACAAAGGTAAATTGGAGAAATCATCTCATAAGGCTAATTATATATTTGGAACTAAAGTTTTATCTTTTTTCGACTTCATAGTGAGAGACCTCAACAGTTACAACCTTGAAAAAACAGATTTTTTAGAGAATGTCAAAAGCTTAACCCCCAAAAAAAAAGAACCCACAAAGGTAAATTGGAGAAATCATCTCATAAGGCTAATTATATATTTGGAACTAAAGTCTTATCTTTTTTCGACTTCATAGTGAGAGACCTCAACAGTTACAACCTTGAAAAAAACAGATTTTTTAGAGAATGTCAAAAGCTTAACCCCCAAAAAAAAAGAACCCACAAAGGTAAATTGGAGAAATCATCTCATAAGGCTAATTATATATTTGGAACTAAAGTCTTATCTTTTTTCGACTTCATAGTGACAGACCTCAACAGTTACAACCTTGAAAAAACAGATTTTTTAGAAAATGTCAAAAGCTTAACCCCAAAAAAAAAAGAACCCACAAAGGTAAATTGGAGAAATCATCTCATAAGGCTAATTATATATTTGGAACTAAAGTTTTATCTTTTTTCGACTTCATAGTGACAGACCTCAACAGTTACAACCTTGAAAAAACAGATTTTTTAGAGAATGTCAAAAGCTTAACCCCCAAAAAAAAAGAACCCACAAAGGTAAATTGGAGAAATCATCTCATAAGGCTAATTATATATTTGGAACTAAAGTCTTATCTTTTTTCGACTTCATAGTGACAGACCTCAACAGTTACAACCTTGAAAAAGCAGATTTTTTAGAGAATGTCAAAAGCTTAACCCCCAAAAAAAAAGAACCCACAAAGGTAAATTGGAGAAATCATCTCATAAGGCTAATTATATATTTGGAACTAAAGTTTTATCTTTTTTCGACTTCATAGTGACAGACCTCAACAGTTACAACCTTGAAAAAACAGATTTTTTAGAGAATGTCAAAAGCTTAACCCCCAAAAAAAAAGAACCCACAAAGGTAAATTGGAGAAATCATCTCATAAGGCTAATTATATATTTGGAAGTAAAGTCTTATCTTTTTTCGACTTCATAGTGAGAGACCTCAACAGTTACAACCTTGAAAAAACAGATTTTTTAGAGAATGTCAAAAGCTTAACCCCCAAAAAAAAAGAACCCACAAAGGTAAATTGGAGAAATCATCTCATAAGGCTAATTATATATTTGGAACTAAAGTCTTATCTTTTTTCGACTTCATAGTGACAGACCTCAACAGTTACAACCTTGAAAAAGCAGATTTTTTAGAGAATGTCAAAAGCTTAACCCCCAAAAAAAAAGAACCCACAAAGGTAAATTGGAGAAATCATCTCATAAGGCTAAATTATATATTTGGAACTAAAGTTTTATCTTTTTCGACTTCATAGTGACAGACCTCAACAGTTACAACCTTGAAAAAACAGATTTTTTAGAGAATGTCAATAGCTTAACCCCAAAAAAAAAGAACCCACAAAGGTAAATTGGAGAAATCATCTCATAAGGCTAATTATATATTTGGAACTAAGTCTTATCTTTTTTTCGACTTCATAGTGAGAGACCTCAACGTTACAACCTTGAAAAAACAGATTTTTAGAGAATGTCAAAAGCTTAACCCCCAAAAAAAAAGAACCCACAAGGTAAATTGGAGAAATCATCTCATAAGCTAATTATATATTTGGAACTAAAGTCTTATCTTTTTTCGACTTCATAGTGAGAGACCTCAACAGTTACAACCTTGAAAAAACAGATTTTTTAGAGAATGTCAAAAGCTTAACCCCCAAAAAAAAAAGAACCCACAAAGGTAAATTGGAGAAATCATCTCATAAGGCTAATTATATATTTGGAACTAAAGTCTTATCTTTTTTTCGACTTCATAGTGAGAGACCTCAACAGTTACAACCACCTTGAAAAAACAGATTTTTTAGAGAAGTCAAAAGCTTACCCAAAAAAAAAAGAACCCACAAAGGTAAATTGGAGAAATCATCTCATAAGGCTAATTATATATTTAGAACTAAAGTTTTATCTTTTTTCGACTTCATAGTGACAGACCTCAACAGTTACAACCTTGAAAAAACAGATTTTTAGAGAATGTCAAAAGCTTAACCCCCAAAAAAAAGAACCCACAAAGGTAAATTGGAGAAATCATCTCATAAGGCTAATTATATATTTGGAACTAAAGTCTTATCTTTTTTCGACTTCATAGTGACAGACCTCAACAGTTACAACCTTGAAAAAACAGATTTTTTAGAGAATGTCAAAAGCTTAACCCCCAAAAAAAAAGAACCCACAAAGGTAAATTGGAGAAATCATCTCATACGGCTAATTATATATTTGGAACTAAAGTCTTATCTTTTTTCGACTTCATAGTGAGAGACCTCAACAGTTACAACCTTGAAAAAACAGATTTTTTAGAGAATGTCAAAAGCTTAACCCCCAAAAAAAAAGAACCCACAAAGGTAAATTGGAGAAATCATCTCATAAGGCTAATTATATATTTGGAACTAAAGTCTTATCTTTTTTCGACTTCATAGTGATAGACCTCAACAGTTACAACCTTGAAAAAACAGATTTTTTAGAGAATGTCAAAAGCTTAACCCCCAAAAAAAAAGAACCCACAAAGGTAAATTGGAGAAATCATCTCATAAGGCTAATTAGATATTTGGAACTAAAGTCTTATCTTTTTTCGACTTCATAGTGACATACCTCAACAGTTACAACCTTGAAAAAACAGATTTTTTTAGAGAATGTCAAAAGCTTAACCCCCAAAAAAAAAGAACCCACAAAGGTAAATTGGAGAAATCATCTCATAACTCCCTTTTGGGAAACACCAAACCTCTTATATCCCTTTTTTGTCTACATATCCCTTTCTCCATTAATGAAATCTGGCTTGACCATTTTACCCTCTATTTATTTATTAGTATATTGTAATTGATTTATTTGAATTATAATTAAACCAAAAAAAAAAAAAATCGAAACCCAGAAAAAAAAAAAAAACGACGGGAGCTCCTCTCTTCTCGAGCTCGTTCTCCACCTCCGGCGAGCTGCATTGTTGCCGTTTCTTCCGTTCTGGCGAGCTTCCGGCGAGCTGCGGTGAGATAGGTTAGTTCCTTTAGCTGCATAGAGCTTGAAATAGAAGTTTAGGATTTAGACAAAGAGATTCAATTCAATTAGATTTGGGTAATTGTGTTTGGGTATGCACATTGGAAGTTTATGCATAGTTTTTGGGTCGAATAGGTCTGTAAATGGGTAAGAAATGGATTACAACAACTGAATCATAGTGAATTGTAGTTTTGAACCCGAAACCATTCGATTTGAGTTCTTGTCGCGAAAGTACAACTGGTAGAACTGGGTAGAAATGTACCTGTTTCTATTGAAAAATATATATGTAGTATGACTAGTTACACTAGTATTACTCATTTACATGTAGTATGACTAGTTACACTAGTATTACCCCGATGTATGTAGTATTACTAGTTACACTAGTGTTACGCATATATGTAGTATTACCAGTTACACTAGTGTTACCCATATATATGTAGTACTAGATCATGACCCGTGCTATACAGCACGGGATTTAATATTTTTCATGAATTAATTGTATATTTTGTTCGAAGAAATAAGAAATAATATAGTATAATAATATAATATAAAAGGGAATATATCATAATATTTTATATTTATTACTATTTGAATATAATGTTATATATTTTATTTGACTAAAGAAGAAGAGAATATTGTATTTTAGAATTTAATATATTTAGCAGCATTATATTTGTATTTTTATATGAGATTAACAATTTATTTGGTTCAATTAGGTATTGATAATTTTATTGTGTGATTGTGAATAAACAAAAAAATAGTTGTATTGGGTCTAAGTTTTTAATGGATTATATTGAGTTTATGGGGCCCAGTTTCATGGTTTAAAAAAAAAAGAAAAAAAAACGGTTTAACATACCTTTGGAATTTGCTGATGTGTTCCTTTTTGATGTTTACTTGAATTTTGTTACCTTGTAATTAAAATAAGATGACTTAAAAACTTACGGCACATATATTACAAAGAGAATTGTATAAAATTTCAATGGTACTTACAGCCTCATCTGTCAAAATCATTTCCAAAGACATGCCAGAACCTTTTGTAAAATGAATCCACGAATGAAGTATATTAACTTTAATACACCAAAAAGTCTTGACAGGCTTCAAGTTGTTAATAGGAGTGTAGCGACTAACCATAGCCATTTATGCTGTATTTTTAATTGTAGGATATGAGAATGGTGCTGAGATGATTTATGTGAGAAAGCTACGTCAAACCTAAATGGATATTTATAGTTGTAGATTGTTTTGTGATAATTAGGAGATTCAGAAATATATTAATTAGCATAAAATAGTTAGATAATATTTTAGAAAGGTATATTCTAGATTATTTGGAATATAGGATCAAAATTATATAACAAAGAGATTTGACAATCTTTAGAAAAGATTTTAAGGAAACTGAATAGCTGATTATATTGATGCGTGATTAACCTAAACAAAAAACGTAAAACCAAACAAAAAAACGATCTAGAATATAACAACTATTATAACTTATTTTTTTTTATAAAGAGTTTTAAGGAAATTGAATATATTCTCAAAGATTTTAGGGAAACTGAATATATTCTCAATGATTACGAATTGCTTGAAAACGAATTCATATCTAAACAAAATATAACAACCTAATATCTTTAAGATCTTTAAACCCGTTTTTTCGTTATTTGACCCGTTTTTTAATTAATTTGTTAATGTTAGTGACATGAAATTAAAATGATTATGATTATAGATCTCTAATGGCATATATTATAATTTCTTACAAAATTAACGTTACGACTTAAGGATGTACCTTCCAAATAATAGTATAGGATATAACATTTTGAATAACATTTTCAATAACATTTTTGAACTATATGAGTATTATAATTCAAAATAGCATTTTTTATAAATTGGATTGATATAAAATGTTTTCAATGATGTATCATTTTCATTAACATTTTCAATAACATTTTTTTATAACATGTTCGAATAATGGATTACTATATAACATTTTGAATAATATCTATATATAATAGCAATCTAATAAATACCATTTGTACATCTGAACGGTTACGTCTTTTAATCGCAACCTTTCGTTTAAATATTTACGGTTATTTTTTCTCGCTTGAATCTTCATATCGCAACTTTCCATTAAAATATTGACGGTTATTTTTTCCTGTTGTATCTTTTTATCGCAACTCTTCGTTAAATATTGACGGTTACTTTTTGTTGACGGTTATTTTTCGGTTGTGTTTTTTTCTCGAACCTTTCCGTTAAAATATTGACGGTTTCGTTTCTGTCTTTTTATCACAACTTTCCGTTAAAATATTGACGGTAATGTTTTTTCGGTTGTGTTTTTTTTTTGCAACTTTCTCTTAAAATATTGACGGTTATTTTTTCTCGGTTGTGTCTTTTTATCGCAATTTTCCGTTAAAATATTGACACTTATTTTTTCTCGGTTGTATCTTTTTAACGCAACTCTTCGTTAAAATATTGACGTTTATTTTTTTTTGTTGACAATTATTTTTTTGGTTGTATCTTTTTATCGTAATTTTCCGTTAAAATATTGACGGTTACTTTATTCGTTTGTGTCTTTTTATCGCAAGTTTCCGTTAAAATATCGACAGTGCTTTTTTTCTCGGTTGTGTCTTTTTATCGCAACTCTTCGATAAAATATTGACGGTTAGTTTTTTTGTTGACAATTATTTTTTTGGTTGTATCTTTTTATCGTAATTTTCCATTAAAATATTGACGGTTTTTTTATTCGTTTGTGTCTTTTTATCGCAAGTTTCCGTTAAAATATCGACAATTCTTTTTTTCTCGGTTGTGTCTTTTTATCGCAACTCTTCGTTAAAATATTGACGGTTAGTTTTTTCGTTGACGGTTATTATTTTGGTTGTGTCTTTTTATCGTAAATTTCCGTTAAAATATTGATGGTTACTTTTTTTGTTTGTGTATTTTTATCGCAACTTTCCGTTAAAATATTGACGGTTATTTTTTCTCGGTTGTGTCTTTTTATCGCAACTTTTCGTTAAAATATTTACGGTTACATTTTTGTTGATGGTTATTTTGTTGGATGTGTCTTTTTATCGTAACTTTCCGTTAAAATATTGATAGTTAATTTTTTTGGTTATGTGTTTTTATCGCAACTTTCCGTTAAAATATTGACGGTTATTTTTTCTCGGTTGTCTTTTTTTATCGCAACTTTCCATTGAAATATTGACGGTTATTTTTTCTCGGTTTTGTATTTTTATCGCAACTCTTCGTTAAAATATTGACGGTTGCTTTTTACGTTGACGGTTATTTTTTCGGTTGTAGTTTTTATGTCTTTTTGGTTTGACCCGCTAGAATTTTTCTTCTCTATATTATAACGCTTTGTTATATATTTTGTCACTTATAAATAATTTTATATTTATAAAAAATGTTTCAAAAGTGTTTATAATCATAATTTTTCTTTTTTACATTTTTATTTATAAATTTTTTTAACATTTTTGGGAAATATTTACGATATAACTTTAAATCATAGTTAATATTATGTAAAATTCAAATATTTGAATATATCATCATAATAAGTTAATACATAAACAAAATAAAATATATTTGTTAAAAATGAGTTCCCCCGCGATATCGCGGGGGTTCATAACCTAGTATTTTCAATAACATTTCCGAATAATATATTAGTATATTAGTATAGAATTTTTAATAATTGTGTTACATTTTCGAATTGATTAGTATATAACATTCTCGAATTATATTAATTATGTATTATATAAACAAAATCTTTTAATATCTTTAAACCCGTTTGACCCGTTAATATATATTAGTGAAATGGAATAAAATGATTATAATTAGAAATCTCTAATGGCATATATTGTAATTTCTTACAAAATCTAAGTTATGACTCTTAGGATGTACTTCCCAAATATTAGTATAGATTACCAGTAACACTAGTATTACCCATATACATGTAGTATGACTAGTTGTACTAGTATTACCCAGAATTGTAGTACAACTAGTATAACTGACAGAGTTTTTGTATTTTTTTTGCAGGATACAATGATGGAGAACGTGTACATATATTTTAAATGCAAAGGTCGCACGTATAGCTTGATGATGAATACATCAGGGGGGAAATAACTCTCTCCATGTTAGAAGGTAGGATATGCACGAAAGGAAGGTTAAATTGCAAATGAGGTACAATGCAGTGCTGTTGGGACCAATTGAAGAGATTTACATTACTGATGATGAGGATGTAGGTGTCTATATATCTTCAGGTGAAAATAACCGTAGATATGTTTTGAATGTGGACGTCATCACTCCACCAGAATTCCCCGAGCAACTGTCGAGAGTGGAGCTCCTCAATAAAAGTTATGTTGGTAAGAACTATGCGGAATTGGATTCAAATGAGGATGAAATAAGAGATAGTGCTGCCATCGTTTTGTGCGAATGCGAGGAACAAGGAACAGAACCAAATGAGGCAATAATGGAGGTTGATGATACTCAAGATCTTGAGATTGGATCACGTGATGAATCTATGGATAGATGTGATGATAGGGGTGATGAATACGTTGAGCCACCGCCCGTTGTAGAACCTGGTCAGTTTAAAAAAGAATGGGAAGACGGTATTGGACTGATTTTACGACAAAAATTTCCAAGCAGGGCGGCATTGCAGGAAGTGGTGGACAAAGGTGCATTTGCTAACAGTTTTGGTTATGTTATTAAAAAGTCTGATAAGGAGCGGTATGTCCTAAGGTGTTCTAAAGAAAGTTGTGCTTGGCTTATACGAGCTTCAAATATTCGGAATACAAGTATTTACTCGATTAGAAAGTACAACAAGATGCATACTTGTACCCGGATAAGTAAGAGTAGTACAAGGATGAGGAAGAGGAAAGGTACCCCTGAATTAGTAGCAGCTCTTCTTCATGATACTTTTCCAGGACAAATGGAAACTCCAGTTCCTAAGGTTATCATGGAGCTTGTTCAGATGAAATTAGGTGTGAAGATATCGTACTCCACCGCATTGAGAGGGAAAAGGCAAGCCATTTGTGATTTAAAAGGTAGCGCGGAAGATAGCTACAAGGATATCAACTGTTATTTGTACATGTTGAAGAAAGTAAATGAAGGTACAATAACATATCTGAAATTGGATGAGGATCGGAAGATAAATTTCAGTACCTATTCATAGCTTTGGGAGCTAGCATTGAAGGCTTTCAAGTGATGAAGAAAGTGATAATTGTGGATGCAACACATTTGAAGAACGGATATGGTGGTGTTCTAGTATTTGCCTCAGCTCAAGACCCAAATCGTCATCATTATATCATAGCGGTTGGCGTACTCGACAGTGAGAATGATGCTAGTTGGGGATGGTTCTTCGAGAAGCTGCTAACAGTTGTACCCGATACTCCAGAATTGGTATTTATGAGTGACAGAAATTCATCCCTCATCAAAGGCATACGTAATGTGTATTCTGCGGCTCATCACGGGTATTGTATTTGGCATTTATCCCAAAATGTGAAAGGTCATGCCTCTAACGTCAACAGAGACGTAGTCACATGGAAATTCATGGAGTTAAGTCGGGTTTACACCATGGCTGAATTTGAGAGGGAGTACAAAATTTTTAAGCTAAGATATCCTTCTGCGGCCAATTATTTGGAGGATACAACCGTGAAAGAAAAATGGGCTAGTTGTTGTTTCAGAGGAGAGCGATACAATTTGGACACAAGCAACTGTGTGGAATCTTTGAATTCTGTTTTCCTCAATCCAAGGAAGTATTCTTTAATACCCATGCTTGATGCGATCATGTCCAAGATTTCTGTTTGGTTTAATGAACATCGGAAAGAAGCCGCGTCAGGATCTAATGATAATAAGTTGGTGCCTTTAGTGGAGAACTACTTGCACGATTTATGGATTGACGCTGAGAAACTAAAAGTGACAGAGCTAAACACATTCCAGCTTGAACACAATGTCAGGGGTAGTGAAGGGAGAGAATATTTGGTCAACTTGCTCTTGAAAACTTGTAGTTGCAAGGTGTTCGATATCCAAAAGTATCCTTGTGTACATGCACTAGCCGCTTTCATTGCCTTCGAGAGCGATGCAACAAGAACTCGAAGTATGGAAATACATGAGTTGGTTTCAAAGTATTATTGGGCGGAGATGTGGGCATTGGCGTACTATAGGACTATTTATTTAGTTCCGGATAAGTCATAGTGGGATATCCCAGATGACATCTAAGCGTTGAAGGTATATTACCTCTGCCTCTGAAAAAGAAGAAGGGTAGAACAAAAGTGTTGAGGTTTCCATCCACCGGGGAAAGGCGTCCAAAACGTCAAAGGACTCAAAACAAAAGGAGGCCGAGGCAATCGCTGTAATGGTTGTTATTTGGCAACCATAGTATTTGATTTTATCTGAACTTTATGATTTGTAAACCATATTTGCGTTGTACAACTATGTAACACTAGATTTGCCTCTTGTAAAACTATGTTTTAATTCACTGGCATAAGGGTAATACTAGTATAACAGGTATTACGAATGAAGAAATTAGGTAACACTGGTATAACTAGTATAACTACTGAAGAAATTATGTAATACTGGTATAACTAGTATAACTGCTGAAGAAAATTATGAAATTTGATATTTCTATTTTTTTCAACACCAACTATTACACAGACTATTAAGTGATAATGAACTCTTAAAAATGATTTAAAACGAAGTAAGTTAGGGAAAAAAATATTTTCATGTAAGATTGTTTTATTAGACTACATCCAACATATTCCTTATACTTTTAAGCTCACTTTTGATATAAACTCCAATTTAGGATTGATATTTTACAATTTTATATATTGTTAACATTTGATTACATTAAACCTTTAGAATTCTATAATGATAGAATTCTCTCAAGTGTACAACTAGACAAATCATCTTTAAGGATATGTAATACTGGTTAAATTGGAAAACGCCAAAAGTACAACTATGTGGACAATTTGTACAACTGAAAACTAGGGTACAACTACGTTAAAAAAAACGGCGCACATGTCAAAAAGACTTCGCACACTTGGATTTGATTGCGCACACACGTGGGCATAAATTCTAATTTCTCCCCCAAATTTTTTTTCCCTCCAATTTTTCCCCCCAAAATCAATTAAATTTCACTAAAAACAAAAAACTCAAATTCTCTTTTTCTCCACTTCTAATTCACGATCGAGACTTCTCTTCTCTCTCTCTCTATCTCGAAATTCACTCTCTCTCTCTCCAAGCTCAAGAAAACGAGACTTCTCTTCTCTCTCTCTCTATCTCGAAATTCCTTCTCTTCAATCTTTCTCTCTTTTTCATTTATGGATCGATTGTGTGAGAGAGACCCATGGTATGATGGGATGAAGAACGCTAAGAGGATTTATGATCAATTAGAAGAAGTCGGAATGATGGAAGGAATTCCGAAGAGATGTCCTTGTGGTGGACGCATCCTCGACAAGATCTCTGAGAACGATGGTGACAAAGGGAAAAGATACTATCAATGCAACGTGTATAAGGTAAATAGATAGTATCATTATTGATGCGAAAGTAAAACTGGTAGAACTGGTTGATCTCTGAGAACCCAGATATATGTAGTATGACTGGTTAGACTAGTATTACCCGTAACATGTAGTATTACTAGTTGCACTAGTATTACTCAGATCTATGTAGTATTACTAGTTATACTAGTATTACCCAGATGTATGTTGAATAATTGATCTCGATATAGAATTCTTGTTTTGTAGAATGATGGGTTACACATTCGGAAACTTTGGGATAAAGCTATGGTAGAAGAGGTCACTAGGTTAAGGGAGGAGGTTGATAACCATCACAAAAAGATTCAAAGCTTGGAGTACTATCAAGAAGAAATGCATTCGGAGTTGAAAGGAAATGGTAAGGAGATCCAAAAACTGAAGGAGTTAGTCGCTCATCTAGCGGAGACATTGTTGTGATTGAGGAATTAATGGGTTTGTGTAAGCTTCTTTATTGTTTTGTAAAACTTTTCTATGATTTGTAAGACTTTTCTATGATTTGTAAGCTTATAACCATTATGAGTATTACTAGTTTTACCCGTACTTCTTAATTAGTATTACTAGTTTTACGAGTATTACGAGTATTACCAGTATTACCATTACCAGTATTACTAGTATTACTCGTATTACCAGTAGATTATGTTATAAATTTATAAAACTAACTTAACAAATCCAAATTCAAATCATAACATAGCAAATCCAAATTAAAACCCTAACAGGACAAATCCAAATTCAAATCCTAACATAACAAATCCAAATACAATTCCTAACATAACAAAACCAAGTTCAAATCCAAACATCAAAGAGACAAATCAGTCAACCAAGCTATTTCTTGCTCCGAGTCTTCATCTTGGTGACTTGTGCATCCACAACTTTCGAAGGACCACCATCCGAAGGATCTTTCGGGTCACCATCTTTCTCTTGATTCTTCTCTTTCGGGTCACCATCCTTCTCTTGATTCTTCTCTTTCGGGTCACCATCCTTCTCTTGATTCTTCTCTTTCGGGTCACCATCTTTCTCTTCATTCTTCTATTCTTCATCCTGCAATTGAACAAAGTTATATCACAGTAATACCAGTATTACTCAGTTATACCAGTATTACTTAGTTATTACAAATCGTACCTTTCTCTTCTCTGCTTTCTGCGCCTCCCTGAATGCTTCCAACGATTTAACTCTTTCACCCAACGAGGTAACTGTATCATCCAACTCTGAAATCATTACTATGATTTCATTCAGCTGATCTGTCATCCCAACTTTCAATTCTTGAATCATCTCCACCACAGCAACCAAACTCGGGAGTTCTTGTCCATCTACTGCGGGAATATCCTCACCACCCGCAATCTCTGGTCTTGCGATGATTCCTCGGGCCTGTTGATCATGTTGGTACAGCTCTTCAAACCTGATTAGACGGCCCTCTTTATGACGCTGCAACCAACTTTCAACCACCGGATCAGACATGTCAACGTCGTGTTCTTCTTCTGTGATTGCTCTCATAAGTGCGTGCTCTTCAATTCTAGGTGTGACGATACAATCAATGACCTATAAACATAAACAAATATAGATTATTATAATTAAGTAGAATAGTAAACGATTTCATAAAACAGTATATATAGGACAACTAACCTGAGTTGTACCCAATTCATGATTAATAGTATCTAGAGGAATGCCTTTCAAATTGTTCTTCTTGAACTTCACCGTGCACATCCTAGGACATCCCTCATCTGCTCCTGCAATGTCCTCAATAAATTTTTCCCTCAACAGTGGGATTGCCTCGAATGCAAGAAGCTACAGAATAAAAAAACATATATTTAGATTCAACAGTAATACCAGTATTACCAGTTTTCTAATATGCAGTATTACCAGTACTACCAGTATTCCTATAATAAACAGTATTCCTAATAAATAGTATTCCCAGTATCACCAGTATTCCAAACAATCACCAATTACTATATCTTGTAACTAACCTCTATCGGAAGGCAGAAACCCGGAACCGGCCATATGTACTTCTCGTTGTCGGTGACAACACCATTAAAATGATCCATCGTGTGTGAGATGGTTTCTAACATGTACTCGAAAGAATACCTCCCCCACTGAAAATTCTTACAAAACGCAAGATCATTCACAACCTTTAGACAAAATTCATCCACTTCAGGTGCCTTTGCCCCGGTCTTGATAGGCGCCACAATAATGCTGCTTAGGAAATAGAGGACCATCATCTTCAACCTATCTTTAGATCTTTCACCCTTCGGTACCATTTCTATGAGCTTCTTTCTCACGTCTTCGCGTTTCACAGGAACATTCTTGAAATGCTTCGTCTTGAACTCCATACTTCCCACATTTTTATAATCAAGCGCATAATTCTTGCAATTGAAGCCCGATATCAATGCATGTTCCGATATACCATATCGGATTGGAACGCCATTGACGATGAACCACACTTCTTTCTTCCTATCAATGCGCGCCGTGTGAAGAAGGAGCATCCACATCCCCATAAGTCGGTGGTTTGGGTCTCTTGGCATGTGGAAGACGTGTTGGAAACTCAGATGATTCTCAAAAAATGTCCTCTCAGATTTGCTCATCGGAGGCTCCAACTCATCGAATGTAGTCAACACTTCGTGAATATAGCACCGAGTTGATAGCTTGATTTTCTTCACATATTCCGAAGGCGGGAAATACATACTCAGCGGTGGTATTGCTTCTGTTTCCTCGTCGATCTCCTGCAACAAAACAAACATTCATCCATATATCATTATTCTGCGAATAGTATTACCAGTATTACCCTGAAAATATACACATAGTTGTACCCCAGTAATACCAGTTTCACCAGGAATTCAAACACATAGTTATACCCAAATAATACCAGTATTACCCAGAAATCAAACATATAGTAATGCCCTAGTATTACCAGTTATACCCAGAATTCAAACACATAGTATTCCCAGTTCTACCAGTTATACCAATAAACAATAGTTTTACCCTGTTCTACTAGTAGTACCCAGATATACACATAGTTTTACCCTGTTCTACCAGTTTCACACTATTCAAATACTTACCATAACATTTTCCGCCTGATTTTCCGGCGCATTTTCCACTGCAATCTCATCCTCCTTACTCTCATCGGAGGAGGACTTTTCGCCTAAGGATCTACTACCCTCATCGGAGGAGGACTCCTCTCCTTCTTCATTCCCTTCCTCATTCCCTTCTTCTTCGTTCTCTTCTTCTTCGTTCTCTTCTTCCTCATTCTTCTCAGAATCTTCTTCCTCATTCTTGTCAGAATCTTCTATAACCGGACTTAAGCTCTGGACTTGGAGATCTCCCGGGACTTGTTGTTCTTCAACTCCTTCTCCCTCAATTGGATTATTCTCCACCATCGGGGATGGCTCCTCCGTCGAGCCTGGCTCCACCGTCGTTGTGGTGGATGGCTCCACCGTCGGGGATGACTCCACCGTCGTTGCCTTTGTGACTCTCTTCCTCTTTAACCCTTTCTTTGGAGGCATTATCGGAGAGGTTTCGAAACGAGATACAAGAAATGAGAAAATGAATCAATAAAGTGAAGATGATTTCGCAATCGAGATCGCAATCTCTCAATTACAGTTTCTGGGGAGATTTCGGAGATTTGAAGAGGAGAAGAAGTTGCAAGAGATAACGGTTAGGGTTTGAATTGGGGAGATATGAGTTTGAGTTTTCGATTTAAAAAAAAACTAAAACTCAGAGAATCGAGAGAAGAGATTTCGGGTTATGGGTGGGTCGAGTCTGGTTCGGGTCTGGTTCGAATAGATCCAGGTTTTGGTTGTAATATTTAGATTTCGTTGGGGTATACTGGTAAAACCAACACTTTTCGAATTAAAATTAAATCAATAATAATTTCTATTTATAAGGGGGAGATATGAGGTTACTGTTTCGCAAAAGGGGACTCCCCAGATGATTTCTCGGTAAATTGTTAGAGAGAAATACAAATTCGACAGTTCAGAGTCACAAATCAGGGAACTCAAATGTTGCGAATGTTGAAAAGCCGGATTCAGTGGACAATTGTGTGATTGGCGAAAAGGAGGAAGAGCAAATTAGGAATTTTGTGAAACGACGTCGTACAAAAAGTTTTCTCAATTTTTATCCCTCGCATGACAAAAACAAATTTTATTTCTTTTTCTTGTTTGATAAAATTTAAGAAAGAAACCAGAACAGAGATCATGGATGTTAGTAGTTTTAATGTGGTTTTTGTCTCTCTTTTTTTTGGTTTTTGAATTATTTGTGTTTTGATTTTTAGTGTAGATTTTTGATTTTTTTAAATAAACTTGAATGGTACTTTCTTTAGTTTTTAATACGATAAGTTTATTCAAATATTTGGTTCGGGTATTTTTTGTTATACGAGTTGTTCACTAGAAGCAGGGTTTCATGTGTCACACCAACTACATCAAAGCCAGGAAAATACGATGTGGGATGTTTCCGACGGTATTTCAACGTCCAAGTCAGATAACAGAAAAATAACAAAAAAATATAATGAATTAAATCGTTGATATATAAGAAAATTGTTTCGAAAAACAAAAGAAAGGTTTACAAAAATAAATAAATAATAATAATAATGTAAAAAAATAGTTATATAGTAAATTGCACTCACCATTTAATTTTAACCAACAAATAACCCTGATTCAGCTAAGTTGTGTGCATAACCATGAAAGGTTTGTAGTTTTCGAAAAAAAAGATACAAATTAACTGAATAAATTAATCTCAAATTCATAATAATTTACAGAATTCGCATCTGTAAATCTCTATATAATTAAATATTTTATTTCTTTTATCAAAAAAAAAAGATGAAAGGGTTTGTAAAATTTACACCGGCCGGAAATAGATGGTCCACGGTAGGCATGGGACAACGTTACCCCATTATTATTTATTGTGAATATTCAATCTCTCCTGCTCAGAATAATTCATATGGACATCAAATTTCTTCTGATACGTGCATGTGACAACAATATCCTGTTGCAAACTCAAGAAAATGGGAAAATTAAAATATTAATTTGAAATCCCAATGATAAGTTTATTTCACAATTTTCGGATATAATTTTTTTTTTAAATATTAATATTATATTAAACATCCTAAAAACTAGGCTTTAGGTTAATGGGCCTAATAAGAAACTAGGTTACAAAATAACAAAGCCTAAAAACAAGTAGCCACCGGAGAAGAGATCTGCATCTTGACGGTGACCGGAAACACGAACCCTAATCTACCATGACCGGCGCTAACAAGAACTCCTCTTTTGCAGTTACGATGTCGACGCACGGCTCTCGAGCAGAGTTAGCGAATCCCATCTCAAACCGAAGCCGACATCAAGCCAAGCCCAAAAGTTTTCTCCCGGAATAGATCGAGACACAGACAACCGGAACCTCATCTCTCAAATTCCCGACCTAACAAGAAGAGAGAACACCGAAGCGAACCCTCACCGCCAGCAACCACCATCCAGAAACTTCGTTCGTGACCTAACCCACTTCGATCCGGTAAGACAAATGCAAGATCTCGAAAGCTAGAAAAGGATTTGAGGCTCAAACAATTTTCGGATATAATTAAGATTAAAATAATATAATAATTTTCCTTGATAAATTTTTATGTTATATTTTTTTAATTCACATGTTTTCAAAAATGTTACATGTTTACGTTGTAGAACAATTAAGGTCTATACTCATCACTTGAATACTCAATTTTTCTGATCTTCAAATAAAGTACAATGAGCTTTTTTGGCTAAACATCAAGAAACCCTGAGAGGTATTGATCATTTCCTAACTTGATCGTGTAAATCTGTTTGGCTTATGCAATATATATGATTAATGTTTGCAGTTAGATGGGGTGAAGAGTTTGCATTCACCAAGTGTCAATAGCTCAACTGGTAAAGACTCTCAAACAAATTCTAGAGGTCGCTGGTTCGAGTGACATCTGGGAATGGATCATATAAAATGTTTTGGTTCCTCACCTGAAAGGATGTACAAGTTTAGGGCTAGAATCTCTTAGTTATTCATAAGAAGAGCTTGTATTCATGAAACTCTTTCAAAGATGATGCAGACAAACTGACGACCCTTTGAAGACGAACCCACCACTTTTGTCACTCCTCAACACTAAAATTTGCCCTTATTGTATATGTAATTCCCATTGTTTCTATCTCTATCAATGTATACTTCGGTTTCCTCCTATACACATTTACGGCAGCAAAAGGGAAAAAAAAAGAGAGCAAAACAAAACCACGCATGCATGCATGATATATATATATATATATATATATTTTTTTTTTTTTGATATACCCGATCGGCTGATCCGGTCAGCCTCGGCAGGAACGCACCGGAGTGCTACTGAGTGGACTCACTACCACCCCGAAGGATGGGCTACCACACTGCCTGATCCGAGTTTGGAATGCTTTCCGACTAATGCCCGGGGGTAGCTGGATCGCCTGTTACCAGACTACCAGGTAAACTGCCTGGGCCGAAGCCCAAGCCCAGACTTCCCAACAAAGTGTTGATAACAGCGAGGGAGGAAGATCGAACCCGGGTTCGGGGATTTTACCCTCAACTCCGGACTCGCCCTACCACTCGCCCACCACCTTGCGGGCAAAACTGTTAGGGTAAACTTTTTATAGTGACTGACCCCACCCCGAAAGGCCCCATATCCAGGAAAATCCTATATGCGTCATAGAAACCCGTGGGCCATCTACAACAGGATTTTATTTGGAGAGGTTTCAGTTCCACCCCGCCGACAGAGAGTCGAACTCGTGACCTCTGGCAGTCGTGTGTGAGAAGTCACATTGAAACCACTAGGCCATCAAGGACTTCTCGCATGCATGATACATGAGTTTTCGACGCATCAATGACTATTTCTTTGTTTAGATCTCCAAACTTAAGTGTAATTAGTTTCGACATTTGTAAGTTGTAACATGTTATTAAGAACTCTAATGCATTCTAACGGGAGGAGCATTCATCTTTGTAATTCTTCCCAATTTTGCGGTCGGTATAAATTAACTAAAAAAACTTAATTTATATATATTGAATGATATTACATTTCAATTTTCCTCTCAAATTAATAAACAATAAAAAAAAATTAAGATTGAGTCATCAGTTAATTAGAGACATACTAGATATCAACTAATTTATTACTAAATTTAACACCGAATTATCCTTATCAATTATTAAAAGGGTTTTCTGCAAAACAACCCTCTAAGTCAATTTCGTTTGCAAGTTTACCCTCCAAGTCCGAATTATGCAAGTCAACCCTACAATCTCAAAAGTCACCCGCAATACTGCCCTCCCGTGTAGCGATGACGTGGCACTCGATAATTCCGTTTGAAAATATAAGAGGTTTTTGCAAAAAAAACCCTCAATTTAATTTTGCAAGACAAACCTCCATATCAAATAAATGCAGGTCAAACCACAATCTCAAAAGTCACCTGCAATATAGCCCTTCCGTATATCGATGAAGTCGAAATCGATAACTCATTTTATGTAATGTAGTATGTAGGAGTATCATGCATCTCGATGCTCAAATTGGTTAATTCTTACATCATAGCCTCATCCCACCATTTCTATATGTGATATGCCCCGGTCTATCAAAATTCAACCAAAACTTCAACCAAAATTCAAAACTTTATATGAATCACTTAAAATTCAACTAAGATTCAACCAAGATTTCTGATCATGTAGAAAATAATTCAACAAACACTTACATCAAAATTTTGACATGTGTAGAATAGCCTTCCATAACCTTTTCGGACAACGACGAATCCGGGAAAGCTATTCTACACATATCAAATTTTGATGTAAGTGATTGTTAAATTGTTTTTTACAAAATCAGAAATCTTGGTTGAATCTTGGTTGAATTTTGGTTGAATTTTAAGTGATTCATATAAAGTTTTGAATTTTGGTTGAATTTTGATAGCCACATATGAAAATGGTGGGATGAGGCAATGATGGAGGTATTAACCTAGTTGAGGCTCGAGATGCATGATATTTCTACATTACATAAAATGAGTTATCGATTTCTACTGCATCGATATACGGAAGGGCTATATTGCAGGTGACTTTTGAGATTGTTGTTTTACCTGCATTTATTTGACATGGAGGTTTGTCTTGCAAAAAAAAATTACATGGAGGGTTTTTTTGCAAAAATCCCTTATGTTTTCAAACGGAGTTATCGACTGCCACATCATCGCTACACGGGAGGGCAGTATTGCGGGTGACTTTTGAGATTGTGGGGTTGACTTGCATAATTCGGACTTGGAGGGTAAACTTGCAAACGAAATTGACTTAGAGGGTTGTTTTGCAGAAAACCCTTATTAAAAAGTAAAAGTTATAGCTAATCCATCGCTAATCAATGTTAGCAAAATATTTTAATCTATCAATGATGCAAGTGGTTGTGTGGCTATTCTTAATTTGTTTCTAAAGTAGCTAGGCTAATACCCGCATAATGTGCAGGTTTTTTTCATCCATAATTTGTTAATTATAACAATTTACATGGATTGAATATTTTGTTAAATAATCCTTTTGGTGTTTGTTTACTAATCATTTTGATGTATCTCTCTAGTTTATTGTTTTTTTTTATTTATTTATTTTTAATTACATTGTTTAACACTTATTTACAATTATTCACCTTAAAAAAAAATTATCTTTTAAATATTTTTAAGTAAACGAAAAAGTAATGTTGATTTAATATCTTATATTTATCTTAAAATTACCGTAAATTTAACTAATATTCATTGTCATTAATCATATATATATTATAGTAAATGAAAACATAAAATAAATTCTAATATCATATTATATATTTTTTTACTTTAATAAATAAAAAATTAATTAAAATTCTATTGATTTATTTTATGATTAAGTTTATACAATTTAATACAGTGAAATTTAAATAAGTTCATTTATATATGAGTTTGATATACTTTTATAACTAATTAAATACTTAATTTATAAGTGAAAATGTCAATTTTCATATAAACAATAATTAACGGATATAAATTTAAATTAAATTATATAAAATAAAAAATGTAATATGCTGATGTGACACATTTCACTCTCTGCATTGCTGATGTGGCGTAAGGATGGAGAGAGTTGGCCAATTTTCATATATATGATTCTAAATCGAATTAAAAAGAACCGTTTGTATTTTATTTTAAAAAGAAACTAAAACCATCAAAATTCGAGGAGGAAAGGTAAATAAAACTAACCAAATAAATCTAACTACAATTTTTTCGGATTATCCTAGAAAATAATGTACTATTTTTGTTTGTGTGTGTTTACATGTAAGCTTTTTAATATAAAACAACAAAACATATTTTTAGAGAGAAGAATCACAATGTCATCTTCCAAATTTGTCTTCATGAATGTAAGTTTATATATGGTTTATAGTTCATTGTTTATCATCATGACTACCTCTGTAATCACAATTGAATACTCAATAGTCTTTTGAAATGCCTTATATATATAGGTAATTTCTTCAAAGACCTTACCGGTCCAGATTTGAAAGATCCATCCTATCTAACAAGACTTAAACTATATTGCTACTGGAGTATTGTCCCGGGACAGGGGGTAAGCTGCTATGACACCGAAAGACAATGTAGGGATGATCTTGGCAACAATAATTGTAATCGTTATGCAAAGAAGAACTAAGAAATTTGACGAACATTTATAAGTACTAAATATTTTCATACGTTTACTCATAATACAAGTTGTAAATATTATTTGACTTCACCATATAGAATTATGTAATGCAAAATGATAAACCTTCTTTCTCTTCTTTTTATGTGATATGTATTCTTAAACTTTATTATTTTGATAATAAATTAATAATTAGTATATTCTTTGATTTCAATTTTTGTGAGACTCGAAATTGTTTTTGATTTGCTTCTAACTCCAATTACGGCCACTTATAAATTTTACTAAAATGTATCAATCCTTACTCAAAGATCGTATTAACAAAAAAAAGTAAGTCAAGATTTTCATCATAATATTTTTTTTTTTGAATCTAATGTTAAATTATATTCAAAAAAAAATATCGTTTGTACAACTAGTGCAACGTTTGTCTGATGTTTAAATTATGGAAAAACTGAACTCAAAGAAACTTAATGTCTTGATTCAAACCACCTTTTTAGCCCTTTGTCATATCTTCTATCTCCCAAAAGTTTGATGGCTGAAAGAGTGTTCCGAGTGTGTTTGTCGATCCAAGCAACTAGTTGACCTGCCGAGTTATGAGGTTCCCCATGCCTTTTACCATTCCGCTCTCGCCAAATTGTGTAAACTGATGCTTGGAGAATGTAACGTGCCAAGAAACTCTCTATTCGGTTCTGCTGCATATTGGAGATATAAGTAATGAGGGAGTGCCAATCCGTTGATTACCTTGATTTGAAAATGTTCTTAACAATACGTTTTTTTTAACATTTGAATATTAACAATACATTTATGAAACAAATTATAAAAATAAGGAATTATGATAATTTAGTCTTCATGAATATTTTGCAACATTAAATTTTTTCTTAAGACCAATTTTTGGTACAAATTAACGGCGTTTTTTTTTTTGTCTTTAAAACTTCTCGTTAAGAAATGATCAATTGAAAGAGTGGGTTTAGGATGCTCTATATTTGTATGAAATAGCCTTCAATCAAAAATTGATTGATAAACCAATAATGCGTTTTTTCAAAAAAAACGTTTTGTCAAATAAATCTATGAGCATTTTTATTGATAACTTTTGGGTATTACTTATGAAATTTTGTGAGTCATTTACTTGTTATAAAAAGTTTCCACTTTTGATTTAGAAAATTATGATATTAAATTTAGTTATTTTTTAACTATAAACAAAACCCACAATTTATAACAGAGAACATAACAATTTATATATATATATATATTAAAAACGCTAACTAATACTTTTTTACACTTTCCCATTTTTTGAGATTGGTACTGGATATTGTTGTCACATGCATGCACGTATCAAAATAAAAAATTTTGATGTCGTTGTGAACAATTCTGAGCTGGAGAATTGATTATTCACAATTAATGATAATAATGTTCGAGATATGGCCATATGGGGATTGATTTTCACGTTACCGTCTTCTTCAACCATACAAAATGTTTCCTTAATAACATGTTTTCAATTATAAAAAAAAAAACACAATTTTTAGTAATAAGATACTCCCTCTGTTTCACAAAGAGTGTCATTCTACCATTCTTCACACAAATTAAGAAAAGTAAACAAATTTCTTCTCTACCCCTTATTAATATACTAGATAATACCCTCTCTCTAATTAATAAGCTGAAAAAGTAGGGATAAAAAAAGAGAATTGGTCTTAAAAACTGCATTGAAAACATAAAACGACACTCTTTGTGAAACAAGATTAAAACCTTAAAACAACACTCTTTGTGAAACGGAGGGAGTATTAAAAATGATAGTACATTATTGTATTCCATTTATTTCGTAAAAGAAATGTTGTTCTAGGTAGACATGTGTTTTTATTTGTTGTCTCTCGTAAATAAGAAGGATAAAATGGTCTGCTTTCTCCAATTTGTTAGATGATTTTGGATTGATATGTGTCTCTTTCTCTTATTTCTCGTGTTACTGAGTTTTTTTATTAATTAATGTGTGGTTGACAAAAAAAAAATAAGAAGGATAAAATTTATCTTTTAAAAAAGTTTATATTGAAAATTTAAAGACACTTTTTAGAAACAATAACATAATAACAAAATTCTAATTTTTTCTTACCACAAATTAATTTTTTTTTTAAAACAATTCCCTGAAGTCAAATATATAAGATAAGCATAAAATGATATTTATAAGCTAAAAAGAACACTTATTTTGAAAGAAAAGAAACATAATACTTAGTACAAACATAGTAGTTTGTACTAGCGGGTTGTTGAATTTTAGCGCAGATTTGAATCTCTAATAAGATGTATAAGCTATAGATGAAAGGAAAAAAAACATCTTTTTTGATATGAATAATAATAATCAAGAACTTTTCTAAAATTTCATTTGTAAACATTTTTTCTTCCGATTGGGCTACCAATCATAGAGTGACTTTTTAATTAATGTATGGTTGAAAAAAAAATAATAATCAAAAACTTTATCGCAAAAATAAGAAAAGAGATTGAAAATGTACATTTTTTTTTTGTCAAAGGATTGAAAATGTACATTTAAATCCAAAAATATTTCTTATTTTATTACAAATAAAAGAAACAATAGTTGGAAGAGCTCTGTACTGTTTTAATTACGTTATCCTGTTTCCCATTTTTTTATCTTTTTATATTCCTTTGATCTCTTGTAAAATTAAAATTAATGCATATGTAAGGTGGAAGAAATATAACCGTGTGTGTGTATGGTTGTGCTTGACGCAAGTGGCTTTAAGCATGTGACAGTGCTCGTTTCAAGCACACATACCAAACTGAAAAAATGACCCAGGAAACAAACAAAGTGTCTTTTTTTTTTCTTAAGCACACATACAAGTTAGTTCAAGGCCAGGTCTTCTAATCTTAGACATTATGGGATTAGATTGTAATCATCTTTTTGTTTGATATAATAAAGCTTACACTAAAAGCATTAAAGTGCTTAACCTTATAGCATTGTATATGTGTTTATGAATTTGTAATCCTAATTTTGAATTTTATCTGATTAAATAACATTGATGTATACGTTAGGGACACTTTGGTGGACGCACTTAGTATGAAAGGAGGAACAGGAGACCACAGTTACGCTACTAATTCACATTATCAGGTACTTAAACAATCTATGACGAATTGTGATGATATAATAGCTACTTACTATCTTGGTTCACATTTTTTGTTAAACTAATATATAGTAAATTAAAGTATGACAACTTATGATCTTCTTGGGATTTTAAACAGAGAAGTGTTTTCTATGAGAGACAACCTATGGTCATAGAAAGCGTAAGAGAAATGCTAGTGAATGTTGATTTTCCTGGTTGCATCAAAGTGGCAGACTTGGGTTGTTCTACTGGACAAAACACAGTGTTGGCCATGTCCACGATCGCCAACACGATCATAGAGTCGTACCAACAAATAAGTAAGAACCCACCAGAAATCGATTGTTATTTGAACGATCTTCCAGAGAATGATTTCAACACCACCTTCAAGTGTATTCCTTCTTTCCAAGAGAAACTGAAAATGGAGGCTAAAGGAAAGTGCTTTGTCTCGGGAGTCCCCGGTTCTTTTTACTCAAGGCTATCCCCAAGAAAGTCTCTACATTTTGTTCATTCAGCTTTTAGTATCCATTGGCTTTCTAAAATTCCAGATGGCCTTGAGAGCAACACTAAAAGCATTTATATTAAATATCCATACCCTCCAAATGTCTACAAGAGTTATTTAAATCAGTTCAAGAATGATTTTTCATTGTTCTTAAAAATGCGTTCAGAAGAGATAGTACATAATGGACATATGGTTCTAACGTTCGTTGGAAGAAAGGTTTCGGACACTTTATCCAAAGACTGTTTCCAAGTTTGGTCGTTGTTATCCGATTGCCTCCTCGATCTAGCCTCCGAGGTACATGCTCAATTACCATCTTTTTCTTTTTTATTTTTGACCATTCTTCTACCAAGTAATAAATCGTTGGGAGAAATAATGTGAGTGTAGGGATTTGTGAATAAATCAGTGATGGAATCGTTTAACATGCCATTCTACAATCCAAATGAAGAAGAGGTGAGGGAAGTTATCTTAAAGGAAGGTTCCTTCGAGATCAACAAGATCGAGAAATTTGACCATGTTGTCCCGTATAAAATTGACCGTGAGGAAGAAGATGAGGACCAATCATTTCAGTTGGAAGCTGGTATAAAGCATGCAAGCTGGGCAAGATGCATCACCGAACCATTGCTCGTTGCTCATTTTGGAGATGAAATTATCGAACCGGTGTTCAACAAGTACGCACACTATATGGCCAAGTATCTAAGCTTCTCAAACCATCGCCCTAATATGACACTCGTCATCGTAATTTCCTTGACTAGGAAATAAAGTTCATTGTTTTGTATGTGGGACGAGCAATTTCAATTCAATTATTCGTGGATTCTAAGACAAGAGTTACATGTAAAAACTACACGGCATACTCTACTATTTTTGGGGCCATTGTCAGATCGGTATGATGCACTCGAATGCTTTCACTTACTTTTCGTATACACATTTACTTTCCTAATTGTCTGGGACTATTGGTTACCAAACGAATCCTCAAACCTGAAGAGTTGTCCCTCGCTACTTTTTAAAACTAAATATTCCAAGGCAGTCCAATGCAGCACCAGAGCTTCTGGTTATTACCTTACATTTTTATGAACATTGCTCTTCCTATATAGTTGTCTATGAAAAATTCACAAATAAATATTCTGAATGCAATTTGTGTTGTTAAAGACTTTCTTTACCTATTTGATTGAATCGACACGAAGATGGAATACATACATGTTTTAAAGTAAGTTTGCTCTCAAGAGCCATTTCAACTGCAGAATCACACATAATGCACTTTATACAAATGAAAACTTGCAGGAGAAACGTGAAGGAGATTATTGCAAACCTATCTCCGTATCTGTGGGTCACAATTCATCGCAGCCAGACGCTAATAGATGTCGTCTCCTCTTAGCTTTTCAAGGATGATCTTCTCTTGCTTCGCGTCTGTTTGTTTATTTATATTAGGGAATACAAATACAAAACTTCAAGTGTCAATGCTCCAGACGATGACTGTAAACTAAAGGCAGAAATTGGGACATGTATAGGAACAAAAGTTAGGTAAGCTTGAAAAAGGATACATTCCTGATCTGGTTCCTCAGAGAAATTAGAGTGCAACGCATTCCCCATACTGTCTACTATGGCTGAAATAGTCATCGATGATTCAATGCACAGGATTGCTGTTATGGCATCTAATCGCGTGACCTCATTTCTGAACATAAGCCTTGCATGAGCTGTGTGACACCATAACACCATTTATATCCTTTTTTCCTGTTTTTGGAGTATTTTGATTGGCAAAGAGGATAACAGAAGAGGTACCTTGAGCCAGACGGATTAAGCTTTCCAACATTCTCACGGTTGTTCTTGCTACAGTTCAGAGCAAAATCAAATTACATGAAAGATATCAACCATTGTGGGATCTATCTTAGTTGTCACCACCAAGCCAGTCCTAAAATACGTTTCAGCAAGGCTATGCTCAATGACAGTTCCCATGGGACCTAATGATTTTCTAGACAAGAGTCCAAGACAACAGAAGAGCCCATCCCAGCCACGTCGCCTAAAGTAATAATTCAAAATAGATCCTATAATATCTTGGCTACCCTAATATGAATGGGGTTTGCAGAGCAATTTTCTATACAAATAAGAAATAAGAAGTCCCAGACTCCCAGCCATGATATAATAGGATTTAAAGCTGGATCCCTCACCTGATGGTAATACAAAATTAGCATCTGCAGAACAATGAAGTATTTCTTAGGAGATACCTGCATTATGAGTTGAAGATCTTCTTTGGAGTCGATAATAACTTGAAATAATTTCTTCTGCTTCCTTTGATAGGACAGGCCTGAAGTTTTTTTTCACAAACTGAATGTATCTGCATAGGTCAGGATATAAGAAGTTAATAACAACCATGAATGTAACTCTTCTGGATAATGGATCTCATGATCTGTGTAAATGTATGATACCTTTGAAGCATCGGTAGTGGCCAAATAATTGTCAGATCATCGACATCTCTGTCTTGCTCTATTTGCACCTGAGTTGATTACATCAATTTTTTTAAGTCATAAGTTATATATTTTGTCACAAATACTCTGCTTAATAAGGCTCACTGGCTCAGTATGCAACACAATATAGATTCTTTAAGGAAACATACCTCGGCAAGGATGTGAGAGGATACAACTACATCCCATTCGGGATTTTTTGTATCTAAGAGAACAAGTACAATGTCAAACCTGCTCAACAATGGACCGGAAAGTGCAGTATTGACAGAAAGAGCTATATTCAGTTAAGGACTTTCCGAATAAAAATATCAAAAAAAGTACACCAAATAAATTCAAATGCAAAGGGAAAACAGGAATGCTGGCCCAACTGATGATTGAAGGACGAAATGTATTTCTTAAGTGACATCACCAACTTGAATTTGAAAAAAGCATGCATGTATGTAAGCAAAAGCTTGTTTGAGGTCTACTAAATCTGAAGTGGATACACTGATCGGGATCATATTGTCCTTTAGGATTTGTTGCACCGAAGACGATTGTCTTTGTGCTAAGAGTTGTTACAAGGCCAGCCTTCAAATTGAAAAAGACCAAATTAGAAACAGAACAAAATAAGGTTGAATAACGGAGCTGATGCAGTAACAAGAAAATACATATACATGAAATTATACAGAGTGGTTTACCTTGGCAACGCTTATACTTTGTTGCTCCATTGCTTCATGTATGGTTGCTCTGTCATGCTCTCTCATGCTTCCAGAAAGAAAAAAAAGCGGTTCAGCTATACGCACGTCTCTCAAAGGAAGACACAATAGAATGCAAAATATAGAGCCATATCAATTAAAAGGAAAAATTCCTAAAATGTTTGTCAAGTTAGGCTGCCACCTTTTACCGGTCTCTGATACATAAGAGACAAGAAATTCCCAAGACCACAAGAATACTTTAAGTTCATCGAAGATCAAAAATTTTCAAGCAAATAACGCTATGGATTTATGTAAAATATTCTTATAATATATGTTTCTCCCATCGGGCATCTGGAAACTACCTATCAAATTCGTCAATGCAGCAAAGTCCACCATCTGCAAGAACAAGGGCCCCAGCTTCCAACATCCACTCTCCTGGAAACAACTTAATAAGACTATATGGGAAAAAAAAAAAAAAGTATTACGATGGACACAACAAAAGAGTTAGACAAAAGATCGGAGTGCTTACCTCCATCCTTCACTGCAGTTACAGTCAATCCAGCACTTGTGCTTCCTAGTCCCGTTGTGATTACAGCTCTGTTGCTTAGTTTTGCAGCAAACTTCAAGAACTGCGATTTTCCAGTGCCTGCCAGATATGAACAATGTAAAAGGCGGGTCTGTATGAAAGAACACTCCCATATAGAATTCAATCAGCTAAAAACCAAAAAACATGCACGACCCTTTGATTTTCTTAAACACACATGCAAGGTTTATTCTAGTTCCAAATCAATTTAGTTCAGGCGAAAAATTTGGAACTCCACCACAATTTAGGGGCATGCATATATAAGAAAATAATACTCAGTGATTGACAACAACCTGGATCACCAATGAGAAGCAAGTGAGATTCTCCCCGTACTTTTGTACCAGAAGCATCAACATGTTGCACACCTCCAATGAGTGTCAAGGCAACTGCATATTAACACATGCATATGCATACAAATCTTTCTAGAAAATTCAATGAGAAGAGATGTTGACACAAAAAAATAAGTATGCAAACAGCATACCTGCAAGCTTAACAGTGAAGAGACCAAAGACTTGGGGGCAGATACCTCGTAAGATAGCATTTCTCCCTGACGTCACGAAAATACTAAAGAATTTAGCATGAATTTTAACAAAATTTTTATGTAAGGTTTTTTCTCGAAAAGTAAGAGAGAAATGGGTGGCAGGGGAATAGTTGTTCATAATAAATGCAACAAAACAGGCATAATTGTTTCCAAGTAACAGTGAGTATTTACCTTTCAAAGGGGTATCTCTGAAGTGACTCCAAAAGTTCTTGAACTTCTCGATCATATCATCAGATATATCGATTTCTGATTTCAGCTCATTAGTTCTTCTGGATAGTGGCAGGATAATAGGTGAAAAGAAAGTAGAAAGTGAGTTAATGCTGAAACTGTAATGACCAATAGTAACTAAGAATATGAGAAATAGAATCTCATTAAAGACCTCAATAATTGTTCCAGCCAGTACCACTTTTATATACAACTTTTGGCAGGAGGTTGGTAAAGATTTCCTTAATAAAATTGATTTGTAGGTCTCTATCAAATTTATCAAGCCATTTACCTAACATGATTGGCAATCAACATAGGTTCAAGGTCGCAGCGAACATCTTTCAAGTCATGAGACCATTTTGAAGTCAAGATTCCAGAGACAACAACATCATCTACATAAAGAGAAATAAGTTATATCAGGAGGCGGAGCTGCTATGCTCGTACGTTTAGAATGGTTACACTGAGTCTTGGAATTATAGCCATAATATAGATGCAATTATGGATATGTATGTAACTATGTAAGACACAGAATAAAAACAAACAAACAAAAGCCACGGTGTTTTACCTCCAGCTTTAACATTGTCAACAAGGTCATCTTTCAGGACGACTAGAATGGACCTTGGGATAACACCAACACCTAAAACCTGAGTATTTTCTTGGATTTTGATTTCTTGATAATCGTGGCGTGTTACTGTATCATCTACAGGATCAAAGTTTGTGCCTTCACAAGATTTTGACCGCTGTCACCAAGAGTTAAAAGATATCAAAGTGCTGTAAGAGCAGTTTTTTTAAAAGAAAATGAAAGCTAAAATTGCAGAATATAATGAGAAAGCAAAAGAAAATTCTTTTATCATGAAGTGGAGAGTTATCAACTTCAAATGTTAGGGACACAATTGCAGAGACCCTAGTCTAAGTGTTTTGGCAAAACAGAAGATAGATATTAGCTAGTAAAAGAATGAAATGTGACAAACCTGAGAAGGACAAAAAGGCGGTTTCACAATAGAGTTGATTGATTCTAACTCAGGGAAAATAGGAAACCTATAGAAGAAATCAACTCAGTCAGCCATACTAAGAGAACAAGAGATGACAAATGCATATCAAAAGTTCCAACCACAATACAGAATCATACATGTGCTTGCATTTTCGGCATCGATACATCCTTTCTCCCTCATACATTTTAACAGCCCCAGACCGAATCACCGTGCCTTTCAACATCAACAAAATCCCTCGGTGTCTTACTCTAATCCGGCCAATACTCGGGAAAGTCTCTGTGTCAAAACCAAAATTAGCTAAGAGAAGCATAATAAACTCGAAAAAGAGAGTCACACACACACACACCAGGACTTCGTTCTAGAGGAGATCCACTGGTGTTGATACGAACATGTATAAATCTCTTCTCAATCCCAATCTTCTTCTCAAATTTCTTCATATGCTCCAACGCAATTTTCTACACACAAAGCTAATTGAAATCACTCACTATTTCATATAATCAAATTTGGGGGAGAAATTGAGTACATACGTGAGCTAAAATGGCTGAATCGTTGAATTGACGAAGATACTGTTCGGGATTTGAGAAAACAAGATGCGCTAGAGACGGATTATCGTCAACGAGTTCTGCGTACTCGATGAAGAGAGGGTAGTGGAGTTTGGGATCGGAAGCGAGAGAGATTTCGCGGAGCTGATCGGAATAGTTCTTTACCAGAAACTCCGTCATGGATTCTATGTGCTCCGCCGTCTGTGTCGGCGATTCCATTTCCACCATTGACGCCGGCGAAGGAGAAAGGTGGAGGATTTTGGCGGGAAATGAATGAATACGCCAATTTCTAGGTTCGCATTAGCATAAGAGGGTTTGGGCATTCGGTTTGGAAAAATTTATACCGATTTAAACCGAATAAAATTTTGGTTCGGTTCGGATGTGGTATAATTTGATTCGGTTTAAGGTAATTAATAATGGGAACCAAATTAAAATCTCTTTTTTTTTGTTACAAACCCTTCAATTTTTATGCATTTTTCTGTTTGGTAAATTTCGGTTTTGCATGGTACAATCAAAAGAAAGTGTAGAAATTAGGAACTTTTTGCAACAGATTGGTTTACATGTACTAAACCAAACTGAATCTAAAATTGAGCGAGCTTTGATTTGGGTTTGGCCAATTCAATACTGTTAACCGAAGAATTTATTACGTTAAAACTCCAAAACACTGGTGTATGTAGATGAATGAAAGAGAGCAAATGGAGATTCAAACAAAGAAATTATCATTGTTGCCTGGAAAACTCATCTATGCGTGGTTTTGTTTCGTTCTTTTTTTCTTTTGCTGCCGTAAATGCGTATAGGAAACCGAAATGATGTTAATGGAGATAGAAATAATGGGAATTACATATACAGTAAGGGCACATTTAGTGGTGAGGAGGGACAAGGGTCGAGTGTTCGTCTTCAAGGGTCTCTCTGTCTGCATCATCTTTGGAAGAGTTTCGCGAATGCAAGCTCTTCACTCCATTTAACCGCAAACAATTAAATAGAATGTGTTAGACAGATTTAAACAGTTTTGGTTTGATGAGAAAACTAATGCTAATCAACAACTATAGATGGTTTAACGATCAAGTTAGGGACCGGATTGATACCTCTCTCAGGGTTTCCTGATGTTTAGCCAAAAGCTCATTGTATTTTATCTGAAGATCAGACTTCTCAGCTTGAAGCTTCTCATAGTCAGACACAGATGGACCACCTAGCTTTTGTTGAATGAATCTGAAAGAAAACCACCGGAAAATAGAGAAAGTTATAACCTGAAGAGCTGAGATTTTCCATAAACCAAAACTACAGGATCACATGGCGGGAATGCAAGATTTAACAGAACCAACTTAATATACGTAAACAGTTAGCCTAATACGGAACAAATATTGTAAAGCTGCATTCGTGAACTTGACTTTGGAGATCTGTTATCTATAGATTGTCATAGGAGACTGGCAAGGAAGAAGAACATATAAAATTATGAAGATAATCTTCATATGTCAAATCTATCAGAAATTTCTACCAATTTCTTAGTAAAAGTCGGTATATGGAGCCCATGAAACAACATTCATATCAGGATGTAGTTCACAAAAGCTCTGGTCTAAAATTCGTACAGGCCTAGGATGGAAACCGCCATAAAAAGGGTAAAAAAAATTGTTTAAATCCCCAACTTCACCAGTCCCTGGTAATAGAACCTTGATTCAAGATTATAAGTCAGTACACAAAGTATTTCTATAGAGAATCTACAATACTCTGCTAGAAAACTAATAGATAACCGTTAAAATCTAAAAATGTGTTCATAAACTTACTCTAGAGCAGAGGAAGGCTTGTCATTCTGCTCATACAGAGAAACCAGAACTACATTCAAAACCCACGTCGTGTTCCACAACATACAAAAGAGTATAAGCGAATTATTTGCAAGAACAGGTCAGATTAATTAATCAAAGAACTGTTGCAAAACGAAATTATACCTTTGGTGAGAGAATCAAGAACTCCACTGGACTCCAAATACTTCCTGAAAGCTTCCTTCTTCACCTCTTTCTCCTGATTCATGCAGACACAAACAAAAAAAAAGGTTCAAAGATGAAATAAAAGTTACAGACAGAAAGAACATAACCGGGCATAACCAGATCCAGTGAAGAAGCAAACTTGAAATCAGGGAAAAGAGAAATAGAAAAACAGACTTGTGAAACTACATTTCTATTTGGTGTCTTTCTATCTTTCAGCATAATAGAAAGTAATAATACCTCTTTGTACCGCATCATCTCCTTGTTCCACAAAACACAAAAGAAACTTTGATGTTTCTAATAAGTGTATATTAAACCTCTTCTTTTTCCCAGCTGCATGACAAGCTTGGACCTATTTAGATCCTGCAACGAGTGAAAAACACAAAAGCTCTCTCTTTACCTAACAAAAATACTGTGAGCATCATATCAATCATGAAAAGAGATTAAAAGGGCCAGCATTGATAGGACAAAACATAAGCTTCAACTAAACCAAGCTCCCACTTCAAACATATTACATCTCACCAGTTCCCAAAACCATCCCACTCTAAGAACTTATCAAGTTTCGATTTTTCTTAAGCATAAAGCCATAAATTGGCAAGAGATCTCAAAGATTCTATCTTTATTCTCCAAATCCAGTACTACGGATCCATAAATTTGTTTGTTTTGCAAAAACAATTCAACCATAACACAAATTAGCGTAAACGTATCCATACATTTGTCAATAAAACTGTCTAAACTCAAATTAAAGCGAAAAATAGGATTTACCTTGTTCAAAGTGTTCGAAACAACGCCGGCGCAGACACAATTTGAGATCCAAAACTGGTGTCGGTCGGTGCTTCAGTTGTCCTCTTCTAAAAATTTTGCTAATACCAACGTATAATTTTATTTTCTATTGTAGGAAAATTCACCCAATATACGCTAATTTTGTTTTTTCCAAATAAAAATACATGAATTATTTTCGTTGATCGAACAATACCTCATTTAATAAATTGAGAGAATTTGTGCATAAACAAAAATGAGACGTAAAATTAGATAATCAACAATATGATTTTTGGTTTTTAATATAGGTAAATAAATTAGATAAATGGATATTTAGTTCAGTTTAATAACCAAAAAAATTATCTTATACTAGATTTGGACCCGCACGAACATGCGGGGTAAATTTTATAAAATTACAAATCTTAAAACTTTTAAACTAAAAATAATAAAAAAATTATAAAAAATGTGAAAATATTACTATAATTTTGATTGATATACAGTAGTGTTACAAAAACAATTTTATTTTATGTGGTGTATTAATAGTTTGGTGTAAATGGATAAAATTATGGTTAGTGAAGAGTTGTGTGTAAATGTTTTAAAACAATAGTGTGTTAACCATGGGAAAACACATGATAATTTTTTAATTGTTGTAATAATAATTTTCTAAATTAATCTTTAAACTGATTATATTATTATATGGTCTGACAATTTTAATGTAGTGATACATATGTTACATATGTTATTTTTTATGTAGTGGGCAACATTTTATAGTCTACTAATAAAGCCTTATTAGCCTAATATATATTTACTGATTTTTTAAAATTATTATATTTAATTAAAAATAAATCAAAACATGAGATGAAAGTTTGGATTGTCTAGGGCTTATGAATTGCATTCAATTCACAAAATATTTCGAGATTTTGACGAATCTAAAATCTCTAATTTATTGGAGGAATATTCTATATTTCAAAATACAAAATATCTAGTTTTTATTAAATTTGGGAAATATAATAACTGTTTCTTAAAACATTGGAATAATCAAATTTGCTTTTTATTTCTTCCATCTAAACTAATCAAAATTAATTAGTATAGTTTTATTATGGAAATTTTAAAAATCAATAATAAACTATGCTTTGTTATTTTTCAATTATATTAAATTGGACTGTCGCTTCCGGAAATATCTAACATTACCTTGCCAAATTAAATAAATTAACATATCTACAATTTCAAAAAAAAATTCTTCCATTAATCAGAATTTATTAGTATATTTTCTTAAAGAAATAAATTAAAATCGAAAATATATGATGATATTAAATTGATTTTTTTTGTTGTCCGTAAATATTTCAAAATATATTACGAAATTAAATAAGTTTACATATATACAATTTTGAAATTAATAGTTAGATTTTTTATGGAAACTACTTTAAAAGATTTCTATAAATTTTGGGTAGTTATTAATTTGTTTATTTTATGGGAACTACTTCAAAAAATTTCCATAAATATTGGGTAGTTGTTAATTTGTTGATTTAATTTTGGATTTTATTTTATATAAAAAAAACAAATATCAAATGGATATTATATTTTTTTTCTTTTTCAAATTTAAAAATATCAATGGAATTCTTTGTAATTAAACTACCAAAATAAGGTTACTTATGTTTGAGTGATTCCCAATTAATAGTATAAATATCTATGCGCGTAGAGAAATGTTTTTAACTTTTAAAGCATTGAAAGAACAACCTGACATGTAATAAATGTTTATCAATTGACAGAATAAACGAGGTGACATTTATTAAATGGAAACGACTTTATTTGAACATTACACAATTAATATCTGTCACAAAAATATTTTTTAGACGGAAATGAAAAAATGTAAACAACTAATATAATGGCATGGACACCCAATCTATAATTCTTCGAATTTTTAAACAACTAATCTAATTGCATGGACACTTAATTAATATTTTACACAATTTTGACATTTGTAGAAAAATAAAAAAATACATAGAGCACCATAAATAATTATAGTGTTAAATAATTTGGTCTATGTGTATATGTAAATACACACATACATATATATATATATATATATATATATATATATATATATATAACGTTATTAACATTTATATACATATAACCACGTATATGAAATCTTATTAAAATTTGTTTATATCTAAACACATATATATTACAATCATGGTATCCCAAACCGTCGAACATAGCAATTGAGCAGTACATCGCAATTGGACACCAAAATATTATTGGAATCATAAGTTTCGTCGGATTTTCTATGGATTTTAACTGTTGTTCATCGAGTTGTCACTGGATCTCACCGGATTTCATTGAATTGTCACCAGATCTTCACCAAATTTTGTCGCATTGTCGCCGCATCTACATTAGAATTTTTCAAATTGATCACTAGAACTTAGGCAGATTCATCATAACATGAACAATAATTGTGTCGAGTTTGTAGTATTGGTTGACTAAGTTCCGAACATGTTTTTCACTGGTCGCAAATAATCGGTGGCCATGGATTTTTTGTGCTCTTACAAAATAAATATATATTTTATTGGATATTCGATCTAATCGACAGAAGACACAACATGCAAGATATATATAGATCTACAATTTTTTTTGGACATCCAAAACACACATCAATTCATTTGTCTCACGCAATAGACAGATTATGAATCCAAATATCTAAGGCGCGTGAAGTCCCACAACCGCAATTGCTGCGTTTAAACCAATCAAGTCCTAAATTAATTCATCTCAATAAAGATAATAAATTCAAATACTAATTTATGCAATTTTGTTAAATTATAAAAACGAAAATACATTATTAATTTTTTTAAAAAAGAATGACCACTCAAAATGAAAATGTAAGATTTGATAATTAACTTACCATATTAATTTGTTATTAATCATTATACTTCACTAGGGGTGTCAAAATGAGCTATCATTTAATAAATGAGTTATATGATCGAGCTTAATTTAGATCGCGAGTTATGTGAGCGAGCTTTAATGAACATGAGCTAACTCATGAGCTAGGCTATTTTTAAAGTTTAGAAGATATATATATATCTATATTGTAGAAATAACAAATAAATACACCAACAAAACATATATATATTTTCCATCAAGTATAACAAATATAGAAATCTTTAATAGAAATTTTCTGTTTTACAATATAACTTTATAAGATAATAAGTAATACAAAAATAATCCTTTTAAAAAATTAATAGAATTTATCCTATTTAGAAGTTGTCTCAATCTTCTTATATAAAGTTATCGTCTCTCTCAGAACTTCACAAGTCACAGACTTCATTGATCTCAAATTAAGGATTTGATTCTCTCGCTTTGCATCTATCGTAATTTATATCTCAAAATAACAAAGTAAGTTATTTTTCAAATGATATGGTACTTGTTATCTAAGTTATAACTTTGATTTGGATTTATTTTAATAGTTATTTTTTGGATAATAATAATTATTATTATATTTTATTTTGTATAGATCGCGAGCTAGCTCATTTAACTCATGATCAAGATGATCTGAGTTCGAGTTTATGTATAGAAGCTCATAAAATAAATGAGCTGAGCTGAGCTAGCTCATGTAATATCCGAGCTCATCGTGAACTGAGCTGAGTTGAGCGAGCTAGCTCATTTTGACACCCCTATACTTCACTCTCTCATCTTTAGATGATTATATTTTTTTGAAACAAATAAATCATCATATTATTTATATAATATTAAAAGAAAATTTTTTATGCATATGCCATGATTTAAATTTTTAAAAACGAATAGAAATTGTTCAATCTATAAAAGAAAAAATATAACGGATCAAAAATTCAGACTTAAGTAATATATTTCATTTAAACGGATAAGAATTTGAATATTTATATTCACTTTCATACATTTCTTTTTTTGAAATGTATAATTTTGTATACTATAATAAACTTTTAAAATATTTAAGACCGCGGGTTTATGCGGGATAGCCCGCCACAACTCACCAATAAATTCGGCCCACAGTGGGATGTGATAAATGGGGCGGGTTAACCCGCACTAACACCCTTACAAACTGGTAATTAAGAATGCAATTGGAATATTAGATTAGGCGATCCTACGGAATAAGTGAATAATGATGCTCGAACATGTGGAATGACGGAAAATGAACCAACAAATTATGTTGAAATACTTTTCCATGAATAAAATATTAATCTTTTTTATCCATCAGTTTGATTTTGATATCCACTTGTTTAGCTTTAAGATTAATGTATTCATATGAAAACTTCCAAATCCTACAGACTTTTTCAAATCTATTATAATACACAAACTAATAATCCCACTAAGGGCTTGATTGGTTCTCCCGCTACCACCCGCAAACGCTGCGTTTGCGGGCGGTTGCGGTTGCTAGCGTTTAAAACCAATCATAAAAAATGTTTTATACCGCTCCGAACCGCCGAATTCAAAAGCTCCTTCCCACAAGCGTTTGCGGTTGCGAACGGCAGCGGTTGGCAAAAAAATTTTTTTATTCAAATCCTATATATATATATTAAAAAAAATACATAAATAACAAATAAATTTAAAAAAAATTATCAAACCCTATATATATTAACGTTAATTCTCAAAACCCTAATTTTTTCTATTTACCAAAATTATGACGTCAATCTAAACTCAAGAATGACAAAATGCAAACTAAGTATTGTAATAAAATTATTAATCCAGAGGATCTAAGAATTCAAAACATCTATTTTTTTTAGTTTGTCATTTTTTTTTTTTTTGTAGTTTGTTATATTACTTGATGCTGTTTTTTTATGAACCAAATGCATGAAGTAATAAGCACTTAACTATGAAATATATTATTTTGAATAATTATGTAGTAATGTTATATATTTTATTATTATTGATTATATATAAATTGTTTTGTATTTTATCATAATAATATTAATATTTGGTGTTTTTATACTTTATTATATAATTATAAATTATATTTTTTTGATCATTTTCGATTTAATCGTTGTCGCATCCGCTGGTTAACCAGTCATAAAACTCCCGCAAATGCATCAATTTTCAACCGCTTAACCAGTCGTTCAAAATGCATCATAACGCTTAAAACCGCAACCGCCCGCTTCCGCAAACTCCCGCAAACGCAACTGCACCCGCTGCGTTTAAACGAGCCAGGCGGCCCAGGCCCTAAGAGATATTTTGTTAGGTAGTGGTTTAGAGCGTGGAAGCATCATCATCATCCTAATATTGATGCTCTTTCTCTCTTTGCCTTAATCAGGTTCTTAATTTAGTGATTTTAAAATTCATTTAGTTAGCTTTTCTTCTAGGATCCCATTTTTCAACGAAAACATCCCTGAACCTTCCCCTCTTGCCACTGTAGCATTCTTAATCAACGGAGTCAACTCAAAGTTTGGTGTCCAAATCTATACAAGCTACTTTTGTAATATCATCCTTCACCTAAAATGTTCTCTCCTTCTTCAACATATCTTAATGGATTCTTCTTTCTTCCTTGGCTCTGTTGCTGCTGCAATAGGCTTCTTCACACTCTATAAGAAATTCAGATTCCATCAAGAGTACGACAAAGATATAGATTCTTCTTTTTCTTCTTCTTCTTCACCTATTTCTTCTCCATCTCCTTCAACAAGTCCATCTCCTTTGTCTCGCAATTCTACTCATCATGTTTTTTCCGAGTTTCCACAGAGCAGATGTTCGTAAATCTTTTCTCAGTCATATTCTAAAAGAGTTCAGAAGCAAAGGGATCAACACATTCATAGACAATGATATCATAAGAAGTAAGTCGATCGGTCCTGAGCTCATAGAGGCTATCAGAGGATCTAAGATAGCAATCATCGTTCTCTCGAGGAACTACGCTTCTTCGAAATGGTGTCTGAACGAGTTGGTGGAGATCGTGAAGTGCAGGGAAGAGTTGGGTCAAACAGTGATGACTATTTTCTATGATGTGGATCCAACTGATGTGAAGAAGCAGACTGGAGATTTTGGGAACGTATTTAGAAAAACATGTGTGGGGAAAACAAAGAAAAATATTGAGAAGTGGATTCAGGCTTTGGCAGAAGCAGCCACAATCGCCGGTTACCATTCAAGAAATTGGTTTGTTGCTCTCTCTAGCTAACACATATATATATATAGTTTTTCAACTAAATCATACTCATCCATAGAAAATTTATGTTTTCCGTGACCATTGAATGGATGTTCTGTGTTCTATCCTTTTCTTAGGAATAATGAAGCTGCCATGATTGAAAAAATTGCCACCGATATTTCAACCATTTTGAACAATTTGTCGCCATCACATGATTTGGATTTTTTAGTTGGGATGAGCAGTCACATGGAGAATTTGGAACCATTGTTATGCCTAGATTCGGATAGTGTAAGGATGATAGGAGTTTGGGGTCCATCAGGGATTGGTAAGAGCACCATAACAAGATTTTTATTTCACAAATACTCTCATCAATTTCAATTTAGCACAATTATGGAGAATATAAGAGGATGCTATTCGAGACCTTGTTCAGATGACTACCATTTGAAGCTACACTTGCAACAACAATTGATGTCACAAATATTCAACCACAAGGATATGGAAATTCCTCATTTAGGAGTAGCGCAAGAAAGGTTGAAAGACAAGAAAGTGCTAGTCATTCTTGATGATGTGAATGGTTTAGGACAATTAGATGCCTTGGCTAGAGAGACAGGATGGTTTGGTCCTGGTAGTAGGATTATCATCACAACACAGGATCTAAGACTTTTGAAGACACATGGGATCAACCATATTTACAAGGTGAATTTTCCACCAGCTTCCGAGGCACTTCAAATATTTTGCATGTATGCTTTTGGTCAACATTCCCCATATGATGGGTTCAAGAAGCTTGCATGGGAAGTTACAAACCTTGTTGGTACACTCCCTTTAGGACTAAAGGTTATGGGTTCTTATTTCCGTGGAAGGTCCAAGCGAGAGTGGAAAGAGGCCCTACCAAGGTTAAAGACTCACCTTGATGCTGATATTCAAAGTATTTTGAGGTTCAGCTATGATGCCTTAGATGACAAAGATAAAGATTTATTTCTTCATATTTCCTGCCTTTTCAACGGTGAACACAATGGTCAGATATTGGAAGAGATTCTCGCAAAGAATTTCTCGGACATAAGGCAAAGGCTTCGTGTCTTAGTTGAGAAATCTCTCATATCTATTCACTTGATTGGAATGATAGAAATGCATAATTTACTAGTACAGCTAGGTAAAGAAATTGTTCGCAAACAATGCCTTCAAGAGCCTGGGCAACGTCAGTTTTTGTTTGATGTTAAAGAGATTTGTGAAGTACTCACTGATGATACAGTAAGTTTTCCTTCATTTCCTTAAGTCATGCTCTACTCCAATTGAATTCATTTGATTCCTACTCTTATTTTGTTTTCAGGGTAGTAAAAATGTTTTAGGCATAGATCTCAACTTACTTGAGATCGAAGAAGAAATAAATATAAGTGAGGGAGCCTTCAGTGAAATGTCTAATCTTCAATTCGTAAAAGTCTATGGTATCGATCAAAGTAGGGGAATGTCTAATCTTCAATCCTTAAATATCTATGGTATTGATCAAAGGCAAAGCTTATACGAAGATTTAAGTGATTACTACCATAATGGCTACAGATTAAAATTTCCACCACGTCTCATATATTTGTCTCGAAAACTTAGATTACTACATTGGGAAGATTTTCACATGACATGTTTACCCCATGAGTTTCATACAGAGTTCCTCGTCAAACTCGACATGCCGTATAGCAATCTTGAGAAGTTGTGGGAAGGAATTCGAGTAAGTACTTGATATTTATATATTTCTCTCTGAATTTTAGATTAAACTGTTTTTCTTTAAATAGATAATATCTTTTTGGTACAATTTTGTAGCTTTAGAAAAAAATATACAGTGATTTTGATACTCTCATTCAAGTGTGTGTACGGCCTCTAAATGTTCCTTTTTCTTACCTCTAACGGTTTTCACTTCTAATATGTTGTTATTTGTCTTTTTCTACAGCCGCTTAAAAATCTTAAATTTATGAATTTGAGTTTTTCTGCAAATTTAAAGGAGCTTCCTGATTTCTCAACCGCCACTAGTCTCAAGTATTTGATTCTATGCTCATGCTCCACTTTGGTGGAGCTTCCTTCTTCTATTGGAAATGCTATTAATCTTGAGACATTGGATCTTAGTGAATGTACAAGTCTAGTGAAACTACCTATCTCTATCGGAAATGCCACAAATCTTGAGAGATTAGTACTTGCTGAATGCTCAAGTCTAATGGAGCTCCCCTCCTCTATTGGAAATGTCATTAATCTCCAAATATTGGATCTTGGTGGATGTTCAAGTCTGGTGGAGCTCCCTTCCTCTATTGGAAACATCATTAATCTTCAAAAGTTGGATCTTAGTAGATGTTCAAAATTAGTGGAGCTCCCATGTTCTTTTTGTAATGCCAGTAATCTTGAGGAATACCAAAGATGTATAACTCAGGTGGAGCCTCCTCACTCTACTTGGCATGCCACAAATCTTCAAGAATGGATTCTTATTGTTGAGAAGCTCTCCTCCTTGACAGAGAATGACTTTTGTCTTAACATGTTCAATCGTTATACTTCAAGTCCCGGGGATCTCCTCTACGCCATTGGGAGTGCTGTTTGTCTTAAGATATTGGATCTTAGTGAATGTTCAAGTCTGGTGAAACTCCCCTCTTCTCTTAGAAATGCCATTCATCTACATGTTTTGCGTCTCCAAAGATGTTCAAGTTTGGTGGAGCTCCCCTCCTCAATTGGGGATGCTTATTTTCTCCAGGAACTGGATCTTGGTGGATGCTCAAGTCTAATAGAGCTCCCCACCTCCATTGGAAATATCATTAATCTCGAGAAATTGAATCTTGGTGGATGCTCAAGTCTGGTGGAACTCCCTTCTTCCATTGGAAATATCATTAATCTCGAGAAATTGAATCTTGGTGGATGCTTAAGTCTGGTGGAACTCCCTTCTTCCATTGGAAATATCATTAATCTCGAGAAATTGAATCTTGGTGGATGCTCAAGTCTGGTGGAACTCCCTTCTTCCATTGGAAATATCACTAATCTCGAGAAATTGAATCTTGGTGGATGCTCAAGTCTGGTGGAACTCCCTTCTTCCATTGGAAATATCATTAATCTCAAGAAATTGAAACTCGCCAATTGCTCAAGCTTGGTAGAGCTCCCATCTTCTATTGGAAACCTTCATAAATTGATGAAATTGAGCTTGCAAGGGTGCTCTAAGCTAGAGGGTTTTCCGACCAACATCACCTTGGAATCTCTTAAAAAAGTTGATCTCACTGATTGCTCACGGTGGACAAGTTTTCCTGAAATTTCCACAAACATTGAATATATCAGCATCATTGGAACTGCAATAAAAGAAGTGCCTACTTCAATCAGGTTATGGTCTCATTTTGATGACTTTCGTATTTCATACAGTGAAAACCTCGAGGAATTCCCACATGCTCTTGACACCATCACGGAGCTGTACTTAAGCGACACTAAAACAAAAGAGATCGCTCAATGGATCAAGAGAATGTCTCGTCTTCGCCGACTTCGACTCAAAGGATGCAAAAATCTGGTAACACTTCCACACATTCCGGATTCCTTAAAATACATAGACGCACAAAGTTGTGAGTCTTTGGAGAGACTAGATTGTTCCTTTCACAATCTACAGATTCGTCTCAATTTTGCAAACTGCTTCAAACTGAACAAAGAAGCGAGAAACATCATAATCCAAACTTGGACTCGTGATCATGGAGTGTTACCCGGTGGAGAAGTGCCTACGTACTTCCCTCACCGAGCTATTGGAGGTTACTTGTCTCTCAAGTTAAATCAGAGGCCTCTCCCTACATCCTTGAGATTCAAGGCATGCATCTTACTTGTTGAGAGAGACAAGGAGGCTTGTGATGGAAACGAGATGTTAACCTATGACATTATCATGGACAACCAGATTTTTGGGTGCAAAACGAGATGCCACATATTTCCACTTTTAGCGGAACATCTTTACACATTCGAAATCGAATCAGAAGAGGTGACTTCTAGCAAGCTTCTCTTTGAGTTCAAAATTAGTGGTGACAAATGGGAAATAGGAGAATGCGGCGTACTCCAACTCTTGTAAGTCCCTTCATGATGAGAGCTTCAGGAATGGTAATGGAAGCTTTGACAGTAAATGAAACGAACGTGGACAAACTGAATCAACAGAGAAGAAGGTCTTAGAGAAAGACTCAAAACCAAAGCTGCTGGAGAAGTACATGGATATGACAGTACAGAGACAAAAAGGAGCAGAAATCAATGGAATGGAAGTTAATGAAGATGAACACGTAGAATCTGCAGCCATGTGTAGATATTCGACACAACCAGGCACACAAGGATTTTTCTTTTTTTTTTTTTTGGGTGTGGTTTTTGGCTTAGAGTTTTTCGGTTAAACGTTAGGTTGGTTATATTTTTTGAGGTGATTTTTTCTTCTTATAGTCATCGCTATTTATAATATACTAAGGTTTTGAGACTGGTGATATAAGTGATGTTTGGCTACAAATTATGCGTAAATAAAAAGAACTGGCTATGTGTTGTTAATATGTGAGAGTTTAATAAAAATAATTTTTTTACCAAAATGACTAAAATATGTATCAATGTTCATCGGCAAGCTCCACCATAGAACTTATACATTACTAGTAGACTTGATATACGAAGTTAACTTTTTTGAACTATGAATTTGAAATCCAAACCAAATATGTATCTTATCTTATATAATATTATATAAGATATCCTCTAAACTTACTTGAATATTGACATTTGACATTTCTAACATTTGATATGTGTCAATTTTTTGTCTCTTAATCATAAGCAATGTCTTTAACTTTTTCACATTAATATAACACAATTAATTGAAATATTTCTTTAATCAAAATAAATAAATAAATAATTATTTTCTCCATTTATTTATTCTCCAATATTTTTAGTTTGATTTAAAAAAAAAAAATAATTTCTCCGTTTTTTTATTCTCCAATATTTTCATTTTTTTATCTTAAAAACACCATTTCTCATACTTTTAAGACCAATCTAGTGTTGACACGATAATTCATCTATGACATTAATGTTGTGGAAATATAATTTATATTATAATTTTAAAGAAAATTATCTTATGAATTTCTCATGATTACTTTTGTAGCCTCCATAATAATCATTACATTTATGTTGTTAAGGAAATAAAATTCAATCATTTTGTTTTGTCAGTTTTTTTATGGTTACATTATTAATCGTTTTTTTGTATATTCCACATTAAAATAATGTTTAGAGTAATAGTAATGCTCTCAATGAAATTAATTGAAAACTTTATATAAAAGAAAAGTTTCACTATTCCTATTGGTTGCTTTCAATGAAATTAATGGAAAAAGTTATAAATATATTAACTTGCGTGTAAAAAAAGGAATATCAAAAAACAATATCACTTAAAACAAAATTTGTAACATATTTTTATTAGAATCTTATACTAAAATGCTGCATTTAGACTAAGACTAATAAAATAAATTTAGTATTAGGATGAATTCTTCAACATCTAACAGTAACTCTTATGCTATAAGTACAATTAACTTTAGTCATAAACACTATTCAGACATAATTGTGATTACATATTAAAATCAAAATTAAGTGATAATTTTTTGGATACATATATATGTATATAGTAATACATACTTCTCACTAACCATCATATATAGGTTAAGTTATCAAGATATTAGCAAATCAAGAAAATTATATTTGAAGATTTTTTAGAATAGGAAAATAGGTTAATGACGTGTTGTGTCATTACCTATATATTGGCAGTCTAAGTGTTAGGTTTAGTTTGGCCGTTTGTATCATCTCTGTGAATCAAGTTCTAGGCTAGAAGCTGTTAAGGTTCTTTGTGAGTGATCAGAGTGTTTAGCCTAGCTGTTGCTGTGTTTGTGAGATTGGATAGATTGGGAATTGGTCAGTGATAAGAATCAATAATATGGATTTCTGACAGAAGTTAAAAACCTATGAAGAAGGTAATGGTGGAGAATATTTGATAGGATCAGGGAGAAACATATATGGTAACTATCGATTGTAAAAGTTAATGGTGGAAACTATGCAAAATGTAAAACTTTTAAACTTTCTACCTTATTAGACCTGTAGGAAACATGAATCAAAAAAGGAAGAGATCCAAAAGCTTTTTGTATGAAACCATGTTCTTGTTTTATTGTTGAAGAATTGATGAGAAGTGGAGCTAGATAGTGAGATCGTGGGTTGGGGGGGGGGGGGGGGGGGGGGGGGGGGGGAGGGTGGTAGAGATACGGTTGTTTTTTTGTTTTTTTCAACAAACTATTGTATATTCAATAATTGACTTTATTGTAATCTTATAGTTTTTCGCACCACTCTAAATTTGGTTAAGATTGAGTAAATTGATTTTTTCTTTGTTTAATTTTACGTAAATCCTTATTATTTGTAGATCATGAATTTCGGTGAGTGACGTCCTAAACAATTAAATAAATATTTGAAAGTTGACATGGTTTAAAGACTAAAAAGAACAACGCAAATTGAAAAGTGATAGTCCTATATTTCAAGAAAAAATGATGATCCTAAGTAACGTAGTAAAATAAGAGACACATGACATTTTTTCCTACAATCATTCCTTTTCCTTTTTAATATGAGCCTTGGACATTAGCTTATGCTTTATTGATGATTGTTGAACATCTTTAAATGATGCCAAAGATCTTTTTGTTGTTGGCATTGGCGTGGCAACGTTAGAAGCGTTGTTGCATTGTTTTCTATGTTTTCCACATCACAAAGGTTAGTTTCCGCCTGTAAGAAAAATAACATTAATAGTAATAGTAAAGGGATATGAATAAGTGATAACTTAAGTTTAGAAGGTGAGTTGAGGTCCCAATTGAACTTCCAATTAAACTTCCAGATACGGTGATTATTTCTTGTTCAATAGCATTGTAAAAGCAACAACAAAAAAAATCAAATAATAAGAAATGAATATACTTAATGTATCAAATTTAAATAATATTTATTTTATTTATTCACCAAAGTAGAAGCACATTCAGAGAAACTTTGAATAATATCAGGAACATCAGTAAGACTTATAATTCTGTATGTAGAAGATTGGTTATACTTTGCTGCATCTTTAACCATGATCTTGAAAACATAATTATGAGTGTCTAGACCATGCAGTTCTTGAGGTGCTTCGCCGGAATGACTAAACTATAATTAGACAGGATTTGAAAATTATATCCTTATATAATACAAAGCAAGTATATGGTAAATATGAAGAATGGTAATTATAAGAAGAGGAGATGAAAAAAAAAAAGAAAAAAAAAAAAAGAGGAAATAGAAGTACCAGAAGTTGTTGCTCAAGCAATTCATATGCTGATTTTTCAATGAGTAGAATGACCACATCGTCAAATAAAATAAACGAAGCTTTATCAGTGTTATTTGTTGCTTTGATGTGCAACCAAAACATGCAAAAATAGAGATGCTTCCTAAATATACAAATAGATTACGAAAATAGATTAATATGTGTATGAATATGAAAAACATAAAAAACATGGGTTGTGTTATGGTTATCTGTTTGCCGCATTTCACACAAGAATACTTGTTTAATTCTATTTCTTCAGTTTTAGAGTTATAATATTGAGTCGTTTTTGTAAAGCAAAGCGTGCAACAGAGATGTTAATATGGGTAAACCCACCCCATTTATTGTAAACCCATATAACCCAATTTAAGTTTACAGCCCATTGACCCTCCCCATTTAAGTTTCATTGACCCATTTAAACCCATTTAGACCCATATAACATTGTTTTGTTCAAAACAATAATATAATCAATAATTATTTAATTGATTATTTAAAATTTACATATTATTTTATTAAATGTAATTGATAAATAATGATATAACTGTACTTATTATATTATTGAAAAAAATATAATTTTGAGAAAACGTAATATAACATATAGTCTCTAAAATAAAAATAATATTTAAATTGAGTTTTTTAGTCCATACAACAACAACCAAAGAAAACATATATAAGATATGAGATATAGGGGCAGAGGATGAGAGGATGAGAGAATGAGAAAATAAGTATTTATAGGATGAGAAGTGAAAAAAGTTACAATTAAACAAATAAATTTGGGAGTTACAATTCTAATTTATTTTGTGTTGAATAAAAATGAGTGGAGAAATATAGTTAATGCATAATTTATATGATTTTAGTTTTATATTTAAGTATAGGTTAAATGGATATGATTAAATATGTTTTATTTGTGGTTTAATTGAAAAAAAATTTAAGGAGAGAGTAAAACCTTACTTTTATATATACGATTTTGCTTATTTTTTGCTAAATTTTTGTTTACTTTTTATCAATTTGTTTTTCTGATTATTTAAATTATTTCAAGAATCATAACATATTGATAGATGTGTAGTTACTATAAATAGGCAGAACATAGTTTTATTAGTTACCGCCATGAGAACAATATTGCAAAAGAGTAGAAAAACATATATATGATGTTGTCTCTGGAAAACTTGAAAAACAACAGCTGTATAAAGAATAATTTAGAGCTATCAAAGATCGGCATACAAAAACAGAGAGGGCATATAAAGAATAATTACCAACCTAGATCAAAGCAAAAAAAAAAAAAGTGAATTAACAGCTTGTTTTCTTTCTTTGGGTGTACCCATAAGCTGGACAAGTTTTAAATCTACAAGACCGATGGACATGAGACCTATAAGAATAAAGGACATCGTACCGGCCATGAAGATGAAAAAAACAAGCCAAGCTAGCTAACATGAACCACTGGAATGACCCAAAGGGAATTGACTCCTCAGATTGTCTGGCTACCAAGTTCCAGAATTCTCCAATTTTGTTTTTTTCTCTTTTGTTCAATCGAGGTAAAAGAAAAAGATGCTAATTTAAACAGTGTCACATCATCACACAAGAAAATGACATGTGTCATTCAACAGTATTTAAATTAAAAAAATCAGTAAAATTAATTGAGGAAAAATCAAAAGTCTTCTATTGTGTTAAATCCTCCATTAATCCCATTCATAAGTGATTTCTTCAAAATAAAAATAAAACTATAAAATAATTTTAATATATCAAACACTACTTTCATTATATTTTTCTTATTTTTCTAATTTTTTAATTTAATGATCATCACTCGATAATGACTAAATAATTATTTGCGTTGTAGTTTAGTTGTTTGCTACCTAATATCTTATTAGTTTAGTAATTTACCTTGAATATTTTATCATTATCACGTTATGGTCCATATCTTATCATATGACATTCTCTCATTTCATTTTTGTATCTTATGGTAAGTTCGTAATATTGACATGCAAATTTTTTTCAAGTAATTTTCAAGTAATGAGCTTTTGAGACGTTAGACATACCACAAAATTCAAGACAAATTCATTTCTCTTATATGACTATATGCAATAGCATAAAATCTAAAAGTGTTACTTAAATAACTCTTTAGTTTTTGCTTTCTTTTTCTTCTTTTCATACGAAAATTCTTGAGATCAAAATATTTTGTATTCTTGTTGTGTTTATTTATGATAGTGAACAAATATTAGAATCGTAGATATAAAAATAAACATATTATACATGAAAATGTATAAATAGATATTTAAAGTCAAAAAAAGAATCTAACCATAAAAATTGTAAGTATATAAGATGAGTCTTATTTATTAACTATACAATAACAAAAAAAATATAAATTAGCGACAAAAACAATTAACAATTTTCAAAACAAACTCACGCGTAGCGTGAGATTTCATCTAGTAATAACAAAAGCCATAATACACACACATACTATATGAAGTTAACTGCAGAGAAAGAGAGTGTGTACATCTCTTCCATCCATAAGTCTTCGTAAACTCCCACCAGTCTTATTTATTGACAACAATAATATTTTGCTGAATTTGATATTGATCAGAGATTGAATGGGTGATTTTGTCCATGTTTATTATGGTAAGTTTTTACAATTACAAATGTGTCCTCTAAAATCAATATTATTTACATTTTAATTTTAATTTTTTTTTATTTTTTTCCACCCAAAACTCATTCTCTATATGAAGAAGGAGACTTGGAGATTTATTTACTCGCTCAAACTCTATTTCCTCCTCTAAGAAAAAAAAATCTCTATATCTCAAGGTTAGTGTATATATATGTGTGTGTTCAACACTTAAGTTATTAAACTTATAATCTTTGACTCGTTTTTTTTTTTTTCTTTTTTTGCAGATGCAAGTGTTTATTAAAACCATCACTGGGGAGACTTACTGTGTCAACGTTGAAAAAACCGACACTATCTCCAAAATAAAAATGAAAATATGTGAAGCTATGGGTGTAGAACCGGCAAATCAATACCTCGTTCACGGCAAGAATGTGCTCGAAATCCATGGCGAGCCACCGTGGGTGACTACGGAATCGAAGCATGCGCCACGATCCAGAAGACCAATCGTATGTGTGGTGGTGGAGGTCCGGCTAACTTTCATATATATGATTTATTTTGGCTAATTTTTTAATTTAAATAATATAGAATGACACATGTCTTTTTCTTGTGTGATGATGTGGCACTCATATGGAGAGAGTTGGCCAACTTTCATATATATGATTTAGTGATACAATTATGTGAGTTAAAATTTTTTATTTTTTTTTGTAAAAAAAAAGTAAAAATTAAAGTCATACGTATAGGAAAAAACATAGATATCCTCACCCAAAAATTATTCCACAATTGAGATGAATGTTTTAGTGTAAATCATAGATAAATACATTATTACTTTGGTTCTTAATTATGTTTGTACATGAATCCCAATAGATTAGCTTCTCCTTATTTTTTATGTAGTTGAGTTAGTTTTGCGTACGAGGTCAAAAGTTATTTTTAAATCCGGGTCAATGTAATTGTTGATATAACATATATAAAAGAAAAAAAAAATCATGGGGGTCAATATGTTCTACATACCTCCGCTACTTCGCCACTGGATCATGGAGGAAGAGATGTGTAGCGGTTGTATATATAAAAAAATTATGTTGTAAATTTCTCTTTTTTTAAGTAAAGTTTAATTGTTTAAAAATGTGAAAGATGAAAATTTGGGACTTAAGACATGTGTCAGATTGAGAAGGTTACATATTTTTGTGAATCGACTTGTGAATTAAGAGATAAAAATTTAATGTACATCCAACTGTAACTCAATACTAATGTAAAACAGTGTGTTAAAAATAAAGTAAAAGATACGTTCACATAGATAGTTTATGATGTTATGTGACTTGATGCGATGTGCATGATTCAAATAGTATGTGAAAATAGTGTAATTAGAAAAAGCCAATTACAAATGAAAATGAAAGTGACAAATATGATTTTATTAATATCATTTTTAAATAATATACATAAAAAAAAAGACACATAAAATTTAAAAATTTACATCTATAGAAAATATGTATGGTGTAATTGATTGTAAGGCGATGTATATTAAAAAGTGGAAATATGTATATGAAGAATATTATTAGCGTTTACGTCCACTTTCATGAATGTGCAATGACATATTCATCATTACTTTTATCTTTAGGTATCTCTTCATCATTTTAGTTGAATTAATGCTTTCTTGAGTTTTTCTTTATTAATACTAATTGTCCATGTGTTTCTTTGCCAAAATTTATTTTATTTATATAAAATTTTGTACGAATGACTGACGGAATCCGAACATAACCAAAAGTTATCTGAAAAGACACATATGTTTAAAACTTTGAATTTAGATATTACGAATTGAACCAAATTGCATGAACGAATCGAAGCTGATTTGTTACTAGATATATGTTGTTGCCAAAATCTAATTTTTTTTAGCAAAGTCGGAACTAATGTCCCTAAATTATCTAAAATCAACTAAATCAATGTTTTCAATGGAGACAAGAAATACAATTCAATATAGTAAGACAAATAAATACATCACACATTGCACAATGAAAATCAAGCAATAAAAAAAGATAAATAAATGAATTATGTTCAACCTCCCAAGGATACTTTAATATCCAATTTGTTTACATCGCCGATTCTTCCTTCCACCAGAAAAATAATTTTCAAAATTTAGAAATCTCCATCATAGAACTCACAACCTCTTTTTCAATAACGTCTTTTACTAAACTTTTATTTTTCAGTATTATTTTGTTGTGACTTAGAAAAAAAATTTAATGTAAACTTCTCTTCAAAATAATTCTTTTGTTGAAATAAATTTATACAAAAAAGAGTTAATTGTTCGGTCATTAAGGTTTAACTTAAATTTCATTCCAGTGTGCAAATTGTAAATACATTCTATTAAAATAAATGGTTAATATAATTACATTAATAACCCTGATAAATTTTATATATTTGATATTTTCTAATCCTTTTTTCAGAACAAATATATGAGGTCGAATTTTCTACTCTTTCGCAACCTTTATAATAGTAAAAGAGAAAATACATTTAATAATAAAAGAATAGTTGACATTTAGCAATCCCTTTCAAGTATAGATATTTATACTTTTTTTTTCTCCAAACTTTTGACCTTTTCATTGTGCAACTCAAAAAGTTTGCGTTTTTCATTAGACATCATGAATTATTAAGTTTAAATTAGGTGAAAAGATGGCAAAATGTATGAGGTCAAATTTATGATAGTAAAATTTGATGTCAAAACCTTATTAATTAGGATAAGTTTCGAGGCATTCACACAGTTTCGCGGAATACTACATGAAAAATATTGCTTAGAAAACTTGAGATAGAAAAGCTTTGATGAAGGTGTTGCATTATTTCTAATCATTTATGTCCAAAATGATATGCAATGTGATGTTGTATTAAGATTAGATCATACACAAGAGACTATTTAGTAAAAATTTCATGATTTTTTTGATACAATAAATAAATTGGCTATAGAGTAGATACAAGCCCATGAACAATCCAAAACCATACATCTATCTCTACATGTATGCAAAGAGATACAATACATTATACTATATAATTGATTTGTCATCGCACTTGATGAAATGTATACATCGAGTTTGGTAACACTATGTGAGAAAGAAATTTTGATTTATAAACAGTAAAATAAATACAAACCACATTATTTTATCTATATATAATTTTGATATGCTTTTCACATATATTTTTTGTTACCTATGATGCACGAGTATTGGTGACGGTAATATATTTGAAATGATCGAAGGATTTGAATACCTCAATAAAGAAAATAGGGATGGCTCAAAATTTCTCCAAAAGTTTATTTTCCCCAATTCTATCTAGAGTTTTGTGTAAAAATATACACAACAAAGAAAAAGTATTTCGTATAATAAAGTTTTACATTTGCTTCTTGTTCTTTCTCTTCATATGTGTTTTAATCGAGTACAAATATCATGGAAAATAAAATTGAAAAACACAAATCATTAAAATTGACTGTAACTGCAAAACTCACAAACTATGCTTCAAACCTGAGAGTCTTCTACTCCTCTTCTTCCTTTTCCTCTCAGCCCTTCCTCCATCGACATCGAACTTTCTTCTCCTCCTAGAAACAATCTGCCTTCCTCGTCTCCTTCGTCTTCTCTTCCTCTCTTAATCCTCCTCCCACCATCGACATTGAGTCTCCTCCTCTGAACCTACTGCCACCCTTCTTCTTCCCTTCTCTTCTTCATCACACTTGTAAAGACAGAAGTAGCGACTGACAATAGGCCCAGAACGAAACAATAATCGTCATGTATATATTGAGTTTGGAAACACTATGTCAGAGCGACTGACAATAGGCCCAGAACGAAACCATAATCGTCATGTATATATTGAGTTTGGAAACACTATGTCAGAAAGAAATTTTGATTTATAAACAGTAAAATAAATACAAGCCAATTATTTTATCTATATATGATTTTGATATGCTTTTCACATATAATCGCCTGCGTCGCCTCGGGAACATTGTTGTCACCTCGGGGAAAGTTGTCAATCAGCTCGGGATGATGATGTCTCCACCTCGGGAAACATTCCCGTCGCCTCGGGAACGTTTCATCACCTCGGGGCGCCTTTTCGAAGTAAATCATCGAGTCACCATAGCCCGATCTGACCCTATCAAGTAACCCGAGCCGACTCCACCAGAGCAGCCCGAGGTGATTTCTCGGATAAGACACCTGAGGAGAATCCACAAATATCACCCGAGGCGGGTCTTCATCATCACCCGAAGCAAAGACTTAGTGAATAAATACCTCTGAAGTATCTTAACAGTGTAATTAGAAAAAGCCGATTACAAATGAAAATGAAAGTGACAAATATGATTTTATTAATATCATTTTTAAATAATATACATAAAAAAAAAGACACATAAAATTTAAAAATTTACATCTATAGAAAATATGTATGGTGTAATTGATTGTAAGGCGATGTATATTAAAAAGTGGAAATATGTATATGAAGAATATTATTAGCGTTTACGTCCACTTTCATGAATGTGCAATGACATATTCATCATTACTTTTATCTTTAGGTATCTCTTCATCATTTTAGTTGAATTAATGCTTTCTTGAGTTTTTCTTTATTAATACTAATTGTCCATGTGTTTCTTTGCCAAAATTTATTTTATTTATATAAAATTTTGTACGAATGACTGACGGAATCCGAACATAACCAAAAGTTATCTGAAAAGACACATATGTTTAAAACTTTGAATTTAGATATTACGAATTGAACCAAATTGCATGAACGAATCGAAGCTGATTTGTTACTAGATATATGTTGTTGCCAAAATCTAATTTTTTTTAGCAAAGTCGGAACTAATGTCCCTAAATTATCTAAAATCAACTAAATCAATGTTTTCAATGGAGACAAGAGATACAATTCAATATAGTAAGACAAATAAATACATCACACATTGCACAATGAAAATCAAGCAATAAAAAAAGATAAATAAATGAATTATGTTCAACCTCCCAAGGATACTTTAATATCCAATTTGTTTACATCGCCGATTCTTCCTTCCACCAGAAAAATAATTTTCAAAATTTAGAAATCTCCATCATAGAACTCACAACCTCTTTTTCAATAACGTCTTTTACTAAACTTTTATTTTTCAGTATTATTTTGTTGTGACTTAGAAAAAAAATTTAATGTAAACTTCTCTTCAAAATAATTCTTTTGTTGAAATAAATTTATACAAAAAAGAGTTAATTGTTCGGTCATTAAGGTTTAACTTAAATTTCATTCCAGTGTGCAAATTGTAAATACATTCTATTAAAATAAATTCATGGTTAATATAATTACATTAATAACCCTGATAAATTTTATATATTTGATATTTTCTAATCCTTTTTTCAGAACAAATATATGAGGTCGAATTTTCTACTCTTTCGCAACCTTTATAATAGTAAAAGAGAAAATACATTTAATAATAAAAGAATAGTTGACATTTAGCAATCCCTTTCAAGTATAGATATTTATACTTTCTTTTTCTCCAAACTTTTGACCTTTTCATTGTGCAACTCAAAAAGTTTGCGTTTTTCATTAGACATCATGAATTATTAAGTTTAAATTAGGTGAAAAGATGGCAAAATGTATGAGGTCAAATTTATGATAGTAAAATTTGATGTCAAAACCTTATTAATTAGGATAAGTTTCGAGGCATTCACACAGTTTCGCGGAATACTACATGAAAAATATTGCTTAGAAAACTTGAGATAGAAAAGCTTTGATGAAGGTGTTGCATTATTTCTAATCATTTATGTCCAAAATGATATGCAATGTGATGTTGTATTAAGATTAGATCATACACAAGAGACTATTTAGTAAAAATTTCATGATTTTTTTGATACAATAAATAAATTGGCTATAGAGTAGATACAAGCCCATGAACAATCCAAAACCATACATCTATCTCTACATGTATGCAAAGAGATACAATACATTATACTATATAATTGATTTGTCATCGCACTTGATGAAATGTATACATCGAGTTTGGTAACACTATGTGAGAAAGAAATTTTGATTTATAAACAGTAAAATAAATACAAACCACATTATTTTATCTATATATAATTTTGATATGCTTTTCACATATATTTTTTGTTACCTATGATGCACGAGTATTGGTGACGGTAATATATTTGAAATGATCGAAGGATTTGAATACCTCAATAAAGAAAATAGGGATGGCTCAAAATTTCTCCAAAAGTTTATTTTCCCCAATTCTATCTAGAGTTTTGTGTAAAAATATACACAACAAAGAAAAAGTATTTCGTATAATAAAGTTTTACATTTGCTTCTTGTTCTTTCTCTTCATATGTGTTTTAATCGAGTACAAATATCATGGAAAATAAAATTGAAAAACACAAATCATTAAAATTGACTGTAACTGCAAAACTCACAAACTATGCTTCAAACCTGAGAGTCTTCTACTCCTCTTCTTCCTTTTCCTCTCAGCCCTTCCTCCATCGACATCGAACTTTCTTCTCCTCCTAGAAACAATCTGCCTTCCTCGTCTCCTTCGTCTTCTCTTCCTCTCTTAATCCTCCTCCCACCATCGACATTGAGTCTCCTCCTCTGAACCTACTGCCACCCTTCTTCTTCCCTTCTCTTCTTCATCACACTTGTAAAGACAGAAGTAGCGACTGACAATAGGCCCAGAACGAAACAATAATCGTCATGTATATATTGAGTTTGGAAACACTATGTCAGAGCGACTGACAATAGGCCCAGAACGAAACCATAATCGTCATGTATATATTGAGTTTGGAAACACTATGTCAGAAAGAAATTTTGATTTATAAACAGTAAAATAAATACAAGCCAATTATTTTATCTATATATGATTTTGATATGCTTTTCACATATAATCGCCTGCGTCGCCTCGGGAACATTGTTGTCACCTCGGGGAAAGTTGTCAATCAGCTCGGGATGATGATGTCTCCACCTCGGGAAACATTCCCGTCGCCTCGGGAACGTTTCATCACCTCGGGGCGCCTTTTCGAAGTAAATCATCGAGTCACCATAGCCCGATCTGACCCTATCAAGTAACCCGAGCCGACTCCACCAGAGCAGCCCGAGGTGATTTCTCGGATAAGACACCTGAGGAGAATCCACAAATATCACCCGAGGCGGGTCTTCATCATCACCCGAAGCAAAGACTTAGTGAATAAATACCTCTGAAGTATCTTAACAGTGTAATTAGAAAAAGCCGATTACAAATGAAAATGAAAGTGACAAATATGATTTTATTAATATCATTTTTAAATAATATACATAAAAAAAAAGACACATAAAATTTAAAAATTTACATCTATAGAAAATATGTATGGTGTAATTGATTGTAAGGCGATGTATATTAAAAAGTGGAAATATGTATATGAAGAATATTATTAGCGTTTACGTCCACTTTCATGAATGTGCAATGACATATTCATCATTACTTTTATCTTTAGGTATCTCTTCATCATTTTAGTTGAATTAATGCTTTCTTGAGTTTTTCTTTATTAATACTAATTGTCCATGTGTTTCTTTGCCAAAATTTATTTTATTTATATAAAATTTTGTACGAATGACTGACGGAATCCGAACATAACCAAAAGTTATCTGAAAAGACACATATGTTTAAAACTTTGAATTTAGATATTACGAATTGAACCAAATTGCATGAACGAATCGAAGCTGATTTGTTACTAGATATATGTTGTTGCCAAAATCTAATTTTTTTTAGCAAAGTCGGAACTAATGTCCCTAAATTATCTAAAATCAACTAAATCAATGTTTTCAATGGAGACAAGAGATACAATTCAATATAGTAAGACAAATAAATACATCACACATTGCACAATGAAAATCAAGCAATAAAAAAAGATAAATAAATGAATTATGTTCAACCTCCCAAGGATACTTTAATATCCAATTTGTTTACATCGCCGATTCTTCCTTCCACCAGAAAAATAATTTTCAAAATTTAGAAATCTCCATCATAGAACTCACAACCTCTTTTTCAATAACGTCTTTTACTAAACTTTTATTTTTCAGTATTATTTTGTTGTGACTTAGAAAAAAAATTTAATGTAAACTTCTCTTCAAAATAATTCTTTTGTTGAAATAAATTTATACAAAAAATAGTTAATTGTTCGGTCATTAAGGTTTAACTTAAATTTCATTCCAGTGTGCAAATTGTAAATACATTCTATTAAAATAAATTCATGGTTAATATAATTACATTAATAACCCTGATAAATTTTATATATTTGATATTTTCTAATCCTTTTTTCAGAACAAATATATGAGGTCGAATTTTCTACTCTTTCGCAACCTTTATAATAGTAAAAGAGAAAATACATTTAATAATAAAAGAATAGTTGACATTTAGCAATCCCTTTCAAGTATAGATATTTATACTTTCTTTTTCTCCAAACTTTTGACCTTTTCATTGTGCAACTCAAAAAGTTTGCGTTTTTCATTAGACATCATGAATTATTAAGTTTAAATTAGGTGAAAAGATGGCAAAATGTATGAGGTCAAATTTATGATAGTAAAATTTGATGTCAAAACCTTATTAATTAGGATAAGTTTCGAGGCATTCACACAGTTTCGCGGAATACTACATGAAAAATATTGCTTAGAAAACTTGAGATAGAAAAGCTTTGATGAAGGTGTTGCATTATTTCTAATCATTTATGTCCAAAATGATATGCAATGTGATGTTGTATTAAGATTAGATCATACACAAGAGACTATTTAGTAAAAATTTCATGATTTTTTTGATACAATAAATAAATTGGCTATAGAGTAGATACAAGCCCATGAACAATCCAAAACCATACATCTATCTCTACATGTATGCAAAGAGATACAATACATTATACTATATAATTGATTTGTCATCGCACTTGATGAAATGTATACATCGAGTTTGGTAACACTATGTGAGAAAGAAATTTTGATTTATAAACAGTAAAATAAATACAAACCACATTATTTTATCTATATAATTTTGATATGCTTTTCACATATATTTTTTGTTACCTATGATGCACGAGTATTGGTGACGGTAATATATTTGAAATGATCGAAGGATTTGAATACCTCAATAAAGAAAATAGGGATGGCTCAAAATTTCTCCAAAAGTTTATTTTCCCCAATTCTATCTAGAGTTTTGTGTAAACATATACACAACAAAGAAAAAGTATTTCGTATAATAAAGTTTTACATTTGCTTCTTGTTCTTTCTCTTCATATGTGTTTTAATCGAGTACAAATATCATGGAAAATAAAATTGAAAAACACAAATCATTAAAATTGACTGTAACTGCAAAACTCACAAACTATGCTTCAAACCTCAGAGTCTTCTACTCCTCTTCTTCCTTTTCCTCTCAGCCCTTCCTCCATCGACATCGAACTTTCTTCTCCTCCTAGAAACAATCTGCCTTCCTCGTCTCCTTCGTCTTCTCTTCCTCTCTTAATCCTCCTCCCACCATCGACATTGAGTCTCCTCCTCTGAACCTACTGCCACCCTTCTTCTTCCCTTCTCTTCTTCATCACACTTGTAAAGACAGAAGTAGCGACTGACAATAGGCCCAGAACGAAACCATAATCGTCATGTATATATTGAGTTTGGAAACACTATGTCAGAGCGACTGACAATAGGCCCAGAACGAAACCATAATCGTCATGTATATATTGAGTTTGGAAACACTATGTCAGAAAGAAATTTTGATTTTTTTTTTTTTGTCAGAAAAAAAAAACAGTAAAATAAACAGTAAAATAAATACAAGCCAATTATTTTATCTATATATGATTTTGATATGCTTTTCACATATATTTTTTGTTACCTATGTTGCACGAGTATTGGTGACGGTAATATATTTGAAATAATCTGACGTTTTGAATACCTCAATAGGGATGGCACAAAATATCATCTCCAAGAGTTTTTAAACATTGAATCACCTCGAACCCTCTCCTAGTTTATGCATGTCGTTTTTGTGGTTGCTCCCATTAGTGCACCCATAATGTTCATACATATCAAATTTTCTTTTGATTTCTTGAAGAGAAAATTGTTTTCTATGGAGAGTAGAGTGTAAACCCTAAAGAAGAATAAAAAGAATCAAGTTTTTTTTTTAGTTAAAGAAAAAGAATCGAGTTGTTAATTCAATTATCTAAACTTTGATTTCTTATATATGTGATTATATTAACAAATTTCTATTTTCAATAGACTTAATTAAGTTCATCTAAATAATTAAAATAATTTGGCGAGAAAGTTTGACGAAAATTTTTTGGCGGGAAAATTTTGACGGGATTTTGTTTTGGCGGGCAAATATTAACGATGAATTTGTGATTTTTTGTATTTATTTATTAATTTAAAAAAACAAAAATAAGGTGCTATTTTTGTCCAATACACTTTTAAATGCTATTTTTGTCCCCAAAAACTTGATTTGGGGCTATTAGAGGCAATTTCTCTTAAAGGTACAAAGACCAAGAATGAGATCTCAGATTCTCCGATGATAGACTAATTTATTTGTCTATTATTTAATATATATTTAAGATATACTTCCAAATCTTTTTAGGAGGGGTTATTGGTTCATGGATTTATAAGGAATTAGAAATCCAAACAAAAATCATTTGTTATTCAATCATTGATTTTAAAATCCTAATTAAAATCATGTGTTATTGGTTCTATGAATTATAAATACTAATTAAAATCCTTTGTTATTCGTTTAGTCATTTGTTTTATGGATTTGAGAATCCAAATTATGTTTTAAATGGATTTGAATGGAATTGAAAGAGTAAAATAGAAGGATTCAAATCCATGGGTAAACACATGTTATTTCAAAATCCATATATCTTGATTTCATAATTAATAGAAATTTTCAAATTCTACGGGGGTGTTATTGGTTTATTAATTTGTAAATCTATATAGAATTTGAAAATTTCTATTAATTATGAAATCAAGATATATGGATTTTGAAATAACATGTGTTTACCCATGGATTTGAATCCTTCTATTTTTCTCTTTCAATTCCATTCAAATCCATTTAAAACATAATTTGGATTCTCAAATCCAAAAACAAATGACTAAACGAATAACATAGGATTTTAACTAGTATTTATAAATCATAGAACCAATAACACATGATTTTAATTATGATTTTAAAATCAATGATTGAATAACAAATGATTTTTGTTTGGATTTCTAATTCCTTATAAATCCATGAACCAATAACCCCTCCTACATAGATTTACAAATTAATAAACCAATAACACCCCCTTAGTTTAGTTTTTGGTTGACTAACACTGAAATTATATGGAGATATGATTTCATTCATATTAGGTGTAAAAGACCAAGAAGGAGATCTTAGACTAATTTCCAAATATTCATTCAAATTAAATGTACAAAATCCAAAAATGAGATTTGAGATGATTGACTAATATATTTGTCCTTATTTTTAATATGCTTAATGTTATAAACCATATGGATGGACTCCATAACCGGCCCATGGCCCATTAGGGTTTTACCTTATTCTCTGTATCCTGCTATTATCCTTGTATATATATCCCTTATTCTATTAATGAAAGACACAGTTTACAACACGTTATCAGCACGATAGCCTCTCACCCTAAAAGCTAAAAATCCCGAAACCCTAAATCTCTCTCACAAAAACCAAAACCCTAACGATCTGAGTTTAAGATCAAGTGTCCCATAAATAGAAAGTTCCATATAAGGAAAGTTTCCAGAAATAGAAAGTTTCGAAAAATAGCAAGTTTCCCAAAATAAAAGGTTCCCTAAAATAGCAAGTTTCCCAAAATGGAAAGTTACCAAAATAGAAAACCCCTTCATAAGGAAATATTCCAAAACCCTAAAGTACACGTTTGTTTAGGATTTCTTTCTAGATGAGAAATAGAAAGTTTCCATAAATGGAAAGTTCCATATAAGGAAAGTTTCCATAAATAGAAAGTTCCATACATAAAACCGAAATCCTAGCAAAAACCCTAGTACTATAAATCGCGGATGCTAAAACCCTAAAACTTAACCGCGAAATCCTAATATCCTAATCTAGTATGATCCGATTGTTTGGTTGTTTTTTTTTTATTGCATACTAGATCAATCTTCTAGGGTTGATTTCATCCATATATAACATGATTGTTTAGAAAAACACTTGCTAAAGACAAGCATGGCTCGGTCTTAAATACCACATGACTTGGTCTAACCGATTACATGAGTTCTCACTTAACTCTATATATTATAGATGTCAGAAATCAACTATTATGAATACACGGCACTCAATGCCTCTGGTGACAATTATTTACAATGGGCTTTGGACACCGAGATTGTCCTAAAGGAAAAAGGGCTTGGTGAATCTATTGTGGAAGGAAACAATGTCACCAGAAGAGAAAGATATAAGACGATTACTAACATACGCCATCACCTCAATGAGAGTCTCAAAATCACTACCTCACTATTAAGAATCCTCTGGACCTCAGGACAGAGTTGAAAAAAAATATATATATATATATAACCACCAAACAACGGTGCTATTACCCAAAAGCCCGATTCGATCGGAAGAATCTCAGATTCCAGGAATTCAAGTCCATGAATGAGTATAACTCAGCACTATTTAAAATAGTGTCAATACTGATTCCGTGGTGAGGAAGTTACTGAGAATGACTTGCTAGAGAAAGCATTCTCGACCTTTCACACAAACAATATATTGCCTCAGCAACAATATCGTGAAAAAGGTTTTTACCACATATGCAAGTCTAAACTCTTGTTTTGCTACTTGCTGAGCAAAACAATGAGTTATAAATAGTGAAATGAGACCTCCTGGTCCTACCCCATTATCAGAAGCCCATTGGGCTGAAGAGCCTAAAGAGCCTAAAGAGACTAAAGAGTCTAACCACGTCCAAAGAGATAAGTATCATGGCCACAGTCATGGTAAATGGAATGAACGTGGTAGAAGTGGCAATTATAATTTATATGATCAAGGAAACCATTCATATGGTTAAGGCCGCTGATCCGACTTTGGTCGTAATCGAGGTAGAGGCCGCGGTATACCCAAACCACAACACTCAAATAAACTTGTTTGCCACTGATGAGGAATGGGGAAACCATTGGACTAAGATGTGCAGGACACCTAAGCATCTCGTTGATCTCTATCAAGAGAGTTTGAAAAGAATCTAGAAGCTCATTTAGTTCATCACGATGGTGAAGACATGGTTCATAAGCCAAATTGATTGACTTTGAATTGATTGATTTATGAGTTATGAGAATTCAATAAACGAAATATTTAAAGACATGGTTCATTAGCCAAATTGCGGGTATAGCTAAATTTAGGCTAAGGGCAGGCCCATGGCAAGCCCATATTCCCAAGGGCACGCATCCTCAGATGCTTCATATTCACCCAGCCCAAAGGGGCTTGTTGAGTTTCAAAGAAATGTGTTTGATTGGTTTCCACATTGAAACTAAGGGTGAAGGGAACAAAGGATTCCCATATATTACTAAGAGCACCCAAGACCATGAGAAGGTCTTAGAGACTATACCCGCGTCTAGACCTTTACTATGCCAAGGTCAATATGATAAAGGCTAATACAGTAAACAAAAGGGTTTACTGAGAAATTCACTAATGGCATGACCGGCTTGGCCAGCCTGGTTCTAACATGATGCGTAAAGCTGATATTAAAATCAAAAGGGCACACCCCTTAAGGACCTCACGTGTGTAGCATGTACACAAGGAAAACTCATACTAAGGCCATCACCAGTCAAAGCAACTAGAAACTTGGTGTTTGCTAGATTGCTGGCCCAGACCATAAGTCTGTGAGCCCACATACTTAAGACTATATGTCTAGATAATGCTGGTAAATTATGTCCCAAGCGTTTTTATGGCTACAGTATGTCCATGAGGGGGAGAGTAGTATACCCCGTGGCACATGTCCATACTTGAACTCACAGTAGCTGCTTGGGGACACGCAATATTACATGCAACAAGAGTTTATATGCATCAGGCCATTCTAGTGAGCATAGATATTCACCATCCCAACTACTCACAGGTCATGAGCCAGATATGTCCCATCTAAAGACATTTGGGTATGTCACCTATTTACCCATAGCACCACCACAAAGAGCAAATAATGGGACCTCAAAAGGGGATGGGAATATACGTTAAAAATGATTCTCCCACCATCATTAAGTATCTCGAGCCAAAGGCCAGATTCAAGGATTGTCATCTCAATGAATCCGTTTTCCCAACACTGGGTGGAGAGACTAACAAGCTGGTCAAAGAACTTACATGGAATCAAACATCCTTCACATGGCAAAATCCTCGGACTCCATCAGAGATCCAAAAGACTATATATCTGCAAAAGCTAGCTAAAACAGTTGCCAAGATTCCTATAATGACCCAAAGAGAGTAACAAAATCGTACATACCAGCTTGTAATGCACCAGTACGTATTGATGTTCACAAGGAACACAATCAAGTTGCTACAGAGGCTACAACACGTAAGAAACGTGGTAGACCCAAAAGGTTCCAAAGACAAGAACCCTCGAAAATAAAAAAAAGGTGCAAGGGAAACCGAGAAGGTTCAAGAAACCATAGACATGGCCGGCTAATAGACATAACCCTAAGGTACCAATCAATGAGGTTTGGGACGCCAAACCTCAAGGTCCTGAAGGTGTAAAGAGATCTCTATAAACTATATCATGTCTAGAATACAATGGAACCGAAAAGATGTCGACATCAATGATAATATATTTGCGCACAAGGTAGAAACTGAAATAAATGAGGATCAGGAGCCCACGTCCATACTAGAGTGCACTCAAAGACCTGATTGATTAAAATGGTACAAGACCATAAAACGTGGAGCTAAGAATCAATGTAAAGCCAGTGGGACAAATGTGTTTTTGTGATTGTGTGAAATAAACATAGTGAAAGCTTGATATATCAGACACGGCTTGTCGCACAAGGATTCACACAAAGACCAGAAATAGAGGAGATATACTCCCCTGTGGTGGATGCTAAGACATTTAAATTTTTGCTAAGTCTGGCTATATAAAAGAGAAAGACTTGATTTGCGGCTAATGGATGTAATGCCTGCATATTTATATAAGTCCACTGGATAATATATGAGATTACCAGAGGGTATTGAGCTAAAAGATAAGAAAGATTCTCGAGAACAGCACTGCATAAGGCTGGACAAATCCTTTCATGGACTTAGACTAAGTGGGCGTATGAAAGGTTATAAATGATCCCATCAATCCATGTATTTTCATAAAGAGGTTTGCAAACAAAGGATTTGTAATCATAGCAGTGTATATGAATGATTTAAACCTCTGGGTAATCGACCAAACAGTTGAAAGACCTAGGCAATAATTAAATTCTGTTTGGGATTACAACCTGAGTACGTGAATAATGGAATCCTTGTGCATCAAATGGCATACACTGAAAGAGTACTCAAGGAGATTTAATAAGGACCAGGCCCGCCCATTGACCAGGCCCAATGGTGGTGAGAAGCCTCAGATTGGATAGTGATCCATTCAGTCCGGAAATGCCATACCTCAGTGCCATAGGAGTTCTAATGAATTTGGCTAGACACACTAGACCAAACATTTGTTTTGCCGTGAGTCTCCTGTCTAAATTTAGTTCATGATCAACCCAAAGGCACTGAAAAGGTTTAAAGGAAGGTTTGATTAAGTTTTAAAGTCTATTATTCATGCGTTGTTTACTTGGGTTTATTCTATACTGATCTAACCAGAGAAGGTCCAGTTTGCTTTGGTTTAGTTTGATTTACTAATGCAGGATATTCATAAGATCAGATTATGGCATGGTCAATGAATAGGAACTACGTGTGGCTTGATCCCTTCCAAGGGTACGTAGGCAGCCTTCCTTAAGGCGCATCTACTACTACTACATCAAAGACCATCATATTTGAAGACAACGCAGCCTGTATTGCTCAACTCAAGGACGGCTACACTAAGAGAGACCGGACGAAGCACATTTTGCCAAAGCTCTTCTTCACTCATGAATTACAGAAGGACGGTCAGGTCAAAGTTCAACAGATCCGGTCAAGTGAGAATTCAGCCGACCTATTCACCAAATCATTGCCGACTTCAACGTTCCGGAAGCTTATTCATCAGATCGGGATGCGCGGACTTAAGGATCTACAGTGATGCTCAAATCAGGGGGAGTAATGCGTGTTGTACTCTTTTTCCTTCACCATGGTTTTGTCCCACTGGGTTTTCCTGGTAAGGTTTTAATGAGGCAACATTCCCCAGCGCATTATAGAGATCTCGGTTTAGTATCGGGCACGGTTATGTCTTCCAAGGGGGAGTGTTATAAACCATATGGATGGACTCCATAACCGGCCCATGGCCCATTAGGGTTTTACCTTATTCTCTGTATCCTGCTATTATCCTTGTATATATATCCCTTATTCTATTAATGAAAGACACAGTTTACAACACTTAAGATATATTTCCAAATAGTTTCTGTTTATTTTTTGGCTGATATGGAAAATTAAATATGTTCTATATCTCTGTTCCAACGATATATTTACTGCAATAAAAGAATTATAAATACTACATGTTGATGAAATTTGTACCTCAGACTTGTTTTAGATCCTAAAAAATGGATTATCTCATAATTTTTCTTTTAGTTACTACTATGTATTTTGGGCTAAATGAAGCTTGCAAAAAAAATCATGTAGTGATTCATAACGAACTCGGTCCTGGTATTGATCTCAACATTGCATGCCGGCAATTCAGCATAGAGCGTACACCTTCAATGTTTCACACCCTAAAGTACAAAGATCCTTTTTATGTCATTGAATTCGAAGATAATAATCAGCTGCCTCATGGTGAAAAATGGTATTGTATGCTTAGTCATGGGACTAGGCCAAAATATTGGTATGATATCGAAGTATATCGTCAAGGCTATTATCCTCGATGTGGTCAGCTGCGCTCATGGATAGCCAAAACGGATGGGATTTGGTTTACAAGAAGATATAATAGCCCGCCAGGACATGTTCTTAATTGGAAAATTCAGTAACTAGTGTTTATGTATGCAGGTTTTTTGTTTTGCGTCATATGTACTATGCCGTAAAAGCGAATTAAGTCATCGATCTATTCGGTGGTAAAATAGATGGCAAAATGTTGTTATAAAATATAAGATCATTTGATCTATCTCTATGTATTTTGCATCAATGTTTTAAATAATAAAATAATATATTTTCAATACTAATTTGTTTTACAGGTTTGCTCGGTATGGTTTTTTACAAGATATATTATTCTATTTTGCAAATCTTTCAAATTCCTTTATCATATTATCCACTAGTTTACGTAACAAACAGAAGTGTTACAACAATAAAAATGTTAGAAAACAGTGTGAGTTGAAGAGACGAAAGACTAAACGTGAGGGTATAGCGTTACTAATCTTCTTTTCATTTTTGGTCTTACTATTTCTTTTTGCTTTTTGCTATTTCGTCAGCAGCCTTTTAAGTTTTAAATATACCTTTAAGCTGGAATTGTCAAGGTTTAGGAAATAAGGCAACTATTGGGTGTTGGGGTCGGACTTAACCCGTCCCTTAGGACCGAGCCAAACATCAATAATTTTTACACCTCTTAATCATTCTAATCGCCTGCGTCGCCTCGGGAACATTGTTGTCACCTCGGGGAAAGTTGTCAATCAGCTCGGGATGATGATGTCTCCACCTCGGGAAACATTCCCGTCGCCTCGGGCATAATGTCCTAGTCTCGGGAACGTTTCATCACCTCGGGGCGCCTTTTCGAAGTAAATCATCGAGTCACCATAGCCCGATCTGACCCTATCAAGTAACCCGAGCCGACTCCACCAGAGCAGCCCGAGGTGATTTCTCGGATAAGACACCTGAGGAGAATCCACAAATATCACCCGAGGCGGGTCTTCATCATCACCCGAAGCAAAGACTTAGTGAATAAATACCTCTGAAGTATCTTAACAGCATTTCCGAAAAAGAAGGATCATTTCCGATATACTCGGAAATGATAAAAAAAAATCTCGAAGGCTCAACTCAAATCAGGAAATCTACCAAATGCTCTGTGGAATAAGGAAAGTATCCTAATCCGCGATATTCTAAGCCGACTTCAAGATAAATGGAAATCTTTCGAGAATATCGCTGGAGAGGCGGTTTACCACCCCTATATAAAGCAACTCAAGGCTCTCACAGAAGGGACAAGCAAACACACTCTAGACTTCAGACTACTAAAAGCTCTGATATTCAAAAGCTAACAAACACTTTTCTTTTACGATCTATTTCTTTGTACGATCAAAACCATTCTTTTCATCAATAATATCAAGAACACCATCTTTGGTTACAAGTCTTTCTGTTGTTCTTTGAGAATTCTCGCTAGTTGTATCCCTAAAGAGAAACCCTAAGACAAATCTCGATTGTGCAAGTTTCAACTTCCACATTGGGTATCTTCGGGATGTGTGGAAACAGCATCGGCCGGACTTTTTGTTTTTATCGGAAACAAAACAATCTTCTTTTTTTATGGAAACATTTGTTGGTCATTTTGGTTATAAAAACTTAAAAACGGTAGATCCTATCGGTTGTAGTGGCGGCTTAGCTCTTTATTATAATAATGATTATCATGTTTAAATTTTATTTGAAAGTAACCGGCTTATTGATACGGAAGTTACTATTAAAGGAAAAGTAGTTCACCTTACTTTTGTTTATGGAGAACCGGTAGCTAATAAAAGAGAACAAGTATGGGAGAGAATTACGCGTATCGGGTTGACTCGGAATACATCTTGGTTTTTAATAGGCGATTTTAATAAACTCAAAGGTAATCATGAAAAAAAAAGTGGGAAATTAAGGCTTGCGTCTTCGTTTATACCTTTTAATTTAATGAATAGAGATTGCGGTTTACTTGAATTCCCACATATCGGTAACTTCTTATCATGGCGGGGTTGGCGTGATAAGAAACCAATTCAATGTCGTTTGGATAGAGCTCTAGCGAATGAGGATTGGCATGAATTGTTTTGCAATTCTTTTATTGAGTACTTACCTATGGTCGCATCAGATCACAAGCCAATAGTGGCGACGATTGCGGATAAGGTTCCACGAGGAAAAAATCATTTTCGGTTTGACAAAAGATGGATTGGAAAAGAAGGATTGTTAGAAACAATTTCAGAAGGGTGGCAATTAGAGGATAATTTGGGGGAAGGAAATTTTGTTAATAAAATATCAAATTGTAGGCGGGCAATCTCGAAATGGAGGAAACAATTGACTCCTTACGGTCGGAAAACAATTGAAGAGCTTAAAGCTGAGCTAGAAAGAGCGCAAAATGATGATAGCCAACCATCGGAAGTGGTAACAGAGTTAACTCTCCGGTTGCGAGAGGCTTATAGAGAAGAGGAGATGTATTGATACCAAAAAAGTCGAAGTTTATGGATGCGTTTGGGGGACAATAATTCCAAATATTTTCATGCTCAAACGAAACAACGCCGAGGTCGGAATAGGATTGTTGGTCTTCATGATGAAAATGGAGTCTGGCTGGATGAAGAAAAGGATATCCAATATATTGCGGTGTCTTATTTTCAAAATCTTTTTAAAACTACGAAACCAAAGGACTTTGAGGATTCATTAAAGGAGGTCAAAACTACTATCACAGATCAAATAAATGACTTTTTAACGGCTCCAGCTACAGAAAAGGAGGTACGAAATGCCCTTTTCATGATGCATCCGGAGAAAGCACCAGGTCCAGATGGGATGACAGCTTTGTTTTTCCAGAAGGCTTGGAACACGGTAAAATCGGATCTTCTTCAGTTGGTGAATTCTTTTCTACAGGAAGGCAGTTTTGATAAAAGGCTAAATATGACAAACATTTTGTAACACCCCGGTTCCGCAGTTTTGGATTATAGAGTCGAGGCCCGATAAAAGCCTATTAAGATAAGTTATTAATGATTTAGTAAAGCCAAGTGAGCCCATTTATTAAAAGACCAAAGGTTATGTTATTTGTTGTGGGTATATATACACGTGTATATCTATCTCCCTCATGGAGGAGCCGTCAAAGTGAAACGCATATTCAAACCCTAAAGCGGAGCAGCACTTTGATCATCGTGCCTTGACCAGCATCATTCACGCTCCCTCTTCTCTCATGTTATTCGTGAGAAGAGTTAGACCGCATCGTTGTGATAACGAAAATCAGATGATAAAGAACAAAATGGATTCGAAAGATATAGATTGATAACTTGATACAACATTCATGAAACGCAGCACCAACTTCTCATCTACAAGAGTCTCAAGAGAGAAGCTCCAGCAATACGATGAGGAATAGCTTGAGAATTACAGAGAATTCTCAAGAACAAACAGAGAACAAAATAAAGAAGAATATCACAATCTCAGATTTTAGCATAATGAAGAAGATGACACTCGTTTGCTTTAAAGGAGAAGAACAGCTCCAGTTGTTTCCCTCCACGTGTACTGCAGCTCATTACTCCTCACGTGCCACACGTGCCAGTTTCGTTACTTCATTTCTTCATACTTCTTTTCCTATATCAAATCTCCCTTCTTCGAAAAACCTTGACCACAAGGTTAGTCTGGAAATTGTCACTGCAAAATAAAGGCATTATGTGGTTTCCTCCATAGTGTCATGAATCCATTTGGTGAAAACCATTGAAGCAGCTCTGCTTGGAATAGACTTCGTAGAGTCTCTTGTGACTCGAGTCCGATCCCCGGGTCAAAGGTTTGGCTTTGTGTGACGTCCTTGGCACTCTCCATTTTAACAAGTTGATCGAAAAACTGACACATCGCTGTAAAAGTCTTGGCCTTACCTCCAAGCTTGTAAATAACCAATCTCCAAAACCAGATTGTAAACCCCTTGGTGCTACTCTATGTTTGAACTTGGATCTCCTAGACTTGTAAAACATTTTCTTTCGTCCCTTTGTCAATACTGTTCTTCCCAATGGAATTTTATCAAGAGCTGTGAATTCCCAGAACCTGAGAACGCCACATTGGAAGTCATCACAATCAATTCCACAATATATTTGGGATTGATTTTTCTCCAAAATTGCAGCTGATAAATCCTCAAGAATATAGACTGATTCCTCGTTACATAGCGACTTCGTCTTTGTCCCCATCATCTTGGCTTCAATCAAAGCAGATTTCAAAATGGCAAGTCTGAATCTCTAACGTCACTTTATTTACTTTCACATAGTCTGGTTCTTCTTTCATCCATTCTTCCTCACTAGATGAGCTATTTGTGATACCTTTCATTAGAACCAATGCTTGAAAACAATCTAAGCAGCCTTTGTTCTCTGAACACAACTCGTGTCTAACTTGATTCAACTCTTTAAGCAGACAAAATCTAAGTATACTTGGAAATCCCATTCTATGATCATAGAGAAGTAACAAAAAGCTAGAAGTTGCAGATTTTCTGACTGAGACTATCCAAAACCAGTGATCACCACTCATTGCAACATACACCATGATCTTGCTATTCCAACAATGCCACACCGCAAAATAGTAAGTCATACACCAATTGGAAGAAGACAGTCTCGTTAAACCCTCTTCCCCAAATATATACTTAACCACCACCGCTTGGAAAATTTGATCTTTGTATTTCTCATTACTTGTTGAGGAACCAAGCTGATATAGAATAGCCACTCATTCACCATTATAATCTTCTCATACACAGTTTGTTGTTCTTCACCTGCATCACTCTCTGTTGTGCCAAGCATTGTACCTAGTAAATATCTCATGCCAACAGCTCTGGCCACAATGGACATCTCAGCAGGTTCTCTCCTATCAGTCATTAGTTTAAGGTGGCTAGCATATCCATGTCCTCTCATCATTTTCTGCAAATTCCTGTTTATGAACTTGAATTTCCAGAACTTAAATCTAACAAATAGCCATAGTGAAGATGTTTCATGAACCACTTGATCTTCTTCCTTGAAACCATCAAGGAAACCATCATCGTTGAGCGTGGACCAAGTTTTGGAAAACCCTCTGTAAATCCGTTTATGTGTATTGCTTGGCCTGCCTATATGTTGTCTCCTTTGTTTGAATTTGAACTTCCAAGTCTTTGAAAACGTTGTCCTTCTCTTACTTTGCAACAGTTTTCTTCCCAGTGGCATTATATCAAACACTTGGCATGCAATATTACCAACACATGCAAAAACAAATTGCGACTGTGATTGATGTGTCCTTACAACTGTAGATGGCAAATCATCATTATGGAAGACCTTTGTTTTATCATAAACATCCATAGATTCCATGTAAGACCTACGGCCAAATTCCCAGTGAGGATTTGATACATGATGGATGAGAAACGAATCTCTATGTTGATGCAAACTCGTTTCCAGAGTTGAATCCGTGTAATGATTTTTGGCTTGTTCTTGAAACAATTGACTCTGGTTAAGCAATGAATCTAATTGTGACCCGTCTACGTTGAATCCACACACATCCCCAGCATCCAAAAATTGATTATCATCACTAGACTTCACAACATCAATTTCTACCAAGTCTTTCTCAACCTCATTCTCAACGAAGGCTGAATCACTAAGGAATCGATCTTCACTATTATCTATCATGCAAATACCTGAGTTTTTGTGTTGCAAATAATGATCTGGAGTTTCTGACTCATCACAAAACATACAAAGCCCCTTTGACATTTTCTCTTCCATTTTCTCCCAAGACAAGCTTCCACGAATCTTCATTGTACGATTAGACGGCGTAATACTATTAGGCCATCTACAATGAAGCAACAACTGATCTTAAAGTTATTATAATAATATTATATATATATATATATAATGATATTATATGAGGAGGTAAGAGAGAGACAGAGAGAAATGCTCAAGATCAGCTCAAGATCAGATCCAGCTCAAGATGAGATCTTGCTCAAATGCTCTACTATTGGAGTTTTTTCTATTTTTTTATTACTCAAGATCACCCCAGCAGTTGTGCCACTGCAGATGGCCTTAGTAGCTTTGATCTTATAGTTTGGTTTTGGATCTGGAGTATCTCATAAATTGATTATTGGAATAAAAAAAATTGTATAATTCGGTCAAAAATAAACATAGTTATTTGTTTTTTTTCATTGATAAGTTTCTCGTTTAAGAACCTTTGGTAGCCCATTTGAGAGACTCATACACCATTTTAGTGGTTGATTTTTTAGGTTAAAATATGAAATATCTTAATTTTAAGAAATTCAAAAGAGTTTATCATTGATGAGATTTCTCTTAGCTAAGGAGAATGTATTCCGACAAATGATAACCACTTATGACCAATGTTCAAGAAACCGTTAAGCACTATACATGCGGAGATCTACTACCTAGTACATAGATCGTTTGGTTGGAGTCTAGACGATTTTAAGAGATTTAGGTAGTTTAGATATAAAAATATTAAATTATAAACAAAAATTAGACGAAACATTTATATATAATTTTTCATTAATTATTGAAAATATGAGATTTATATGGGGTATTGCACAAAAACTAAATTACAACTCATAACATCAATTAAAATCTTTATGTACAATGTATCACACCATTTCTGCCAACTCTAAAATATTAGTATTAGAAAATAAATAAATAGAAGAGAAAGGTTTTTTTTTTCTTTTTCTTTTCAAAATGGGTCAACTTTATGTTTATAGAGGATAGAATCTCACTATTAAAAATGATAAGGAAATCTTCTATATAAATTGGTCAAAGTTTCTTTCAATATTCAATTAGAATCATTCTTATTTTTAATTAATTAATGGAAATATAAGATTTAGGAGATTCTCCAAAAGCTAAAAAAGCTAAATTACAGCTCATCCCATTAAATAAATTTGTAATTTACAGTGTATCACAAGATTTTTGTCAATCCTAAATGTTAACAAATTTCATGCGTTTTTTTTGTTCTACTATAAAAAAACGCTTAGCTCCATTTATAAGCCTTAGCTTGTCACTTTTTTTTTTCACTACTCTCACTAATTCTAAGTTTTCTTTTATTATTTTTCTAGGTAGTTGTGGAGAAATGAAAATAAGATGAGATGGTGAAATTCTTGAAGAAACTTGTCACCAGCACAAGATTCTCCAAGAATCTCACCTTCCCATCTAATTTCCATTTCTCCACAAGTACCTCGAATTTTCTTAAGAGTATCAGCCTTTTGAACCTTAATAGTTACTTGTATAGTGTCTTCTTCTTCATTTTTCCCTCCTCTTCAACATCTTCAACCTTTTCAACCTCTTCTTCTGCACCAATCAGGAATGTAGTGAGACAATTGTAGTAGAAGTAAAGAGATCACGATTAGTTTAACTTATCTAGAAAAAAAAGGAAAAACCATATAGAAAAATTAATACCAAAATGTTTGGTACATGTTCCAACAAATGTCTTCTCATTATAAGTTCTAACCTTAAAAAAAAAAATCCATACGAAGAACAAAATGAGTGTTTTAGTCGTCTTGAAAAAACAAGGAAATGAGGAATATGATCACTTAAGTGTGATTTACAACACTAACCTAGAATTTATTAGAAACAACCAAAATAACCTATCAAAATTTTTAAAGAGTTCCCGAACACGTTTTTACCATATTATCCTTCCACATATTATTCATTGAAGATGGTCACTGGTCACTGGTTCACGTTCCGTCCCGCTTGCACACTGGTTGCGACAACACACCACATGTTCACTAAAATACTACTCAATGTCAATGATATGGAAAATAAGAATATGAATAAAATAGAAAGAACTGATTTTAATGATAAGAAAAAGGGTATTATCACTATCTATACATAGAAAACTTGATAATTAGTTTGACCAATTGGTCACTATACATATGTCCCTATCATCATTTTTTGGACATTTCTACCCTTAAAACTCTCACTCTTCCTGTTGTCTCTCTTTTCTTTCTCTGGTATTTTATTTCTTACGACATGAAACAAAAAAACAAAAGCTTAATGATTGCAAGATTAAAATAAAATCATATAAAAATTATAGATTATTGAAACTGGTTGGAGAAGCAAAATTGAAGAGTTGTGAGGTTGACTTGTGTACGGTGGTGGTTTGGATTCGACGATGAAGAAAAATTGCATGTGTTATTCCAGTGTTGCCATTGATGGTATGTTAGATCTCACTTCCTCCATAGTCAATAAATCGATTTGTCTCCTTTGTTGGGTTCATTAATAGTAATTTTGATTCAACGAAAATGAAGATCAAGGTGAACTGTTTTCAATTCGAAAAATACAAAATCCAAGACGAGTAGTTGTTTTAGTATTCGGCAAAATAGTGGTTAATTCTTACTGGTAAAAGTAGTTTGTAAGTGGTGATGTTTCCAATTTCAGGGTGAGCTCGTAATAGTGGCGGAGAAGATATTACTGATAATGGTGGTGAAGATGATATGTGGAATATCACGTCAAGAGAAACATCAATGGACATGATAAGTTATAACTTAACGATTAACAAGTATAATATTGTATTATATATTAGTTACCGAACTAAATAAAGAATAAATAAGTATTTTAACAGTTAATAATAGGGAGACTCACAAAAATGCCCCTTTTTCAATACCCTTTTTCAAAAATGCCCCCTTTGGCTGTCCATTTTTAAAAATACCCCTTTTTATGTACAAAATGACTAAATTACCCTTCTTTTAATAAAAGATATCACAAATATATAAGGAAAACATGAGAATGTGCACACATCAAAATTACAAATTTGATTTTGTAAAAACTTGTAAAACCTTTAAAATACCTTATAAAATTTTTCCGTAAAAATTTTTCCCGCCAAAAAGTTTTTTTTGCGGGAAAAGTGATTCCGCAATTTTGTTGGCTGGAAAATTTTTGGCGGGAAAAATTTACAAGGTATTTTAAAGGTTTTTACAGGGTATTTATAAGGTTTTACAATGTATTTTAAAAGGTTTTACAACGTATTTATAAAGTATTTATAAGATATTATAAGATTTTACAAGCTATTTTATAAGGTTTTACAAGTTTTTTATAAGGTTTTACAAGTTATAAATACCTTATAAAACCTTATAAGTACCTTGTAAAACCTTTTAAAATACATTGTAAAACCTTACAAAACACTTGTAAATACTCTGTAAAACCTTTAAAATACCTTGTAAATTTTTCCCGCCAAAAAAGTTGCGGAATCACTTTTCCCGAAAAAAAAAATTTTGGCGGGAAAATTGCGGGATCACGTTTCCCGCCAAAAATTTGCGGGATCACTTTTCCCGCCAAAAAATATTTTGTATTTTGTGGACCTAATTTTGTTTCAAATAAGGGTAAAATGGTCATTAAAAATTAAAAGAGGGCAAACTTAAAAATGGACTCTCAAAAGGGGTATTTTTGAAAAGGGGTATCTCAAAAGGGGCATTTTTAACAATTTCTCTTAATAATATAGGTAACTTATGATGTATTTAATATCTTAGCACGTTACAAGTATGTGTAGTCCGTTAATATTATTGTTATCACTATCATTATAAGTAATTACTTATAATAATTTTTATTAAAAAAAATCATAATATTAAATTGATATATTTTTAATTAATTTGTATGATATTATATGGTTTAACACAATAAATATATATTTAACAAATAATATATGAATTTATCGAGATACTGTACTAGTTGATATGTTAATCAAATAGTTATTTGAATCTATCGCGATACTATACTTGTTAACTTGTTAATCAAATAGTTATCCATACAAATTACAAAATGTTTTATATAATCCGGTGGTGAATAGTGTTTTCGAATTCAAATGAATAGTTTCTGTAAATCTCGAACTTGCGGCGAGGTTGAGCGAGCAACGACTTGCAGATTCTCCTCCTCTGCGTTCCTAAATCGTGATGACGGATACATAGTTTCTAGAGTCGCTGAATTCGCCGGAGATGATCGTTGCTGTTGTAGATGACCACTCGTTGATGTGTTATCCACCTGATCGGAGATGAGCCGAATCCCTTCCCACAGTTCAGCCATATGCTTGTCGATCTGAAGATTTTGTGCCTCAATCACTTGTTCAAATCGCGATCTAGTTTCCGCCATTGATTCCGAGGAAGAATGGCTCTGATACCAGTGATAACGAAAATCAGATGATAAAGAACAAAATGGATTCGAAAGATATAGACTGATAACTTGATACAACATTGATGAAACGCAGCACCAACTTGTCATCTACAAGAGTCTCAAGAGAGAAGCTCCAGCAATACGATGAGGATCGCTTGAGAATTATAGAGAATTCTCGAGAACAAACAGAGAACAAAATAAAGAAGAATATCACAATTTTACCAAAAAAAAAGAAGAATATCACAATCTCAGATTTTAGCATAATGAAGAAGATGACACTCGTTTGCTTTAAAGGAGAAGAACAGCTCCAATCGTTTCCCTCCACGTGTACTGCAGCTCATTACTCCTCACGTGCCACACGTGCCAGTTTCGTTACTTCATTTCTTCATACTTCTTTTCCTATATCACGTTGTGGTTGTAATTGTAGTCCCCGTCCCAAGCTTAAGCTGCTAACGTTGTTGTTGTTGTTTGCGATCAGCCCCTTTAAGAGAAAAGAGAGAAGCAGTCATGCAAGAGACTCTGGCCAAGAGTGTAGAGAAGTATAATCTGATCAGAGCAGTGAGGAGAAGGAAAGAGAGAGCTGAGCTTCGGTGGTGGCGTGAGAGAAAGATGAGTGTGGACGAGGCGTGAGAGAGGAGGAAGCGTGAGCCACGGCTTGCGGGGGTTGGCATGAGAGAACGGCTGGATTAGTCGGGGCTGAGATAAGAGAGAAGAGACGAGCTGTGTTGGCCTGAAGGGGAGAGCGGGAAACGAAAGAAATTCGGGTAAGAGAGAGACCCGTGGGAGAGGAGAGAGAGAGAGAGAGAGATGTGCGGATGTGGTGGAAACCACTGGTGGCTTTGATTGGGCATGTCGTGGTCAGTCTATTTGATGGTGGAGGAGCCTTTTCAGGTCATATCTGAGAAGAGAAAGGAGAAGAATAGAAAGAAAGTGAAGGGAAGATGAAGAAAAAGGCAGTGTGGATGGGCTAACTTTGGAGGTTTTCCGACGCCGGATCTGAGGTCTTTCCGGCAAGGTGAAGATACCGGCGTAATCCAACAATCCAAGAATCCATAGCCACTGACAGAGCTTCAATAGGAATTGAACTTAAAGAGTTATGTGCGTTACTTCTTGGCCAAGTAATTGTTGGAAAGTGGTGTAAATTTACGCTAAGTATGGAACAGAAACAATTTCGAGATTGGTTATTGCGGGCATCGTTTGGAGGTTGTAGCAATGTCCGATCGAGCTGAAACTTTACGGAGATGTTCATGGTATTGGGGGCTAGATAATCAACGGTGGGATTTCGTTTTTAACGGTTAATTCTTGTTATATTTGTATGTTTCTGTGACAGTTTTCTATAGAGTAAATGGTAAAAAATTATATTGTTGGTTTGGGTAAACAAGCTTGGCTTGAGCCCAAACTTTGCAGGAGCTTTTAAGACTCTCATAAGTATGTCTTGGTTGATGGAGAGCCAAGTGGAGTTCAATAGTATGCGGTTGTAGGCAAGCTAGTAATTTGTCTAAAGGACAAAGGAGAAGAGAGTTGTTCTTCATCTTGAATTAGGTTAAGGTGAGGATGGTATTTGCGGATATGCAGTAACCTCTTTCCTTATATACTCTTTGATAGTTGCTGAGTATAGGCTCGAGAATTGTCTTTGTTGTTTTGTGTGAATTTGTGTGAAATTAGATCGTTAGTAACATGATATGTGAAATGCATTGGTGACATGATTTGATATCATGTTTATTATATATATATATATATATATATATAATTATAGAAATGATTATGTATATGAGAATATAAAACTAAAGAGTATGAGAAATATACTTGAGGATGTTGGACTATAATGGACCGACGGGTTCATATACAGGTCATAAACCGCTGACGAGCAATAAGGGGAAAGATCGAGCTACGGTAGCCAAAGTTAATAGATTTGAGTAGCCAAAGTTAATAGGCTTGAGTAGCCAAAGTTAATAGGCTTGAGTAGTGAAAGTTATTCTAGGCTTGTGAAGCCATAAAGTAAAATACTTAAAACTAAAAATGAAAGTAAAATATCTTGTTGTGAGCAAGACGAATAGTTGTTTGTTTGATTGATAGACATTCTGAATCTATGCTAAGTAATGGTTGTTGATTATGTTTGGAACGTGTTTATTGTATGTCCAGTGGGGTAGAGTTGATCTCCTCAGTGAGTAAATTTGTTTTACTCACCCCTTTTCCCTTTTTTCTCCAGGTTAGTAAGTTTCAAAAGTTGCGGGTTGAAGTTTGTTCGTTGGTAAATTTTAAAGAAAGAAACGTTTTAGCAAGACCGGATGAATAACATACAGTCCCATCTTTTGTGATGGGATGGGTGTTACACATTTGTCTTATCCCAAAAACGGAAAGACTAACTAGGATGACGGAGCTGAGACCAATCAGTCTTTGTAATGTAGGTTACAAAGTCATCTCGAAGTTACTTTGTCAGAGACTTAAGACGGTGTTACCAAATCTTATTTCTGAGACTCAATCGGCTTTTGTTGAAGGAAGATTGATTTCAGATAATATTCTTATAGCGCAGGAAATGTTCCATGCTCTTCGTACGAATCCGTCTTGTAAAGGAAAATTTATGGCGATAAAAACGGATATGAGCAAGGCCTATGATCGGTTAGAATGGGACTTTATAGAAAACCTGTTAAGGAAAATGGGTTTTTGCGAGAAATGGATAACATGGATGATGTGGTGTATAAAATCAGTCCAATATAAGATTTTACTTAACGGACAACCTAGAGGACTGATTTTGCCTGAACGTGGACTACGGCAAGGAGATCCTCTATCCCCATACATATTCATTCTTTGCACAGAGGTTTTGATTGCTAACATTAGGAAAGCGGAAGAAACTAAGGCAATAACTGGTATTAAGGTGGCAACTCCGAGTCCAGCGGTGTCTCATTTGCTTTTCGCAGATGATAGTTTATTCTTTTGCAAGGAAAATATCCAGCAATGTGGAATGATTTTAAGTATTCTTCGGCAATACGAGTCGGTATCGGGTCAACAAATTAATTTTGACAAATCATCTCTCCAGGTTGGTCATACCATTGGAGATGATGTACAAAATGAGGTGAAAACGGTTTTAGGTATTACAAAAATAGGCGGCATGGGATCATATCTAGGACTACCAGAAAGTTTAGGTGGATCGAAAACAAAAATTTTCTCTTTTGTAAGAGATAGGCTACAGAGTAGGATAAATGGATGGACGGCAAAATTTTTATCTAAGGGAGGGAAAGAGGTGATGATTAAATCGGTGGCAACTGCGTTACCAACTTATGTTATGTCCTGTTTTAGACTCCCTAAAACAATTACATCGAAACTGACAAGTACAATAGCAAAGTTCTGGTGGAGTACAAATGGGCAAACAGGAGGAATGCACTGGCTTGCATGGGATAAAATGTGTCACAGTAAAGCTGATGGAGGGATAGGATTCCGGAATGTGGATGACTTTAATATAGCTTTACTAGCCAAGCAATTATGGCATCTGATCACGGTCCCTAATTCTCTTTTTGCGAAGGTATTTAAAGGACGGTACTATCGGAAGTCAGATCCAATGGATCCAATCAAATCATATTCTCCATCCTACGGATGGAGAAGCATTGTCTCAGCTAGATCTCTGGTTAATAAAGGACTAATTAAAAGAGTTGGATCGGGTGAGTCCACTTCAGTATTGAAGGACCCGTGGATTCCAGCTCAATTCCCGAGACCAGCAAAAAGTAATGGTTCATTTTGAGACCCTTTACTTCAAGTTAAAAATCTTATCGATACGAGGACAAATTCCTGGAACATAGATAGTTTCAGTGCAATCGTTGATCCGGAGGATGTTCAGCTGATTTATGCTCTTCCCTTGGGGAAGCTTTCAAACCCAGATGTTATGGGATGGCATTTCACAAAGTCTGGTACATACACGGTTAAATCATGTTATCATACAGCTAGACTTGAAAATACAAAGGATTCTAATGGATGTGTTTTTGGACCAGATATTAAACCTTTAAAGGCTTTTACATTGAAGATAAAATGCCCTCCGAAATTGAGGCATTTTATGTGGCAAGTATTAACTGGGTGTGTTTCGGTTACATCAAATCTTCGGAAACGCGGGGTTAATTGCGATATAGGTTGTGATAGATGTGGGGATTCCGAGGAGACAATTAATCATGTCCTTTTTGAATGTCCACCTGCACGCCAAACATGGGCTTTATCTAAGATTCCAACGCCCCCGGATGTTTTTCCGTTACAGTCATTATATGCTAATATGGATTATTTATTTTGGCGAATTCCATCGGATGTTTACAAAGCTACGTTCCCATGGATTCTTTGGTATTTATGGAAAGCTAGAAAGCACTACAGAAAATAAGGGTATTAATAGCATTACAGTATAGCGTTTTTAATAGTTCTGCTATAGCTGAGTTTCGAAAAAATTATCATAGCGTTTTCAAAAAAGCAAACGCTACAGTAAGTTAACCGCGAAAATATTTTTTAGTGGCGCCTAATTTTTGGTTCAACGATAGCATATATAATATGGAAACGTTATCGTATGGGATAACCGGGAAAATGAAATTTTCATTGCTTCCAAAAATTTTAATAAATGAAATTTTCATTGCCTCCAAAAGTTTTCATAAGTAATAACAAAATAAAAAAATAGAGTAAAAAACAGAATTATAAGAGAAATATATCGATTAGGTTAAATTTTTGGTGAAACACTTAGGCCATTTCTTCTTTCTTCTTTGTTCTTTCTCTCTGAAACTCAATATGAATTTACTTGGATTGGAAACCCACACAGTCCATCCCAATGATTTTGTCACTTCTTTCACTCTCGACCCCTCTCGAACGTCTTAGCATCAATTCCTTTTAGTCTCAATCCCTTTCAGTCCCAATCGTCAGTTTCATTTTGGATCTACAAAGCCCTCTTAATCGTCACATGGGTCGATCCCAATTTGTTTAGGTGTTTGTCAATTGTAATGATTTAGTGTTTATTTCATGTTAGGTTTGATCGGTTTATGTTGTTTTGCTCTTTTGCAGGAAGATTTCAGTTAAGTTTCAGAGAAGGTAATTGAAATTGGTAGTGTATTACTTTCAGTTTGGGTTTTCGATTGATGTTTATAATAACTTAGATCAAAGTCCCCCAGAGATTTTACGGGTAGCAGAGAATGAAGAGCAAGCTTGGCAGCTAGCTCAGGTGGAAATCCAGGAGGGTATTTCCGAATTAATGGTTGGGAATACCCACTCACACAACAGATGGGATGAACCAAGGCAATCCCGTAATGGACTACGGTGTTATATAGATGGGTCTTGGAAAGAGAGTGATCGATTTTCAGGGCTAGGGTGGTTTTGTTCAAACACGAATGATGGAACGCAAGAGATGGGAGCTGCTAATCTTCGAAGAAGCTTAACCTCGCTACATACAAAGGTAGAAGCGTTAATTTGGGCGATGAGATGTATGATCGGCCAAGACAAGAGAGAAGTAAATTTCCTTACAGACTGCTCAGACCTGGTGAAGATGGTGTCTTCCCCGCACGAGTGGCCAGCGTTTGCAACATACTTAGAGGCGATTCAGAGTGACAAGGAGGAGTTTGATGTATTTTCATTATCTTTAATTTCTCGAAATGCAAATGTGAAAGCGGATAAACTGGCTCGAACTGTTCTTACCCAGCCGCATCTTATCACTTATGTAAACAATTTTCCACAAAATTGGCTTATTTGAGCCAATCTAATATAGCTGTTGACAAAAAAAAAAAAAAAAAACAAATGTCAACTATTCCTAAACTATCCCTTGCATTAGATTTAACCATTTTTCAAAAAAAAAATTAACAATAATTCATAAAAAAAATGATGAAGAATACATGAGAATATTTATAATGTCAAAAATATGTCTCTTTTGTTAACGTTTGGATGGATAAAATTTTATCTACAAAGTTTAGAATACACTTTCTGAAATTTGGAATGTGTATTCTATAAACTCTTCATGTTCTACAAAATTTACATTATGTATGTTACTGACTCTTCATGTTCTACGAAATTTAGAAGTCATTTCTGTGCTACATTATTTAAAATTCCAATTTCTACGAAATTTAGAATACATATTCTATACTTTGCTCTTTGTACTACGAAGTTAGAATACATTTTCTAACATTTAATCATGTTCTAAATGATAGAAAACATATTCTTAAGTTTTTTCCATATATTCTATGAAAACTAGAATGTATATTCTCGTTTTTTAGAATTTCGAGAAAAAAAAAGGAAACAGATTCACAAAAAAAGAAAACTAATTATTTATGTTAGATTCATGATATCTTCATTATTCCTAAAGATGTTTTCTCCCAGAAAAAAAGTGAATTTTATAATTGAGGGCATGGTCGGCTCGAAGTCATGCATGTCGGTTTAGTCAACAACATACGGCTTCATCTTGTCAAACTGTTAAGGGGCAGGTGCGAGTCAAATTAATTTACATTAAAAAACAGATCAAGTGAGGCGGGCCAAATTAAAATACGGATTGGGTGCATGTGTAGATATTTTCTTTTGCGGGTTCACGGGTAATTCACATATTTTTTATCTTTTAAAATAAATATCAATTGTTAGTATTTTATAAATTTTAGTTGTTAAAAAATAAATTATTTTTATTAAAATTATATATTATTTAATTTTTAATATGATTTAAAAAAATTTACATGCTACCCACAGATACCCAAAAATTCAAGTGGGACGGCTGGATGTCAACTATTTTTACTTTGCAAATCTGGCGATGGGTTTCAGGTTGGACCTGCTTGAAAAACTGAGGCCTAAAGCGAAAAAAAAAAGAAGAAAAAAAATTTAGCTTGAAAGTTCAAACTTAAACTTTTGATATCTTAAATCATGCATTGAGTGAGAAATCAATGTGGGAAGATGCTCAGTTGGAACCGATCGAAACTACTATAACTACGGAAATACTGGAAAGCCCAATCCAATCCTTAAGATGCCGGATTGACGGCTCTTGGAAATCTTCGGATCCAACTATGGGTATAGGATGGTGGTGTTTTCAAGTAAATGATCAAACAATATTGCTAGGTGCAAAGTGCCTCCGGAGATGCCCCTCCCCCCCTTCACTCGGAGATGGAAGCCTTAATTTGGGCCATGAAGAATATCCTTTCAAGAAGGATCGATTGTCAGGCGTTTGAAACAGATTGCTCAGAGTTAGTCTCGATGGTACAATCACCTGAAGATTGGCCAGCCTTCTCCAATCAACTAGACGAATTTGTTTTGATCCGTGTCTCTTTTCCCTTTTTCTCGCTTTCCCTTATCTCTCGTTTATGTAATGTCAAGGCGGACTGCTTAGCCCGCTCTTCTCGTCTTTTATTTACTGAAGTTACTTTTGTAAGCACTATTCCTCCTAATTGGGTAACCAATAAAGGAGTTTTTTAATAATTAATGTGTGGTTGACAAAAAAAAAAAAAAAAACTTTTGATAACCAAAAATGACACTTTACCACTACACCAAGATAGGTTTTTTAGTATTAATGCCTTCAGAAATTAATATAAGTGTATATGGTAGACTTTTTTTTTTTTATGTCATCCGAAATTAAATAGTGCTCAGAAGAGTCATTCCTGGGGAATGTTGTTTACATAAGTGACATAAAGCGGTTCTATATGGTGGAACTTGATTGATGGTACTGTATTAATAAAATTTCAATTAATCAAAAATATATCTCACCAACTCTAATCTTAATATATATATATATATATATATATATATATATATATATATATATATATATATATATATATATAGACAAATCTTTAAATATTTATCCTCTATTTCCAATTTTTCCCAAAAACAACAAATGTTTTGAGTATTTTCCCATTTAGTCGGTGATTGGTTGAGTTGTAGGTGTAGAATTTTTGTTGTAGAGTTTCTGATGTATCTGTGTTGGCTGTAGCTGTAGTTTTTTTATCTGTAGGTATTATAATAATAAAGCTAAAGCCTGATTGGTAAAGTTAGTTCAATATTATAGATTGGAATTTGAAGTATATGAATTTAAAAAATTTGCAATATATTACATACGATAACAGATGAACATATAATAAATAGTAAGTTTCATATATAAATTTATAATAATGAAATGAAATATGTATATATATATATATAATTTATATAATTTTATGTCACTTTAGTAAAAATATTGTAAATAGATTATTTTTTCTTATTCTTAAAGTATCATGTACTAATATGCAGTAAAAATAATAATAATTAAATATAGGAGAAAAAAATGTCTACAGCTCTTAAAGCACACAAAAATATGTCGTAGAAATTTTAAGAGTTACAGCAAAAAATCTAAAAAAAAGTTGTTTTGAGCTGTGAGATTTTTTAGGAAAGGTAAAGCTTGATTGGTTCAATAAGGCTTTAAATTTTTTTTTGAGCTGTACCATAAAGATACAGTCCAACCAATCACACCCTTATTATTATCGCCTAAAGTTTTGTTTTGTTGGGCTTGGTTTCGTTTTCAGGCCCAATAGAAAATAATTAGTTTTTTTTTTCCTCTTTTAAGAAAAGAAATTAAAAACCTTTCAATTTTCTACTCTTCTCGAGTCACGGACTCTCTCTCTCTTTCACCTTCTCCGACGGTCAGACCTCCCGGCGTTTGTAAAACCCATCCTCCATATTTGGTACCTTCCCCCACAATCTCCAACTATGGCTGACGATAAGAAGAAGCGGAACAAGAAGAAGAAACGTGGTAATGGTAACAAGAAGAAGATGACCACTGAGCAATCAGAGGCCTTTAAGTCCGTCACCGATTGGCTCTTCGTAGGTTCTTCTTCCCCATCTCTCTCCTCTTCCTCTGATGACTTTGCCGTTACCATCGATTCTGGTTCTTTGAGATGTGGAGACAAATTGGTGTTCGAGCTTCACTCTCATTCAAATCGCAGCGATGGGTTTCTATCGCCGTCAAAGCTCGTGGAGAGGGCTTATAACAATGGGGTTAGTTAATGATTTTGTTGTGTTTTTTGAATTGATGATTTTGCGAATGAATCAGGAGAAGCTCTGAATTGGGTTTTTCTGTCGATACCTTAAGGATTAGCATCACAACGATTACGCAAGACACTAACCATAAAGATTATAGCTTGCTACATTGTTTTCGTGGGTCAAAGTCCATTGCTTTTGGTTGTTTCGGTGATTCTTTCCTCTGTACCAATTCCTAAAAAGGAACAGTCTTTAAGAAGTAGTTCGTAGGAATGAGATAAGGGTTTATACTTGCCGGCAATTTCGCTTTTGATTTCACCCGTATGAGTTTACAGTGGAACTGTTGATGGCATGGTGATATCATGGATTTGATTGCTTGTCAATGTGATCAAAGCAGGTGAAAGTTCTTTCTTTAACGGATCATGATACGATGGCTGGTATCCCGGAAGCAGTGGAAGCAGGACGTAGATTCGGTATCAAGATCATTCCGGGTATTGAGATCAGCACATTATTCGGTTCTAGGTATCGTCTTTATGTTTATTTTGTCCAAGTAATGTAATTTCCATAAGTATATCTGAATTGCGCTGATGGTCATTTCATTGCCAAAATACAGAGACTCTGGGTCTGAGGAGCCAGTGCATATACTTGCGTACTATGGCACTTCCGGTCCAGCAATGTATGATGAGTTGGAAGATTTCCTGGTGAAGATAAGAGATGGGCGTTTCATTCGCGGGAGAGAAATGGTCTTGAAATTGAATAAGTTGAAGATACCTCTAAAATGGGAACATGTCACCAGGATTGCAGGCAAGGATGTTGCTCCAGGTAGGATGCACGTTGCCCGAGCGCTTCTTGAAGCAGGATACGTGGAGAATTTGAGACAAGCTTTCACTAAATATTTACATGATGGTGGACCAGCTTATGCCACGTAAGTTCTGCTTCTTCCCTAGTTTGGATGATTTTATTGAACCTTGCGGGATTTAAGCGTTTATGATTATCTTATGCTAGTCTAGTGCTTACCTTAGGTGGCTTGTAGTGGATGTTAGCTGTATCGAAAGTGGATGACAGCTCCTCAACTATATTAGAGAACTAGAGATCTAATATGCTAAACGAAAGTTTAGGCACAATGAGTTGGGGTATTCTGGATTGGTCTTAGATCTTGCTCTGGGCATTGTTAGAGACGTATTGACTTGTGTCGTTAATCTAATATCTTATATTGTGTAGTTCCTTTGAGTCGTTTAGCTAGAGATCTAACAGGTCAAAAGGAAGTTTAGGGAGAATGAGTTTGGATATTGTAGGATTGGTCTTGCATATTGCTTTGGGCAGTGGTTGAGAGTTAAGACACTTCTATTGTTAATTAGTTTTCTTATTTGGTGTAGTTCGTTGGTATTGGTCTAAAACCTATCAATATCACACTGACTTTTTTCTATTTGGATGGTTGCATAACCTTATTGCAGAGGGAGCGAGCCTATGGCCGAGGAAGCAGTAAAAATTATATGCAAAACCGGTGGTGTAGCTGTTCTTGCACATCCGTGGGCGTTGAAGAATCATGTCGGTGTTATTAGGAGATTGAAAGATGCTGGACTTCATGGGGTCGAGGTTTATAGGAGCGACGGCAAGTTAGAAGGTCTCTCACTCTCTCCCTCCCTCTTTCCCTCCCTCTTTCCCTCTCTATCATATCTATTTATCTATTTGGGTTCACTGAATTTTAATGGTTATTGAACAGTGTTTAGCGAGTTGGCTGATACATACAGTCTGCTAAAGCTAGGAGGATCAGATTATCATGGAAAAGGTGGACGCAATGAATCAGAATTGGGGAGTGTAAACCTTCCCATGACGGCATTGCAGGATTTCTTGAACGTTGGACGTCCTCTATGGTGTGAGGCCATTAAAGCTACGATGAAAGCATTTCTTGACCAACCATCCGATTCAAACCTCTCCAATATCTTAAGGTTCGATAGGGCAAGGATTCTGAAAGGAAATTCAGCTTGGTCCTGTGGTAAGGAGTTGATGGACCGATGTTTAGCGATTTGGTTGACGAGTGATGAGAGGAAAAGCAATGACTTTGAGGCTCTCAGATTGAAGCTCTCTTTTGTACCAATCATGTCAAACGGATCATGTGTCACAGTTGGTCCTTAATTTTTGGTCTGGTCTCTTTTTATCACTCATTTCCTACCAATACGCTATTTACACACGAATTTTAGTTATCTCAAAAACCCCATGGAAGATCACCTGGAGAAATGATATCGACAAAAAACCTAACACAAAATTCACCCAAAAACCCACTCGATGGATCTTCAAACGAACATAGAAACTAAAATCGCCGGAGAACCTTCAACTTCGGATCTTCATGTGATCTATATGTCCTCTCTTGTAATTAGAGGACTTCTACTATTTTTATGGTTTAAAGTTTAAACTAATCAAATTTTGTTATGGTAGGCGTGTTACAAATCTTGAATCTCCATGTCTTTCATCCTTCGGAACAAATGCATATACCATGTTCCTTAAGTTTTTAAGCTCTTCTTGTTGCTAACGAATGAGGTTTATTGTCTCCAACAATGCTACATATTGTCAAGCATGTGAACCTCCATCCAAACTTCTCATCAATCTAAGCTTTGACAATATTTGGTACCTTAAAATGGGAGAGTAAGTTACATTTTTTATTGGATATTTTCTACTTTAAATCGAAAGAATGTGTCAAACCTCAAATGTAAAGTGCATCATTCAAATTTCAAATAAAGAAAAAAGATGTAGAGGGAGAAAAAGTGCATGAATTGTTTTATGTATAGGATTGTAAAAGGAAATCTTTGCACCTTTTGCCAACTTTGCTTTCATTTCATGGCACTTTCTCTCCACTCTTGCTCATCATTACACTCGTTTGTTTACAGTTCATTGTTTCATACAATTTATTTTTATTTTCTGACAGTACACTTTCAGATTTAAAATCACTTATTTTATGTTACTTACTGTTTGCCATTTTTGTATTTTCTTATACCAAATTAAACTCTACACAAAAATATGAACCTATACACTATACAAAATCTAAAGAACAATCGTTATGTTAATAGATAATTTGATGCAGAATATTATCACATGACGTAAATAATAATATTATGTTAGCTTACCATATCATCAGATGTTAGTTTAAAATTTCTGTAAATTTTCAGTTTTCCCTTTATAAAATTTGAAATTTGAGTTTAATCTCAATAATTAATCGTAATATAAACATATTTTTTTCATAGAAAAATTCTACCAATCTGGAATAAACGACCGAATTTTAAACAAATATGATTTATTCCATAAAGCATTTTACACACATGAGAAAGTAATGATTCATGTCTTCTCTTTCGGCGAAAAATATGAAATAAAGAATAATAAATGAAAACGTAATTCCATTTATTTAGCAAGCTAGAGAGCACCAAAAGAGACTCATCATCATCACAATGGCATCTACAACTATTCTCATGATCTTCACGGCGGTGGCGTTGATCATGTCCGGCGAGCGAGTTCATGCAGCAGTGGACTGCTCATCGTTGATATTAAACATGGCTGATTGTTTGTCGTTCGTGACTAGTGGTAGTACCGTGGTGAAACCGGAAGGGACATGTTGTTCAGGGCTAAAGACTGTGGTTAGGTCAGGACCAGAATGTCTATGTGAGGCTTTCAAGAACAGTGCTTCTCTTGGTGTTACTCTTGATCTTTCTAAAGCTGCTTCTCTTCCTTCTGTTTGTAAAGTTGCTGCTCCTCCGTCTGCTCGTTGTGGCCGTAAGTTTCCTTTTTCGGAATAATTTTTTTTTTACTATATATAAATATTTTTTTTCAGAAATTTCTTTTTTGTTCAGAAATTTTATTCATTCTATACATATTTATACATTTTGTTGATTAACCTTTTGAAAATGTTGTGTTGCAGTTTCTGTCTCTGGATCTCCTCCTGCTACTGCCCCTGGTATGTATTCTCTCATAATTAAGTCAAGAGTCTAGGTTTTTTTGATATTTTGTTTAATTTATGAAATACAGATTTTTTAGTTTAGTTTGAGAATTTTGATTTGACCTGGTTTTTGGTTTGGTTGTTTTATTTTGGTAAGATTGTTAGAAATGAATATTATATATTTATGGACATTTAAATGTAAATTTCCTGCATATGTAATGTAAGTAATACAAAATTAACTACTGATAGATTCCAGTTTATCAATTTCGTTTAGTTCATTTGCATAAAAATCGGCTATACTATTTATACAAAAATATGTTTAAATGTTATTCTAGTTATGAGTTATCTAAATATAAATTAAACTTTATGACTTATTCTAATAAAATTAGTTTAGTTTGGGAATTTTATTTTGTCTGGTTTTTGGTTTGGTTTTAGATAAGAAAACTATAAATGAATAATATTTAAGGACATATAAATGTAATTTTATTGTATATATATTTAACATACACAAAATAAATATAAACTAGCAATAAGAGTAATCAACATAATCTTTTTTTAACTATTTTCAAACCATCAATCTACGCGTACCGTAGATATTCATCTAATAATATATAAAAGGTTTAATAATTTAAAATTTTGGGTTTGGATGTTAACAGGTTTATCTCCCACGGCCGAAGCAGGTGCACCGGAGGTGTCCAATGGAGCAACTGCCGCAACTCCAGTTCCGTCCCCAAGAAGTTCCGATGCGTCCATGCGCTCGATGTCGTTCGCATCTATCATCTTCATGGCACTGATTTCTTCTTTCAATTGAGCCTTGCAAACTAATTGCTTCTATTGAGTTCTTTTTGTTTGCTATGTAGCTGAAGAGTTTGGTGTTCCTAATCATTTTTTACCTTTCATGTTGTGTCAATTTTACTGAGATTCTCTTTTTAGCTAACGTTATTGCTTACTTTCAATTTTTGGACATAACTTTGAAGTTGGTAGGCTTGACTTTGTGTTAGTCCAAATAACTTGAACCTATTAGACCATATGTTAAATGAGTTCTTACTACAAAAAGTATAATCATATTACGCGATATAAGACACTCATATTGTAAGGTGCGTAAAAAAGTACTAGTATGTGCCCGGACAATAAAAGCTATTCATGCTCTGAAAAGTTTTGATGAAATAGTCTTAATTAAGAGGATTAGACCAAGTCCAGCAAGGGTTTTTAGTGGGTTTCTATGTTGGGTTTCTAAGATAAAATGGGCCCAGATGAAAGAAAAACAGAACAATCCATTTAGGATCGTTCCTAAAATTGGGATTTTCGCGACCCAATAGAAACCCATACGTGGCTTCAGTTTATTGGGTAAACTTTTTGACTAAAAAAAAAAAAAAAAAAACACGCGTTTTAATTTTTTTCTTCTTCTCTCTCGTTTCTTCGTGTTCGCCGACGGAGACTCCAAAGGCAATTGCTTCCCAAACGTCGATCTAGTGATTTGTTCATGAAATCATGACAGATTCAACCACGGGATGATGATCGAGCTGGAGTTTGTTCCCCAAATCGATTCTTCGAACCAAATCGAAACCCTCATCATGGTTCGTATCTCTTCTTCTTCGATTTGATTTTATGAGCTTTGAAATTGAATTTTGAAAGAGATTATGATCTGATTGCATTGGTATGTTTATTGAATTACGAATTCTGGAAATTTTTAGTTCGTGTACTAAGCTTGAGCTGCATATGTTGTTATTAGCTTGTTCTTAGTTTTCTATATGTTTGCTTGATTCTCAGTGAAGTCTTATTGTTGTTTCTATAGTAACATAGAAATTTCAGATTTTTATGTGTTTGTTCTGTAGCTTTGTTTGTACCTATATCCTTTAAAGAAAAACTTACGGATTCAAGTATATGTTTTCTTGTGGTAGATAGAGGAGCATTATGTGGCTCAAGGTTTAAGTATTGTTGGATACTTTCATGCAAACGAGAGGTTTGATGATGTTGAGCTCTGTGGTGTGGCTAAAAACATTGGTGTGGCTAAGTTTTATGTTTAAGTGTATGACTATGTTAATCAATGAGTTGTTTCAGTTTATGAGTTTGAGTTGTTTCAGTTTCAGTTTCATGTTGTTTTCAGTTTCAGTTTGAGTTGTTTCACTTTGAGTTTCATGTTTGAGTTCATGTTTGAGTTCATGTTGTTTCAGTTTCATGTTTGAGTTCATGTTGTTTCAGTTTCACTTTCAGTTTCATGTTTGAGTTCATGTTTAAGTCTTATGTTTCATGTTTATGTTTGAGTTCATGTTTTAGAAACCCACTTAAGGATTCCACCAATGGACCATAAAATTTTCAAAAACTCTACAAAATCTCTAAACTACAAAACTATCAAAATTTATTAATAAAAAATACATAGAAACCTTACTTAGAAACTAATCGTTGTGGTTGCTCTTAAGTCTTCAAACTTAGAAACTATCTTAGAGCATCTTCAATTTCATTGTCAAGAACCCTATCGTGTATCTCAAATATACTATTTATTAATCTAAACTATTTAATTAAATTTTTAAATCACAAAAAAAAAAATCAAACCAACAATCATATGATGGCAAGTGTCAAATGAGTATCTAAAAAAGTTTTCAAAAAGTTCCCATTTGAGAAACGTTCTTAAGTGTCTCTCTTTTTTTTAATTAAATTATTTAATGGGTTAGAATTCTATCAAAATATCTTTGGTGGATGTGTTCTTATAAACTTATTCAAGTGTATATTTTATAAATTTGAAACTAAGTATGTGGCTTTCACACATGTCAAGAATATATAAGACTACTATATATGGAAAATAAAATTAAAAAACAGAATATTTCTTTTTTAATAAACCTTATCGGCCTAAATTGCATGGAATCAGAAGCGGGTGCGAGGAAGCGAAGCGTTTGGAAGCGATTTTTTCAAAATTTTACGAGATGTGTACGCTTTGGAAGCGTATATATATATATAGAACAAAAATCAAATGTGATTAAATAACTCTTGTCTTAAATAAAACAGATCCAATACTTAATTAAGTTGATTAGAGATTTTTTTTTTTAAAAAAAAACATAATGCATAAGTCAAAGATTTGGACCATCGTCTTCCTTTTTATTTTAATCACCATTAACAAACACAACAGCCTCCATCTCTGGTTCATCAAGAGAAAGATCCTCAAACTCAAGTCTTCCAAGATTTATCTCATCCAATGAATCAAATTGGTCACCACCAACATCCCACATATGATTAGGACCACCTTTATAAGTAGAACTCCTAGATAGAAGACGAAGATTAGTATGCACAAATACCAAATCTTCTGCTGTTTGTGGAGCAATCTTGTTTCTTGTTGCCGAATGTATGAATTTGTAAGTGCTCCAATTCCTTTCACAACATGATGATGAAGAAGGTTGTCCAAGTAACTTGAATGCTAAAGCTTGGAGCTTTGGTGCTGAAGCTCCGTGAACAACCCACCATTTTAAAGGTTCTAAGATAAACCTATCATTCATTGCATCAACACTACCAAAATCTTCCAAGCATAAAGAGAAATTAGATTATTCAACGTTAGCCTCTCTCCTTTAATCTTGATTTGGAAATACCTCATGATGCAATTTTTTCTTTCTCTTGTAATCTCCAAATCTTGATGTGGAGCTTTTCTAATGGTCTCTTCTCCAAGCCACTCTGAACTATAATATCTGCATTCAACAAAAATATACAATTATGATGCTGGTTAAATACCAATTAATTTCTATTTCAATTCATAAGACAATATATAAAGTAAAATTAGAAAGAAAAATACTTAGCGTGGGATTCAAAGAATGTGCCATACAATGTAAAGGGGTGTTACTCTTGCTCCAACGCGACGTCAAAATAGATTGCACGGCATTCAAAAAAACTGAGTAGTCATCAAATTCTTTTCGTTCTTTTCTAAAGATAGCCTTCTTTACGTTTTGAATCATACTCTCCCACCAATCATAGTCTAGACCCGGTCAGCTTTGGTAAAAAAAACACCAAAGTATTATAGAGTGGACTTCTTCTCAAATAAACACCACACTGCTTATCCCGAATTTGAAATACTTTCCGACTAATGCTTGGAGATAGAAAAAGTACCTTACCTTTTTCGGCCTTTTGGCTAAGATCAAGTGTAATTTGTTCTTATCATCATTTTAAAAAGAATAAAGTTGAAGGTGTTCTTGGACTCTAAAGCATGCATCACATGTGATTATTTTGTCAATGAGTTGTCACAAAAAAAATGTAGGTGAAAACAGTTATAGTACTTTATACAAACTCAACCATCCGACCTAATAATATCCAAGTCTATTTGGTATATTAGCTGATACACACACATAGGACTTGAGCGAAGAGACGGGAAAAGGTGATGTAGATATATGGTGTAGAAAATACGTATTTAATTCAATCATTCACAATTATTTTAATTAGACGTCTTTTATAGTTAAATAATGGTCTTGAATGGGTAACGGATAAAAAGGTAAGATTTAACTCTTCCCCTTTACTTCAGCCCCGAAAAGCTCTCTAACCTAATCCGCCACCGGAAATAAAAAAAATCTCAATTTGAGACCGGAGTGCGGTGGCTTCCCTAGCACCGACTCCGGTCTCCTCGTCCTCTCTGTTTTAGCCTTTACTTCTCTTTTTTTGGTTTTACGAATTGGTTTGGAGGAGTTTCTCGCCGATTCTGATCCGTTTTCGATTCCCGAATCTGTGATTGGTGGTTTGTCCGGTGAGTTTGCTCTCTCCCTTCCTGTGAGCTTATCTTCGTGGCTCTCTTTACTTGGTGGTTGTGGTTGTTTGCAGAACTTTTGGCCTTCGTCTGGGGAATTTTTGGGTTTGTTTCGACTGTGGATTTTGTGTGTGTTTTGGTTGCGGTTGGAGCGGACAGATCTTTTGGTTTTGTGGGTTAAGCAAAGATGATGGTTCCGGATCTTTGATTTACGGTGTGGTTTGAATAATATTGCCATTGTGGTTTGTTTAATCGTGACCTAGATCTTGTAGTCGTTCAAGTGGTCTTAATGTCTCTATGCCGCCTTTGTTTGTGTGGGCTTGGGTTCTCGGTGTGTTTCTTCCCAGCCCTTGTCCTTCCTTTCGCCGCTGGTCTACTTGAAGCAGCCTTTGGTTCCCTTTTGGTTCGATCTCTTCCTATGCAAAAGCTTCGTTTTGTTTGTTGTCGCGTTAGTCTTCTAAGTGTGCAGTTGTTTCTTCTTCTTGGTGTTGCTTGTTGTGGATGATAGCCTTCTTGTTCCTTCGTCGTGCTCGTTTGAGTTCGGTGTTTTGTGAGAGGTTTAGCTTCGCTCCTTGTACTTGCTTTTCAGATTGGTATGGATCTGATCGCGTTTTGAAGTCTTCTACCTAGACGTTAATTGTCAATGGGCGCTTTGGTCGCCGTCGTCGCATCCGGAAGTGTGGTTGAGTTTCTCTAGTGTTCTTGCTTGCCGGATTATGAAGTACTTGGTTCTGTTTCCGAGAGATCGGCTCTCATCTTGATAGGAGGTTGTTGATGTTATCTTCGGGCGGGCCGTGGGCAGCCGTGGTAAATCTCATTCGCAGGTGCAACAGATGAAGAGGTCTTCTTGCTTCTTAAGTCTAGTGTATGTTGTTTGGTTTAAGCCGTGTTGCTTTTGTGGTTAGTGTAAGGATTCGTCTTCTTTCGTTTGGGTTTTTGATTTTTCTGCTTTTAGTATTTAGTGTTTCTAGTTTCCCTTTCATAGGGCCTTGGTTCCGGGGAAATCTCGTTTTCCTCCGGCTTTGTCTCCGGGGACTTTACTTTGTCCGCCGGCTTTGTTTCTCTTGTTTGGGCATTGTATTCTACCTTGGTTCCACATCAAGTTTATCAATAAAATTTCAGATGACCAAAAAAAAGGGTAACGGATAAAAAATGGATAAAAGTATATGACACGCTTTTCGAAATGATTTGCTTTTATTGTTCTATTTATCTTATAATTATTTGGATTCACTAATAAACGAGAGAAACGTAATTGAACAAATTTTTCTTGTCATCTAATTGAAAAAGTGGGTGATTCACAAATGAATGAGATATGTGGTATTTCATCCGTAAAGAAGCAACACACAATTCAAGAACAATTGTTATTTTGTTTTTAATATCATTTTTTGTCTATATAATATATTCTAAAGACTTGTACACACAGAAAAGGTTCCTATCTCTTACTCGCTTTTACACAAAAAGAATATGATTTCTTACATACAAAAAAAATTAAGGTCATAATTCAATTTTGGAATCAACGTATGTTTCTATTTTATTTATAATACATGTATGTTTTAAAAAAGTGGGTGATCCACAAATGAATGAGAAATGGGGTATTTCATCCGTAGTAAAGAAACACACATGTTCAACAACAATTTTTTATTTATTTTTAATATCATTGTCTATATAATAGATTCTTGTCTTCTACTAGAAAAGTGAGTGATCCACAAATGAATGAGAACTGAGATATTTCATCCGTAATGAAGTAACAAACAATTCAAGAATAATTTTTTATTTATTTTTATTAACATCTTTGTCTATATAATACATTCTAAGAAAACTCTTTTGTCCACACAAAAAAAATTTCTATCTCTTACTCGATTTTACACAAAAAAGATATGATTTCTTACACACAAAAAAATTAAGGTCATAATTCATTTTTGGAATCAAAGTATGTTTCTATTTTATTTATAATATATGTATGTTTTCAAAATATTTATATCACTTCATACATATAAATTCATTAAAAATAGAGTAATTTTATTTATTAATTTATTTATAGCTTCAAAATGTTGTATAAAATTATTGAAATGCAAACATATTTATTCATAAATACAATTTATAAACTATTAGGATTTTGTTTTGTAATGTAAATTTCCATAAAATAAATAAAATAATTTGATGAATATTACCATAATTTAAATTTTTTATATATATATAAAATAGAAATATAGTAAATTTTACCTTTTTGATGTAATAACAATGTAACTATCAATGTTTGATCCGCTTTTACCATTCAAACATTTATTTTGAACCGCTATATCCGCTCGATCCGCACTTGTACCGCCAGATCTGCCTGATCCGCGTGATCCGCTTGATCAGCTTCTGTTCTGCTTAATACGCTTGATCCGTTTCGTCCGATATGCTTTATTCATCAGAGCCAATAATAAAATAATTTTGAACCACTTGCAGTCCAAAAATTTAAAAGTAATTGTTGTTCTACATGTGATCCTCTTTTTGCAACATATATGTAGTGGTTCAAGTGTATTAACTGCGGATGTATTATGTTATTTGTTTCTTAAATTAATTTAAAAAACAATAAAATACATTATTTGATACATATTTTATGCAATTATTATCAGAATAAATTATATGGTACTGAAAATAAACAAATAATATAATATTTATTAATTATCTGGTACTCAAAATAAATAAATAAATGAGTGAATTTGTGCAGAAACAAAAATGGGGTATAAAATTAAGATAAAAACGTTAGGGATGTTTGTCTTTTGGCGAACTGCAAATAACGTTGGGAAAGAGTTTGGATTTACAAATAACTACAATAAAACCACTGTCTTTTTTGTCTCTGAGCGAAGAAGAAACTTTCACTTTTAAGGGAAACGAAAGAACAAACTGACATTTATTAAATGCTTACCAGTTGAACTAACATTTATTACGTTTTTTTAGCAAAAACTGGCATTTATTTCTACGTATCTCTCAAATTTGAACTGGTATCCAAATCGTTTGGGCATAAAAGAAAAATTTTAATTCTAAAAAAAAAATGAAAATTTTTAAACAACTAAGACCATCCTCAACAATGAGCTCTTTATCTTAGCTCTTATGATTTGTTTTAATATGAATTTTGAAAATTTTATACTTAAGAGGTTGTGAGCAGCTCCAATGGGAGCTCTCTTCCAAAGTTCTCTTCTCAAAACTGATTATAACTGATAAAAATTAAATCAGAAAACATAATTGAGGAGAGAGCTGGTTCTCTGAAGAGGATTTTGGGAACCCAAGAGAGACGCACACGTGTCACTATTTGAGTGGTGGAGGATTTTTAACAAAAGGAAGATAAAAAACAACGCGTGAACCACAAACCCTTCTTCCATTTCCTCTGTTTTGCGTACAAGTTGTTAAAAGTAACTCAATTAATTAATTGGACCGGTTTAAGTCGATTGGTTTATTGGCGTTTGTTGGTTTTGGTTTCAGCCCAACAGAAGAATGTTTAATGGGTTTAGTTAAAGCCCATTCCGTTAAGTTATGTGAAAGTAGTTAAAAGTTGGTAATGTCTAAAGCTAGGTTATTAATCTTTGCTTTTAATGTTAACACTTTGTCCTAATTATTAATCTCTTGTATATCTTTGTGCCAATACACCAAACACAAATCACACCAATTACTTTGTCTCAACAGTACAACTAATCATTATTCCAATTTTTTATTTGCACATTTCTTTTTAAAAATGTTTGAAATAATGTATGTTTAATATTTTTATGAATTGTAATAATTATTAAGTTTTATGAAATAATTTTTTAATATTTTTTTTCTTAAGAGAACCTCACTAGAGAACCTACCATTGGAGTATGAAAAATTAAAAAAAAAAAAACAAAAGTTCTCATCTCAAATTTTCAACAAATTTATAAATAAAAAATTGAGAGAGCTTCATGGAGACAACTCCCCATTGGAGATGCTCATAATGGTTTTAAATTTGTGTGTGTCCAATGGTAGACTTTTAAGTTGTGGTTTTTAGAGAAAAAAAAGGATTAAATTTTTTCTAAAATAAAATAAACAATTTTTATTATAAAAAACTTAATAATTATTGCAAATGATAAAATTTAAAACATACATGACATACAATTTATAACATACATGACATAAAATTTAATAGTTTTAAACTTGATAGTTGCCAAAAATTTTCTATACATGGTCAACCAAATCAGATTTCAATTGTTGATGCATATCTCGATCACGAAGTCGAGTTCGAGTGGCCATCATATTACGAGATTTGAAGGCATATCTGTAGAATCGGTGAAAACCACCTATGAACTTCCGGCAGATTCCGCTTGTTCGAATTCAGATACATCAAACTAAGTATACCCATCTCGTTCGTCTTCTACTATCATATTGTGAAGTATTAAACACGATCGCATGATATATCATATTTTTACCTTATCCCAAATAAGAGCCGGATTTTTGACAATGGCAAATCGAACTTACAAAACTCCAAAAGCACGCTCGACATCGTTACAGCAAGCTTTTTGATTGGTTGCAAATAAAGATGCTTTCCGATCTTGTGGAATTGAAATAGATTGGATAAATGTAGTCCATTTAGGATAAATTCCATCAGTGAGATAGTAACCCAAATGATACTCGTTTCCGTTGACTTAATAATTCACTTTTGGATCTCGACCTTGTAAGATATCATTAAAAACTGGAGAGCGATCAAGAATAATAGAATATTGATATTGTTTAAAGTACCTGGAGGTAAAAAAAACGCGTGTCATATCCAAAGATCTTGGGAAGCTACAGACTCTAAAACGATCGTTGGTTTTCCAGAACCACGTGTATCCCTTTCTAAGAGGTGGGGCAATTCTTCCACTTCCAATGCATACAATCTATTCATCCCATCATCCCAGGAAATTCTCGAATCTCTCCAATAATGAGTAGCCGTTGAAGATCTCCTGCTGTGAGTTTTCTTAGGTACTCATCTCCAAACAAAAAAATTATTCCATCAACAAAATGTTCCATGCACTTCATCGAAATGCTTTCACCAATCTGGAGGTATTCGTCAACCCCATCAGCCGCACAAACATATGCCAGCGTACGAATTGCTGTTGTAGACTTCTGTAATGCGGAGAAACCAAACCTTCTTATAGCATCTCTTCTTTGTTGAAAGAATGAAATTTCATTGGAGAGTCGATCAACAATACGCATGAACAAGGGCTTGAACGGCGTCGGAATAGATTAGGAGGAAAAGTTAGATTTTTCTATTTTTTAGATTAGGAGTCTCCGATATACCGATTAAACGCGAATCGCCTCCAATTTCGCCAGAGAAGAGAATCGCCATAAAAAGAGAGAGAAAGAGGAGGAGAAGAGAGAAAAACACGCGATTTTTTTTTTTTTTTCCATTTTAGATTTTCTCTTCAGCCTATAAACGATTAACACGCGTCTGCCTCTTAACCTTAGTTTTGACTCTTATATAAGAGTCGACTCTTCACGAATAAACCAATTACACATTTAAGTTTTATCATAATTAAGCTAAGAAAAAGATTAAAACCTTGCAATGGAGATGGTCTAACCTTGTTATGTGGATATCCAAGAAATAGGTCTTTTGATATATTACGAAAATGTAGAACCACACCAAAAAGAAAACAAAAGCGTAAATACACCGTTATTAACATTTGTATACATGTAAACACGTATATAGAGGTTTATTATCATTTATATACATGTAAACACGTATATAATACGTTATTAAAATTTGTATATACACTACAAATATATTACAATCGCCGTATCCCAAAATATCGAACAGAGAAAGTGAGCATTGCACTGAAATTGGACACCGAAATATTATTAGAATCTTAAGTTTCGTCGGATTTTCGAATGATGTTCACTGGTTTTCGTCGAGTTATCGCCGAATCTTTTTCGGATTTCGTCAAATTTTCACAAACAAATTGACTCTATACCCAACAGGTTCTTCTTTGTCCGCAAATAACCAGAAAGGCAGCTCTAGATTGTTTATAGTCCTACAAATTAAATATATTTTTTCGCATAATAGATCTACTCGATAGAGGAGACAACATGCAAGATATAAATATAGAGCTACAAAGTTTTTTGGACATCCAAACATACATCTATAACACAAAAATGCATATCTACCTCAATCCTTGGAAAGAAATTAGTGAATTTAGATAAATATAAATTATCAAAATTTTCCGATGCGACAGAGTGAATAGTATATATAGCGAATTTTCCGATGCAATGGAATGAATAGTATACACGACGAACCAGTTAAATCAGAATCGAGAGAAATTAAACAATTATGTTAGAAATAGATGATGGGACTTGAGAAAATGATGTACATGCAAGGCAAATGAACATCCAAGAGTTAAAAAATAATAACGAAAACAATTCATTTGTCTTACGTAATACTTTTATTGCTATCGACCACATATGAATTTACCAAAAAAAACTAATTTACCCAACATCCAATATCTCTCACCCAATTATCTCAAAATAAATTAACACTTGAACACTATTAAAAACCAACTCATTCATTTTCTCAGCTAAGAAGTCAACTGAACGTATCCCACACATATGACTAAAAGAGAAACTGGTTTATTTGTAATTCTTTTGAATTTCAGATTTATTTATAACGTTTATTTGTTCCTCACCCTCGACAAAGAACCTTACTAAATAATTATTCCATTTTTATCTCTAAGCTAAACGACCCTATATATAATTTTTTCTCTCCAGGAGAAGATGATCCGATTTATGAATAAAATTTCCTTTACTTTCCGAAGATAAAACTATTACGATTATGCTAAAAGACTAAGACGGTCCCGTAGCTTTTATTATTTCAATAATATACATTATGGTACAAGATAGGTGGGACTGTGGGAGAAATTATTCAAGACATGCACATAAAGACGAGATGTGTTTAGCCTAATTGGTATTAGAAGAGGAAGAGAGATAAGTAAAATGTTTGGTTCGTGTGTTAAAGAAATTCTGCAACCTTTTTGATGCTTCAACAATGTCCTCTCTGCGTCCAAACCCACTAATCCTCAAATACTCTTCTCCACCGGGTCCAAAACCTGAGCCTGGTACTGTTATTATATGAGTGTTTTCTAGAATCTCAGCAAAAACGTCCCATGATTTTGATCCCTTGAAGTGAACCCACAAGTATGGAGCATTTACACCACCATAAACCTTGAGGCCGAGCGAGACTAGAGTGTCCATCAGTATCTTCCTGTTCTCTTTGTAGTAGTTGTTCACTGACCGTATCTCCTGTAATGTTTTAACCCAAGAAACATAAAGAGGAAGTTGAAGAAAACGAAGCAAAAATATGAGAGTGCACATGTGCATATTTATAAGGCATTTGTTAATTAGTACCATTGTGGGATATTTAGAAAAAATGTAAGCAAATGCTATAAAGTTTTATTACCTTAAGGCCACCAGAAGAAAGGCATGCTAGTCCACCTGCCTGAGCAATATTTGAAGCTCCATTGAAGGAAGTGGTCACAATGCGATGGAAGTCGTTGATAATGGGAAAACCATTAGAGTACAAGAGCTCATCAGGGATGATAGTCCAACCAAGCCGAACACCGGTGAAACCCGCAAACTTAGAGAATGATGAAACTTCAATCGCGACCTAGCAAATAGTAACACAATGAATGAATGCAAAAAGGACGACCACAATTAATTTACATGATTATGTAAACTACTCTCACCTCTCTAGCACCAGGAATTTCATATATTGAACGTGGGCTATCGTCTTCGATAAAAGCAGCATATGCAGAGTCAAAAATAATTATGGAACCATTTCTTTTTGCAAAATCAACTAGTTGATGTAGTTGTTTTCTGGATGCAACATAACCAGTAGGGTTATTAGGAGAACAAAAGAAGATGACATCAGTCCTTGGGGTCATAGCCAGATCAGGGAAAAAACTATTTTTAGGCCCACATGGCATGTAGACAACATTTTGGTACTTCTTGGTTGTTTCATGGAAATGACCAGTCTGACCCATTATCACACTTGAATCTATGTAAGCCTGAATCCACAACAAAAAAGCAGCATAAGAGGCAAAAAAAAAAAAAACATCTCATTAAACAATGAGAACGTAAACATAAAACATTACCGGGAAGGTAGGATCTTGCACAGCAATTGTGACGTTGGAGCCTAGGAGTAGCTGAAGATTTCAAACTCGAATCAGAACAACGCCAAAAGAATGTGTTAAATATGGAAAAAAAAAGTGAAAACACTTTCTAGATGCATACCTGAAGACGAGAAATATCACTTTGTGCACCATCTGATACAAAAACTTCATTGCTTTTTACGTGCAAATCTCTATAAAACGTTTCAGCAATAGCTTTTCGCAGGGTCTAAGAAAAAAAAAATTATATATATATATATGTTAATACAAAGGAATAGACTCACTACTTAAATAATTCTCTGGTTTATAGTCTCATTAGAGACTACGATGATGAGACTATGAAAATGTAAGTTTAATTTAAATCCTTCTTTCGGTTTACAAATATAAAAGAGGTAAAATATCCAGAAAAAAATGTTTAGAACTTAGGGTTAGGATCGGTTGAATAAACAACAAATTAAATTGAAACAACTTTTGTCAACACAATGAAAAGAGGACCATAATTACCTTATTTCCTTGTTCGAGTCCATACCCTCTATATCCTTCTACGGTTGATAGGCCATGTGCGAACTGAATAATCAAAATTCAACACACATGTTACTACTTACTAATGACTAGTTGACTACTAAGTACCAGTCTTCCAGAAAAATCTAAAAAAATTATATTTTACATATTTTTCCCTAGTTCAGTGACTAAATTGCCAATGATTTAATTACCAAGTGATAGTTTCATTATGATAGTTTAAAAACAATAAGAAAATTCACTTCCTACACATATATAATAAGAGCAATATACATCAATCAAAGTAGTTAAAACAAAACAACCAAAGTCGATGAAAGTCAGACAAACATACACTATAAAAGCACAATGGACTATAGAAATAACAAAAGCATAGATATATTTGACAAAGAAACACATGTCTTCCCTTGTTGCACCAGAGCAATTATATATAAACGCATAATTGGACAAGAGATATTACTAAAACTAAAATAAAAAATGAACCATTCACATCTTGTTATCCACAAAAAAATACTCGAGAAGTTTTCATATCATCCTATTATAATATACGTAACATGCACATCCACTCGACCAACCGAGCTAGAGACCAAAAAAAAGACCGACATATGCGTCGACGACCATTAAAAAAAGTTGAAGAAAAATAATTAATTTGCATGAAAACAAAAACGATGACAATATCGAAAATTACGAAAAAAAGAACAAGCAGAGAACGACATCTGACTTTTTGAGATAGTCCAGTCAAGAAGACGATTTGTATGAGTTGAACAGTTTAAGCATTCATGTAAGAAAATCGGGCTATACCACAAAACGGTCAATTTCTGATTTCAAACAGAATTTGACTATGTTTAAGTGGGTCTCAGGGTCTTGTGGTTTAGGATAAAACTCAGACCAGACTGGTTACCAACCGGCAGCTGGTCTGATTTGGGGCAATAAGATCCCTCACACAATTTTCTATCATGCACAAAAATCTCAAAGATATTCAACGCATTAGTTGCATCACAAAAATACTTTTCAGATTTATTAGATCTTTCCACGAGTTTTGGAGATAAAGACGGGCTCAATATTTTTTGGTCCCCGGGACAAAACAATTTTTTAGACCCTATAGTAAGAAATTATAGTCGTCGTTCCATATGTTTTAGCTAGGGCTTAACGCAAAAGATATTTAAAAAAGTAAATCAAATACAATAAAAGGAGTCATACGTTAGACATATGTGAGGTTATTTGCTCTGGTATAGGCTTTGTTGTATCACCAGTCCCAAGGCCTATCAATTGTACATTTGGATGCTTTTCAATGTGCTCAAGCTCACGTCTGTTGATCTATTTACACGAAAACAAACTGTCAATTAAATACCAAATAATGGAATATCTATATAAAGCAATAAAGTTGATCAGATCAGGTTATGAACTTACTTCAGGAAACAAATAATTGTTCTTTAGTTTCTCCAAATTCACGTTCCGGACAAGTTTAGTGCTGCCACCTGAGGAAGCAAGCATAATTAGGACAAGAGATAACTAAATGTACAGCTATGTCTTCTCATAGTTTTGAGAGTCAAGATGAGAAAACTTACCAAGTTTCTTCATATCGAAGTCCAAACTGTAGAAGAAAAAGTGAAGTTTCAATGTATCAATAAGCCGATTATAAGATAGCGATAAATTAATAGAAAGTAAAATCTTTGAGTTTTTTGACCAAAAAAAAAAAAAGTAAAATCTTTGAGTTCATGTCTTGCATTACAATTTGTAAAAAAGTACCTAGCCTTGGTAATTTTTGATGGAGAAGAGCATAGAGGGGAGGCCGAACTAAGGAACATTAGACTGACCATTCTTTACTTGGAAGTTATGACAGCTTCGAATATGTAGACAATAATATATAATACAACCTGAGCTGATACGTGCGTATATATATACTCCAAGTAAGTACCAATAAGCACTATTAAAATGTGTATATATATGTCACCTTCAAGTGGATAGAGTGCAGAAATTTCTGAAGCAGCCAATCCATGCACGGCTAGTGAGTCAGATATATTCACACCATGTCTTCTTATTGTCCATTAAATGTTGGACCAATTTATGAGCATATTATTTTCTTAAATAGATTATTATTTGTAGGTAATTAAATAACATTTGAAGAAAAAAATATATATCATTTGAAATCTCTAGCAATCAATGCCATCCCTTCTTTTGGTCAGAAACCCAATATTTAATACTCCTTGCGTTCCATTTAAAAAATTTGTATGTATAATAGACAAAACAAACATATTATAGCTAATGTCAATTAGCTAAAATTGTTAGAAACGGATATTTTTTAAAAATATTGACGCTACAACAACTTTTATTGAAATGAACTTAAAACTATCTTTATATTTGTGAATTGTATGTAATCTGACCTTTTGGAAATTCTAGATTAGAGAAAAAAAAAAAAAAAACAACTTGAATTACGACGAAGAAACCTTTAGTGGG